>JAYXIM010026190.1:0-28602 GCA_037575425.1 Anastrepha fraterculus
CGGGTACTTCTCACTCATTTCTGTTTGGTTGCGTTTACGGGAAAGTCTCGAGCGACACTAACCTAAGTTAGCACTAACGTCGTAGCCCTTGAGTGGGATTATTACGCAGCAAAAACCAGAACGAAATATATCTTGAAGTTACAAAAAGAACCCCGTTTAATTTCTTCTGACACAGACTGTAAATAAATAATGAAAAGAACATTTCGCTTATTGAGTTTTTATGAATTATGTAAATGAATTGTACTCGTATAAGGAAAAAATAATGTGTTCACTAGGGCGGGTCGATTTAAAAATCGCTCATTGCTCTGTGAAAATCGTATTCTAGGGATCAAAATAAGAAACTTTGCCGAAGGAACCATACCTCTAAAACGAACTCTGATGACCCCCAATTTGGGTTGAACGAAAAATCCCACTTTGACCCATTTAGAGTGCTCCAAATCGAGACCAAATGTATGACCGACCCCCACTAACTTTGGACTGCCGATCCACCCATGCCAGTGGCACACCCCCTGGAACTCTCCTGGGGGGTTCCCCATACAATCATTTAAAAATATCACCATTTTTGCCCTTTACATGAGAAAAGAAACTAAAAAGTTCGACCCAAATTGGGGGACATCAGAATTCGTTTTAGAAGTATGGTTCCTTCGGATATGATTTTCACAGAGCAATGGGCGATTTTTTTGCCTCCCCACAAATCGATCCGGCCTAGTGTTCACTCTATGGGCATCCATTTCTACCACCTTACTTATTTTAAAAGAACATCTAGACGCGTCTTTTGCACTATCCTTTACATACCGAATGTGCGAAAGAAAAAAAGATTTTCGTAAATGTTTCGAGTTCTCTAAAAGCATAGTGGCTGCTTTGGACAACATTTATGTGATCCAATATTAAACGAAATACTCAAATTACAACTGCCTCTAGTCACGTCTGTGCCAAGGCACGAGTTCACTAACAGTGGTTTTGTGAATTTTTATATATATAGTATGTATATATATTTGTATACTCGTCTTCATTCAATTAGCTGTAAAATAAGAAAGCTTTCGAAAATCTCTTTAGTATTCACAAGACGCTAAAGTGTAACGAGATAAGGGAAAAATGTAGTTTTTTTATTTAATTTCATCTCAAATATATCCGCAGCTGGCAACAGAATCGATTGTGACAAATAAGAAATATGTTGTTACACACTTAGCTTCAATATGTATTGACTAAATCCCTTGGCGAAAGAAAATTCGCATCCCAATGGAGCTGACGCCAATACGCGCCACGCTTTGGCTTTGATACTCGCACAATATTTACGAGTAAGCGTGAAAATGTTGCGATTGCGGCAGCGACGAAGATAACAACAACGCCACTAAATATTGCAAATGGTAACAACAACAGCAACTAAATAGTTGCTTGCTTTAAAGTGTTTGGAGAGAAGCATTTCGAGTGGCATACCACCAAGATTGCCAATAGATGCTAACGAGATCTCCTCTTCGGGCGCCATCCTATGCCTTTGTCACACGCGCTTTAGTCGCGCTGCCAATAACAAGCTACTACTCGTGAATTATTACATACTTTTATTTATATACATACGTATATTCTAGTATATGTATTGGCAACATTGCAATGCTGCAAATCGCTGCAGTCGTACTAAAATAAATATTTTTCAGAATACTCCACCAGCGGCGCTCTCTCTGCTTTCCTTCTATTATATGGAGTTGCACGGTTATCAATCGATACTTCTTAGATGCTGCCAAGAGGCGTTGATAAAAAATGTATTTAATCTAATAAAAGTAAAGCGAGTCAACTTGCACACCCATTCAAACACGTCGCACTGCAAACAGTCTCATGCGCCACTGGCGTTTTCTCGAGTACTGTTCAAGAGGCAAACGACCGCGTTCTGAGAGCTTATTTCTAGCTTGTTACTGCAATTCCAGCATATGTGGCCAAAATCTGAGAAGGAGCATCTACAGCAGAAATAATGTTTGTTTCTTTACGAGTGGGCGTGCATTCTGCGGTACGCAAGCGAAAGCCAACAACAGAGGCAGCCTTACAGTATTTAACAATTTACAACTCTATATGTGGAGTTGCTATGTATGTATGGATGTATGTATTTACGTATGTATGTCATGTATGTATGTATGTATGCATGTATGCATGTATGTCATGTATGTATGTGTGTATGTATGCATGTCATGTATGTATGTATTTCTATGTGCAATGGCATCCACATAGGTGCGTACAATTGAGTCAGCGAGCACTCATTTTGCGCATTGTTTTGCAATGGTTGTGGCATGTATGCCAGTCTGTCGCGGAGTGCCGCAATTTTAATGACGTGACCGCCTGCAGCACAACCACAATTTATGTAATTGCCATAGTCATGTCTGTCGCACACGCAGACGCGAATTCCTTACGCCCACACAGGCACCAGGTACACACACCTATGGATTACACTCGCTTGAACATAAATATATATATATACATACACAGCTGCGTTCAAAATAATAAGAGCGCGACGAATTACCTACTTTTAACTATTTATTTGTATTTTTTTTTTTATAGGGCATTATACAACAAAAACCATACTCCTTAAAGCTCCAATATTTGTAAAAAATTTTAAGTGAAATTCTGGGTATGCACTTTTATAGCCCATCCAATATTATTAAAACAAAGTGCACGTTTCAAGTGGCTCACAATTTTCATTAATTTTTGACAATTTTTTCGTTGAGCTGTATATGGCAGAAAAGTATCAACATCGCATGAGAAAAAGCAAGATTTATCTTAAATCAACACAATTTTTCATCGACTTCAAGCTTCCCTTTTATTATCTAACTTTAGTGGGCTCTAAAACTGCATACCCAGCAATTCTGAACAAAAAATTGAAAATTTTGATCTAATCTTTTAAACTTTTTTATTTATGATCCAAATCGGGATCTTTGGGTGGTTTATTTTTTGTTATAGAATGCACTTACAGCTTTATTATTTTTTTTTGGTATGCGGCCTTGGAGGTGGAATCTTCTAAAGATACGTGTGAACCCACTCATACGTATGCCCGATTCATGCGATATTCCCCGGCTCTTTTGAACTGAGTTTCTCAGCCTTCGCATAATTGTTAAGGCTACGTTACAACCATAGTTCCACGTTTCTTCAGATTCTAGCATATATTGTACTAGAGCTAGTAGCTGTCATGCCTCTCGCCGATATTTGAGCGCCACGTGCTACGTTCCCCATCAACAGGGCATGCTCAGGCGTTTCATGTTTTTTTGGCAGTATAGGCAAAATGGGAAGTCTGTGTGCTTGTGTTTGTACAAATACTGCCTGAAACAGCTATGCCCAGTTAAAAAATGTGTCAACATGAATGTAACGTTTCCATATGTTCTCGGATACATTTCTGTATGTCGGGGATCATACATGAAAATGGTTCTTCCTTCCCACTATCGTTCCATTTGGTCTGCCAGTTTTGCAGGCTTGGTATGCTTCGATCATCTGTAGGGCGTCCCTCAGTGAGGCTTTGCCACCAGGTACCGTGCGTTTTTTGCATGCTGGTATTTTTGTTTCATGCATTTTACCTTTATATCGGGGGGGATTCTGCCTGCTACTACCCTGCTACTTCGTCAGATATGTTCCCATAGCCTCTAATGATTCTGACATTGCATAATCTGTATTTTCATTTAGCCGGTCTCAGATAGATGGGATATTTCACTACGTCGCCCCACACTTCCATAGCATAAAATAGGATCGGGTTGCTGACGCTTGCTAACAATGCTCTCATTTGTTGCCTTGGGTCCCCCATCAGTCGCGATAAGCCGCGCAGGATTAGCAGCGTTGGAGCTTGCGTATTACAGAATGCTTCTATTATTTTCGCCACGGGTGTATATGTCTATATTACATTTAGCCACGAGCATCTACTTCTAAACTGATTGCTATTGTTGTATTGCAGCAGTTGCTTTTGGGCATTTTCATGGAAAGCTGGGAGAAAATAATGAAGCCTGAAAGCTGCCAAAGCTACAACGGCTTAAAGAATAAGGAAAAGCAATGAAAATATTATTAAACTTTATCTTTAATGCATACTTAAAGTTTTTGGTGCTGATGGAAGTCTATCAAGCCTAGATAGTGCTCTAAATATAGCCTGCTGCCTCCTCAGTGGCAGGCAATGGCAAGTCTCCAGGAATTTCGCCATCAAAAAAAGCTGGTCAAGGCGCACACCTCAATCTAGGGAGCAGGACCTGAATCAAACACCAATCAGAAGTGTACACACTAATTTTTTTTATTTATTTAACATCAATATAACCTAAATGCATCTTTTACCTATATAGAAACTAGCTGTACTGCAGGCGTGCGTTGTTACGCAAACAACTAAAATAAATTTAACAAATATAACTTTAAAGAAAAATCAATACACAAATATTCAATTCATTCTAAACCATTTTATTGATTTTGTTTATTTAGGAAAAATTGTGACATTACAAAGTTTAGTTTCAATTCGATAGTTTATTGAAGTGCTGTGGGCTACACAATATTTCTTGTTTTTCCATCTGGTGCATGAACGAATAAATCGAAGGTTTTCTGACTCGTGAGTAAGCCACATAGAGCTTTCCATGTGAGAAGAATGGATTCTCCGAATTTAATCCCCACACTTGTAACGATTGTCCTTGTGCTTTGTTAATATTGTGAATAGTCATTGTGAAAGCGAGTCACACCGGAAACTGTAAACGTTTGAATTCGAATCGCATATCTGTCGGGATCATTCGGATACGTGGCAACAGCTTGCGTCTTCACCTTGAATTTCCCAGTCCAAATTGTTGCCTCTATAACATTGTTCAGCATTTTCTTGACTGAGAGTCTGGTTCCGTTGCAAAGTCATGGTGGATTTATGTTTCGAAGAAGATACCAATTTTCAATGTAAGATCGTGCGGCGATGCCTGGCAAATCAAGCGAGTTCAAATTCAGTTGGATAGTTAACAACCTCGTCTTGATTCTTCACTGGTATCGATGTACTTATATGTTGCCATTCGCTGGGGCAGAAGTTGCTACTCTCACCTGGTGGCGAGTGGCATCAATGGGCATATTCTACAAACTTTCTCCGTCGCAAAAATACATTTGTGTACCAATTTTCAATAATCGGTCCAGTAGTTTTAGGTTCATCGATAACATACAGAGAAACATTCATTTTTATATATATAGATTTTCTTCGAAGCAGCATCACTTCAAAAAAAACGACTCCTCCGATGTTGAAATTTGTTAACCCTTGGAAGGACCGGTCTTGTATGGGTCGTAAATTATTTGCGTATACTACTTGTTTTAGCAAATTATTGCCACCTTTTTGTAATAAGAAGTATCGAATGTTTTTGGGAGTTTGAGCAACCTAAAATGATACTAAAAAACAGAAAAATTGTTGAAATTATTTTTTATTATCATTTCCTGGTATTTATTTTTTGAATGTCAATATGAATCTGTAACACCTATTTGTAAGTGTTGTGAATATTTATTTAAATTTCAAGTAATCAACCACCTGCTAGGTATGCTCCTTCTTATAAATTCAGAAAATTTGTTTTAAATAATCGAGCATGTTCAACAAAACCAATATATGTACAAACTTTCTAAACTCGCTGCGCTGGTTCTAAACTATGCTGCATGGAACCAGTGACACAGCCGTGGATCAAACTCCAGAGTTGCCAAAAACTTCCATGCGGACAGCGAGGAGCCTCCTAATATCCCTTCTTCAACACCTTACAATGAACACAGACTGCATCCCTGTAATGGACCATAATAAACTGTCCAAGCAGTTCCTGTTATGAGTGCTACAGCAGTGATTCACCCTTGCAAACACCTGCTTAGCCAGAGCCACCTTCTGAGCGTCAAGAGAGCACCTATTAAATTACACCGCGAGATCCAGGACAAAACTAACAGACATTTACCCTGGATCGAGACAGTGTTTGAACAGACAATAAACGACATTCATCGGGAGATAGTTACGACCTTCTTAAGCTCCCGACCACCGAAAGCCATAATCGGGTCAACCACAACTACGCAGATGAAGAGCTCCGCATTACACCAGACCACGCAATACCAGCTGATGCGTTCTGGATATTATACTGTAGCAGTTGAAGCATGCGGACACCCAGACGACACTACTCCTTCGCCTGTACGCCAAACCCTGCTCATCTGGCACCTCTCCTTCTGGACGAACCTGTCGAAACAGCATGTTTCCTGGGTCTACCTTTAGGTGAGCTAGACGAGGACGACCGGTGATATACCCTACACTAAGACTGCTACAACAACAACAACAACAAGAACAAACTCTCTGTTCAAATGGGCAGCCTAGAATCGGAATTTTGGTTATATGACCTTCAATCACAGCTGAAATGCGTACTATTGCTGATCATTGCCGAAATCTAGAAAAAACAATTTCACAAAATAGAAATTTGTAGAACTTGATGCACGTGTTGCTTTAAATCGCGAACTGCCTTTCCGGCAAGATGCGTTTTATAATTCCCTACACATTTTCAATGGGGTAGGCGTCTGGGGACTGGAAGGCTCGTCATACTGTGACACCACTTTCTTCGTTTCCGGGCCTGACAGAGTGTTTTTCTCAGAGTAGTGGTTCTGATGATGTGGGATGGTAGAATATGTTCGCTTCCTTCAGTTGTCGTTCGATGGTGTTGATACTCACATCTGTTTCCCTTTAGCAAGAATTTTGCATGCTTGGCGTAATCACACTGGAAGAGTCCCGCTTAAAAAGTTGAACGATCTCTTTATCCTGCTTTTTTGCCGCGCTCGGAGAAAAGTCATCAGCATTTTTATACACTTTATACCGCTGATTCCATATCACAATAAAAATGTTTGATTTTTTAATCACTTTTCAGCGAGGGTGTGAGATAATTTCGAGCTCTTTCGAATGCGTGCATAAAAATACCGCCTCAAAACGTTTCGGGTACTTCTCACTCATTTTTGTTTGGTTGCGTTTACGGGAAAGTTTTGAACGACACAAACCTGAGCTGGCACTGCCGATGCCGCGCCCTTGAGTGGGGCAATTGACGCGGCAAAATGCGGGAACAAAATATATCATAAAGTTACAACAAAAAATCGGTTTTTTTCTTTTGACATATACTGTATTTGACATCGTTCAGCCAGATTCGGATTCTACATGAAATTTTAGGAATAAAAGTTCAGTAGGGCATAGCTGTAAAGCCAAATTCGAGCCCTGCAGACTTTAAAGCAGCTATCTTGAATTATTATGAAGTTTACTATTTACTACAATAAGTAAATATGATTTTTTTAATACAAAAGTTTGTGCGTGAAGTTCATTCATATATGACCCATCCTAATATATTGTGTATGTATATATACACATTACACGCTACAATAGCATGAACTTAGGTATTTGAATGTAACAGCCAAATGTCGTCACATCTCACAGATGCCATTTAATTTACTAAACTTGTATTTTGTTGTGCGAGTTTTATTCTATGAACTCTGCGCACATTCCACATCATTTCGCTTGATTTCATTTCACTTGCGCAGGAATTTAGTTCCATCCACTCTGTGTTTCCTACAACTGCCCCTCTTGTCGACGACTTGTTTGCGACATTTTGCTACACCTCATTTTATCTACTTATTTTCATTAAATTTTTGTTGTCTACTTACTTGATTGGAAGTATTAATGTGAGTCTATACATACATGTATGTATATGTGTGCAGATACGTATTGTATCCCTGTGGTCAAATCTACTGGTTGTAAACTACCTCAGAATTAGTATGAGTCGTAAGATCCAACTAGTCAGACAACCACCTTTTCAGCTTAACGGCAACTAGTATTTTTTATATGACGAAGACCTACAAGATGACAGTTTTCAGGCTTCTATCAGAAATATACGAGTCTCACACTAGTTCAAAATATAAAAAGGATGCTATTCCAAGTATGGAGACAAACCACTACTTTTAATACTAAAAAGAGAATTAAAAAATATAAAAAAATAGTTAAAAAAAAACTAAAAACACGCTTTTATTTGCTAATCAGAACTAAAAAGTAGAAAATAAATTTTAATGACAAAGGGACCTATAATGAAGTAATAGCAAATCGAACGATCAGTCATAGTCAACTACCTCAGAACAGAATTATAACAGAAATTAAGATACAAATAGAGTAATTCAAATTAGAGTTAGAAGCGTACCAAACACTGCCATGGATCCTAGGAATCTGATTCCGACTGTAAAGCATGGTGGTGGCAGTGTCATGGTTTGGGGAGCAGTTGCAGCCACAGGAGCTGGAAACCTAGTTTTCATTGAAGGAATATGGATCGCTTCTAATATAAGCACATTCTGGAACAAAACCTGATGCCATCCGTGGACAAACGAGGCCTAGGCTCGAGCTGGATCTTCCAGCAAGATAATGACCTGAAACATTCAGCGCAAATCGTCAAGGACTAGCTGCTGTATTACATTTTTAATAAGTAATAAGAGGACAAAACGTTCATGGACACACGATTTTTTCTGTAAAACGAATCCCTATTTAATAATATTTGACAAAAATTTTATTAGAATTAATTTTACAGACCTGTTTTCTTTCCCGGCTTCCATTTCATTTTAGTTTTTATTTTGATGTTTCTCCTTACATTCGGAATAATAATTATCGATAACACAGTAAACACAGGGTTGTATGCCAAAAAATATCGTTATTATCTAGGATTATTTTATAATCTCAGATTTTAGGAGACAAATTTTGTATGGGAACGTATTATAAGACACATTTAGTAGAAACGGTAGATGTTGGGGTTAAATACGCATAAAAGACGGATTTCATTAGAAATAAAGATTTTTCATTTTACAACCAAATTCACCTTACTTTTTTGCCCACAGGTAAAAAAGAAAATATTAATCCTGGCAATCCTAATAAGGATAATGGAAAACTTTTATCAAATTATTGCATTGTCATCGGTCCTTGATAGGTGTGCAAAATTCCAAGTCGATCAGATTTTTAGAAGCCAGTGAAAATTAAGCTCAAAGATTCCGTTACATACATACAACCCGAGCCAATAAAAGTGTGTTAAAAATGAAGACCTTTGTTTGAAGTATAGGGTTGTTCAATAGGTGCGCTTCAACTTTTTTCCGATAGGGAGGGCGAACGACGCAATATTTTTTATTTTTCGCTTGTCATTTGTAAACTTCATCATGGAACGCTACACACTTGAGCAACGATTGCAAATCGTGCAAATTTTTTATGAAAATAATCGTCCAGAAAAAAAATAATGATCCAGATTTTTTCCAAAAAATCATCTTCAGTGATGAAGCTCACTTTTGGCTCAATGGCTTTGTCAACAAGCAAAATATGCGTTACTGGGCAGAAAGCAATCCACACGTGATTTATGAGGCACCGTTGCATCCCGAAAAAATCACTGTTTGGTGCGGTTTACATGCCGGCGGCGTAATTGGACCATATTTTTTCGTTGACGAAAAACGATCGCCACGTTACTGTGAATGGAAATCGATACCGCGACATGATAAACAATTATTTTGGCTGCAATTGAATGCTATGGACTTAGACGACATGTGGTTTCAACAGGACGGGGCCACAGGCCACACAGCACACGCTACAATTGATTTGTTGAAGAGTAAGTTCGATGAGCGCATTATTTCCAGAAATGGACCGGTCGAATGGCCACCGCGCTCGTGTGATTTGACGCCTCTAGACTATTTTCTTTGGGGTTATGTGAAGTCATTGGTCTACAGTAACAAGCCGGCGACGATTTGTGAGCTCAGAGCCAATATTGAACGCGAAATTGCTGGAATTTCGGCCGATTTATGCAAAAGAGTGGTCGAAAATTGGGTTCAACGATTGGACTTCGTAAAACGTGCACGCGGTGGTCATGCAAAAGAAATCGAATTTCATACTTAAATGTATATGTTCAAACTCGATAATAAAAAAAAAATTAGTTAAAAAAGTCAAACCGTTTGTGTTTTATTCAAAAAAGTTCAAAAGTTGAAGCGCTCTTATTGAAAAACCCTATATAATTTAAAATAATATATACATAACATAATAGGCGCTTACATCTTTTTTGTGGGTGTTTGGTTGAGCTCCTCCTTCTATTTGCGGCGTGCGTCTTGGTGCTGTTCCACAAATGGAGGAACCTACAGTTTTAAGTCGGTTCTGAACGGCAAATGGTTTTATGGCGAACTTTTTCATGGCAGAAATACACTGGCAAGTTTGCTGTTGCTTGGCGAGGTGCGGCTAGTCTTAAAAATAAACTAAACATTCTAAAATACAGTCGACTCTTGTTAATTCGAAAGTCGAGGGACTCTTAAAGTATTACGAATTATCGAGTGTTTAGTTTAAGTGATTTGCAGGCTTCTCTGATTGCTAATATCCTTGCCTGGAACACGCTGACTGAATCAGAAATCTTGGACTTGATTTGGATAAGTTTAGCAGCTCTGAATAGAGGTCTGCTCTTACAGTTCATCTTAGAACCGTCAGTGTAGCTTTCAATATCGGATCTACCAATCACCTTCCTCTTCCTCCATTCGGTTCTCGATCGAAAATGTACCGTAAACACTTCCTTGAAGTTAAAGTCGTTATTGCTTGTAATGTGAGCTTGTTTCTCTTAACACACTAGTGCAAAATGGGCATGCAAAAATATTTTCTCTAAAGTACAATAAAAAAAATATAAGTAAGATTATTGTGCGTGTTTATAATTATGCAACGGGGTGTAGTTTACAATATGCTCAACTAATAGCGAATTACAAGATTGAAGTGAAATAAAATAGTCACCAATAAATGCTTTTGTTGCTATACAAGTTCGGTCTTTTTCGGACCAGTTCGCAGTCAATCAGGATATTCTATTTGTCAACTAGAATTTTTTCTGCCTAGTTTGGTGTTTCGCTGCAGGGTATGTATTGAATAAAACAGTGTGTGTGCACTGATTGTCGTTGTGTCTCCACAGTATTTATAGAGCATCGTAAAATTCCATCTATTCTACTAATGTTCCTTCCAACTTCATTCACATATTGCGGAGATTTCTATTCGCTTGTTCGATACTATTTTGCTGCTTCTATGCTTGAGAATGACTGCGGGTGGATGTGCTATGCACATACTTGGCTCCTTAGATTCTTCGTTTCGGTTTGCTTACATTTACTTGATAGTAAAAGTCCATTTGTGTGGATGTTTATGCCGTTAGCCATTTGATGTTGTTACTATTGATTTCTCATATACTCGCACAGTTGTGTATTTTTCACATCTTTCCCATTATTCAATATACTGTACGCATAGCACAGACTTATTTATTATATAAGTATATGTTTAAGTAAATATATACACATAGAGGCATACATATTTATTGCTGCAGGGCTTGATCTATTAGCAATAAGCTTCATAAAAGTAATTCATGTCCACACGATAAATAATTCATGGTTACTTACCGGCGTCTAAACACAACTGCGCGGACTTCTATATAAAAATACGCATGTGTATATACCTATATATATTCAGGTATGTACATACATACATGCATACACACACACATGTTATCATACATACATAACATGAGGCACACGCACGCATTGTCATGTCCAAGATGGCTTTTGTTAAAATTAATGTGACAGCCAATTCGACTTTACCAAACCACTGCACCGGAAATTGTTGACTTTCTTCTGTTGTCAGCTTACGCGCTGTGGTTTCCATAATTTCATTAAATGGGCGAACAAAATTTAAGTGCGCTGATATGAGAATGTTGAAATGCTAATTGGAGTGGAGCTAAATCGCTTACACATAAATTCTGAGCAGATAATCGAAGCTATCAAAAATTAAAAAGGTATCCGGTCCGATTGAGTTTCATTTCAACATATTTTGGGTGGAGTTGCGTAGAAAAGGATATTTCTTGTCTTTTTCTATGTCGATATTCTTCTTCTTCTTTTTAATTGGCGCGATAACCGCTTACGTGATTTTGACCGAGTTTAACAAAGCGCACCAGTCGTTTTTTCTCGTGCTAACCGGCGCTAATTGGGCTCACCAAGTGAAGCCAAGTCCTTCTCCACCTGATCTTTCCAACGCAGAGGAGGCCTTCTTCTTCCTCTGCTACCCCCAGCTGGTACCGCATCGAATACTTTCAAAGCCGAAGCGTTTGTATCGATTCGGACAACATGACCCAGCCAACATAGCCGCTGGATCTTTATTCGCTACGCCATGTCTATGTCGTCGCACAGCTCATACAGCTCATCGCCTGCGATTTTCGCCGTTGCCAACGTGCAAAGGTCTAAAAATCGTACGCAATATCTTTCTCTCAAACACTCCAAGCGTCGCTTCATCGGATGTTGTCATCGTCCAAGCTTCTGTGTCATACGTTAGGATGGGGATGATGAGAGCCTTGTAGAGTGTTAGTTTTGTTCGTCAAAAGAGGACCTTACTGCTCAGTGGCCTATTTAGTCCAAAGCAGCACTCGTTTCCAAGAGAGATTCTACGTTGGATTTCAAGGCTGACATTGTTATCGGTGTTAATGCTGGTTCCTAACTAAACGAAGTCTTTTACAACCTCGAAATGATATCTGTCAACAGTGATGTGAGTGTCGATACGCGAGTGAGCCAACTGTTTATTTGATGACAGAAGGTACTTCGTTTTGTCCTCGTTCACCACCATACTTACTCGCTGTCAATGATGTCAATATCATCGGCATACACCAACAATTGTACGCTCTTATAAAAAATTGTGCCTGAGTGATTAAGTTCTGCGGCTCGTACGATCCTCTCCAACATCAGGTTAAAGAAGTCACACGACAACGAGTCACCCTGTTTGAAACCTCGTTGGTTATCAAACGGTTCCGAAAGGTCCTTCCCAATTCTGTTAGCTCTTCTGGTGTTGAGCAACGTCATATTGCAAAGCTGTATTAGTATTGTGGGGATACCAAATTCAGACATCGCGGCATACAAGGACTCCTTTCCGTACTGTCGAATGCAGCTCTGAAACCGACGAAAAGATGATGTGTGTCGATTCTCGATCCGTGGGTCTTTTCCAAGAATTGGCGTATTGTAAATATTTGGTCGATGGTAGACTTTCCAGGTCTAAAGCCACACTGATAAGGTCCAACCAGTTGTTTGACGGTGGGCTTCAGCCTTTCACACAATACGCTCGCTAGAACCTTATAGGCGATATTTAGAAGACTAATCCCGCGGTAATTGGCACAAATTGCAGGATCTCCCTTCTTATGGATTGGGCAGAGCACACTTAAATTCCAATCGGCAGGCATGCTTTCATCCGACCATATTTTGCATAGGAGCTGATGCATGCACCTTACCAGCTCCTCGCCGCCATGTTTGAATAGCTCTGCTAGCAGTCCGTCGGGGTCCGCGGCTTTGTTGTTCTTTAGCCGCGTTATCGCTATTCTCACCTCGTCATGGTCGGGTAGCAGAACGACAATTCCGTCGTTGACGATTGGGGTATAGGGATCTTCACATTCTCTTTGACGTGCGCAGCTATCACTGATTAACGAGTTTGAGAAGTGTTCCCTCCACAATTTAAGATTGCTCTGGATGACAGTCACCAGTTCGCCGCCTTTGTTCTTACAGCAAAACGCCCCGGTCTTAAAACCTTCTGTAAGCCGCCGAACTTTCTGGCAGTATTTTCGAGCGTTGTTCCTGTTGGTCAGCATCTCAAGCTCTTCGCACTCACGTATTTCGGCCTCTCGTTTCTTCTTTCGGATAATACGTCTTTCTTCTTTTTTAGCTCTCTGTAGAGATCCTACATGGCTCGTGTTGCACCCGATCGCAGCGTGGCTCTATAGGCGGCATCTTTTCTTTCGGCGGCAGCATGACATTTCTCATTGTACCAACTGCTTTTTCGGGCTCGCCGAAATCCGATTTCTTCTTCGGCGGCGGTACGTAGGGAACGAGAAATGTTGTTGCAGTACTCTCTGAGAGAAGGAGTAAGAGTCGAGGGCGAATCTTGGCAATTTGCATTAGTAAAGTGAAATATACAAATATAGACCATCAGTAATTCAAAAAGTGCATGAAATAACATTCACAACTGTCTATTTAACTTAACTAATTCTTACCAAGTTTTTATTTCGAAAAAATATTCTTAAACGCCAATATAGATAGATTCGCTTTTAGAAAAATTCAGTGATTTTTCATCAACATTTTAAAAAACCATTTGCAGTACTTTTTACTTCATTTAAATAAGCCTACGGCAGTGACTATCCCTCAAGTATCTTGACATGGCAGCGGAGATTCAAGCAGTGCCAGAAACAGCTTAGAAAGCCGGACTGAAGATTAATATCCAGAAAACCAAAGTTATGCGAAAAACACTGGAAATTTGCAAAATTTCTCAATTGATGGTGTAGATTTCGAAGATGTTCTGCTATTTAGGCAGCGTTAGCGTTAAAGAGAGTTGTGGCGGCATTTGGCTCTCTGCAAGCAATCTGGAATCACACACAATCTCGCACACACAGAAATAGCAAATGGGGCCATGTTCTACGCAGTAGAAATAGTGACTTAACAAGAGCCAGCTATGACTGGAATCCCCAAGGAAGCCGTAGACGTGGCAGACCAGCGAATACCTACAGACGATTCCTGGAATGAAGGGCAGCTTAGCCGGAATGAAGTTAAGGGATTGGTGCAAAAGAGAGCAAAAGGGAAGAAACTTATTGTGGCCCTATGTTTCACCCTGGAACTCTTGGAATTTATGATCATGAATGTCTTTAAAAGTTGTCTGCCGGAAAAACTAGGTAGATAACACATGAGCTGAAAAATCCCGGGACTAAAGCATTGATGACACTAGATGAAAATAATTTTTATAAAACAAGGAAAAATGTCTGATATCTTAAAAAGTTGATTTAAAGTAGCCTAAGAGTGAATATTTTTAGATTTAAGGTCCCAAAAAAAAGGATTAAATTTATGAATATTGTTTGGTCTAAAGTCCAGTTCAAAATCCATTCCAAACAAAAAAAAAAATTATTAAATGTGTGGCCAATTCAAAATACACAAAAAAAGTTAAATTTATATTATAAATATTTTTGGGCTAAAATCCAATTCAAAATCCATTTAAAAAAAAACAAGTTAATTAAATTTGTGAATATTTCTTTGCTTAAAGTCCAATTCGAAGTTCATTCCACTTATTAAATTTATCAAATTTTTTCTTTGTGCATTGTGGCAAATGCGGTAAATTAGTTTCACGCCACTCCAAAGCCTCCTTTTTAAAGCTATAAATTAATTTAATACTTAGCGCTCTTCAGAAAGCAAAGAAAAATAATAAAAATTACACCTAAAGAGAACTGAGGTGTGTGGTATTTGTTCACCGCTTAGGTAAAAAAAAACGACCGAGTGTGTCAAACAAACGTCAAAGAAACTGTCAAGAAAATGTTGCATGAAAGTAATAACCAACAAACGAGAAAATAAAGACCTGTCACTCCAACTTGCGCTTCACGCCGAGTAAGCAAGTGCAAAAAAGAGAAAACAATTTGAAATTGCTAACTAACTATTTTACGCACAAAGTACAAGACTTTAATGCGCCTATAAATATGCTCTTTAACATCATTCAATGGGCAAATATCCCAGAGACTATAAACACGCAATGACGCAATGCTGCAGAGCAGAGTTGGCTACACAGCAGAAAATTAAGCTCCTACAACAATTGGCAATAAACATATTTTCAGTTTGTATGTATGTATTTATTTTAGTTCGGAGACATTTTGCCTAATCCACCTTAATTCGGCAATAGCGGAAATTCGTCTAATTGTGAAGGAATATTTCATTTCAAATGAAAATTAATGGTTATGGCGTAATTCAACTTAAATGAGCTTAATTTAAATTAAGCAAAATGTTGCGAACGAAGCGAAATGATTGCATTAAATGTGAACGGAGGCAATTTCCCTACTGTTTTCAGTTTTCAAAAGTATTTGCGTGCAAATCTAAAGGATAGTGGCAAACCGGAATGAAACTTAAATTAAACTCAATTGAAGCTGAACTTACAGCTTCCGCACAGAGACAATGTGAAAATTAACAAAATGACAACTTTAATATACAATTTTTTTCTCTCGATTCGCGTGTGTATTGTGTAAAATAATTAAATGAAGATGATGGCGATGGTGAGGGCGTTGCTCAGGGAAGAAGGAAAGAAAGTTTGAGAGAAAGAGCGAACTTATTTTGCGCTACATATTGATGGTAGGTGGGTCTATTCATTATGAACGCTGGACTGTAAAATAAATCGTTTATAGGTATAGCATGAAATTTTCAAGCCTTACATCTTACAATGGAGAGCAAATTTATTTAATTTTAAGCGGTTACATGGGTTTCGTGGGTTCAAAAAATCGATTTTTTTATTTATTAATTTCTTCAACATCTCAAGAATTGTATGCGAAGTTTTCAAGTCGATCCGAATAATAGTTTCGGAGATACAGCCTTTGGAAGGTATGCGCTCCAAGCCACATTTATTGTTACTCAAAACTTTAAACGCGTTTTTCTCGGAACCGTGTTTTCAAAGTCTGTTGTCAAATGTTCTCGAAAACTACTCAACTGATCTTGATGAAATTTTACACAGTTGTTCGAGATACAATTTACTCGTGCTTGGACGAAGAAGTTTTTTTTTTTCAATTACAACTATTTAAAAAAAACAAAATGTCAAGCAAATTTGAGCGAAATTTTATTTTTTTTGGAAAAATGCCTGCCAAAACTCCAATTTTGACTTCTTTTTTCTTTTCTTCGTTCAAGCACAAGTTTATGGTCTTAACTAAAATACTTAATTTTGCTTTTTCATTTTTGATGATACTGTCAGGAGTTATGCTGGCAACGCGGACGCACCTTTTTTTCGAGGGTTAACTGAAAATGACGTCACAATGGAAGAGTTTAAATTTTTTTTTTTGGAAAATTTCAGAAATTATTCTTTAAATATGCAATCTATAAGACACAAAAAAGTTTGAATTAAATAAATAATTTTTTACATAGCAAAAAAATATTGAAAATAGGCCTTTTTTTACCCGACGAAACCCATGTAACCCCTTAAGGAAGTTCAAGGCGCTCTTGCATATGTAAAGCGTTGATCAAAATAATTCATTGAACTCTTCTTACAACTTTAGTAAGACGGATACCGGAACATGTACTTACTTACTTTCCTAGCTGGCAACTATTTACAACCGAGCTTGCGCCAATCGCTTCAGCATTGCGCGCGTTGACGCCAGTTAGAAATACCAAAGGCGCTCAGGTCGTCGTCGACTTGGTCTTTCCAATGTTGATGAGGATGTCCTTGCTTGCGAGTTCCATCATACATTTCGGACAGAGCACCGTCTTTGCTGGAGCATCGTTGTCCATTCGCTCAACATTTCCTACCAGCGCAGCCGTTGAATTTTAATGCGAACCACTACATCGATGTCGTTGCACAGCTCGTAGGTTCATCTTATTTGGTATGCATCATTCACACAAATTGGACAATAGATCTAGTGAAGAGTTTTTCTTTCGAAAGCTCCTAATAACCGCCCATCGATGTCCGCCAGTGTCCAGGACTCTGCCCCATACAGTAAGAACGGGAGGATGAGGGATTGATAGAGAGCTTTTTCGTGCGTCGAGAGAGGGATCTGCTTTTCAATTGCCTACCTAGCTGAAAGTAGCAAGAATTATTTTTCGCTTAATCTCTTGGCTGACGTTGTTGTTGGTGTTAATGCTGGATCCTAGGTAGGCAAAGTAATTGTCAATCGAAATCTGCTGTCCAACAAGCGTAGACACAGGGTACTTTGTCTTGCCCTCGGTCACCGCAAGACCCACTCGAAGAGATTCTTTTTCATTTTCCAAGACTGGAGACTAGAGACTGGAGACTGACTACCTGCTGACTAATGCCAACAATGTCGATATCATAAGAAATATGATCTGATAACTTGTAGCCCGCATTAGCAAATTTCCATACATTAGGCGACAAACGAGAGCTAATTAATAATTTGACCAGCACTGAAAAGTTTTTTTTATGATCATTATTTTTGTATAAAAGTTTAGCTTCGTGACCTCAGAACTTAAAATTTATTTAGCCAGAATTTTTGGAATTTTTCAGAGCATGCAGAGCGACCGCCGTGGCCGAATGGGTTGGTGCGTGACTACCATTCGCAATTCACAGAGAGAACGTAGGTTCAAATCTTGGTGAAACTAAAATTAAGAACAACGTTTTTCTAATAGCGGTCGCCCCTCGGTAGGCAATGGCAAACCTCCGAGGGTATTTCTGCCATAAAAAAGCTCCTCATACAAATATCTGCCGTTCGGAGTCGGCTTGAAACTGTAGGTCCCTCCATTTGTGGAACAACATCAAGACGCACACCACAAATAGGAGGAGGAGTTCAGCCAAATACCCAAAAAGTGTGTACGCGCCAATTATGTACATATATGTAGTTTAATATCCATCGTTGATTTTTGACAATTTTTTTTCGCTTGGGTGGCACGCCTTTTCTTTCAAAATAAATGTTCGAATATTTCTTGTATGGAACCAAGTATCGTCAGCAAAAGAATTCGCAGAATTCAACGATATTTTGTAGTCATTTCAAACTTGCACTTTTTTATAGTAAAATTTAATGAGCTTTAGAACTGCATACCCAAAAAAGTTCTAAATATTCTGGTTAAAAAGTATCTACCTTGTCATCAAGCCTTGTTGTTATCAAGCGCTGTAGTTCTCAATGCTTTATTCAGCTATAAGATTTGATATGGAGTTCTACCAGCGCATGACGGGTATTTGACAGTGAACACAGCTCCTTTTAAATATTCGAATATTGATGTCGCTGGATCAAAACCCGCACCTGGTCAATCTTCCATTCGTTTTCTTGACTTGAAGTTGAAGGTTTTTTGTTTACGAAGCCACTTAACCGGAGATAAGCCTTGAGCATTCGGCGAACTAGGTACTCTGCTTTAATAATTTATATTTAAAAAGTTTATAGTCCCGTCAAATTCGACAACTGTAGCTGTACAAAGATTCGCGCTCTAAACTATCAAATTTCAACCACACTCGTTGGAAAACCCTGTATATCTGTTTAATGACCGAATACGTAGGTTCTTAGGAGCAAAAAAAGGGAGTTAAATTTTCATGTCGCTTCAAAATAGCCATTAATTTTTTATAAGAAGCTTTTTGAAAATAGAAATGCAATAGGTGGCCTCTCATTGTCAACCGAAACGCGCCTGTTACTGAAAAAAAAAAGAAAATTGTTCCAGCCTTCAATATTTCATGTCCGCACTGTGCATTGCTTCAGTGAATAAACTAATGTTGGCCACGCATGAACTCACCTGATCACCGCAACCGCACCAATATTTTACTGCTAATAAATGAATAAAGGAGTTGCGTATTTTTCAGTCTTACTAAGGAGCTAACGCAGATTTCTGCAAATGTCCTTAATATCTAAGTAATTTATAGTAATTGTGAGCCTTCTAAAATGAAACTCTGGCAGAATTAATTATTGTAACTTTGCCACCTTTGTTAATCCCACTATCATGGCTGGCTTCTCCTGCACCATACCTCCCCATATCACCTTCCTCAGTACATGGACCATAAGAGCTGCCAACAAATTATGCTCTGCATCGTTTGAAAATATTCCAAAGTTGACACAGCCAACGGCAATCCTTGCATAAGCCACTGCCGCCTTTGCCTTAGGCTGGTTGGTCAAGAAGCCGTGGTTTTCTTGCGCCAACATTACCAAAGTATATAATTAAATGATAGCGACGAATGGCAAAAACTTTTGCTTAGCTGCCCGGAAATCTTGTGCCATTATTTTACCGAAATTTCTTACATTTCCAAAGTAAGCAAATTCCTGCACTTCTACCCAATTCCCCTTCGCTACACTTGCCTCAAATAATTAACAAACAATTCACATTATTTCATTAGCGTACAATTGAAACTGTCATTTAGTCGCTTTATTGTGACTTTCAAGCGCATTTTTTGTTTCTCGTTTTATATTTTTGGCATTTACTCTTAGTCATCGCCCTTTTCTCGCCATTACAATTTTATTACGTTTTCAATTGACAATTTCGTTATTGTTAAAGCTGTTACTGTGGCTGCTTTGTTGCTCTTGTTGCTTATTTCATTGTGGCCATTGTTATTTTTGTATTTATTACCCACAGACGTCCGGCCTTTGTGGCTTCAGTATGCCAAATTTGTTACGCCCAAGAAAACTTCTTGCTGCTTTACATATTTCATTTGTGTAGCCTACTTAATGGCGCCGCGCAACAGCGCATTGCTGGCAGGCGTTTCTGTGCTTTGTTATCGTATAACTGGCATGTAAAAATGGAAAATTGTATTTATCGTAAAGTGGTGTTATAAAATAAAGTGGTATTTTAGAATATAACTCAAAACATACATAAGTACATACAAAAAAAAACTCAGCTCAACAAAAAGATAAAATAAATAAGATATCAAAAATGAATACCCAGTTGTGTTAATAGTACAGAAATGCCAATGCTGGAATTTATATGTATGCATACTAGAGATGTAAACTTGTTCGATTTTTAGGATACCAGGATTCTCGGGATTTCATTATTCACGAGATGCCAAAATTAGAGACAGGATTTAGATGTTCAATAAGTTGCAGCAACTCATCTTGACAAAATGTGATCTCCAGAAGCAATCTCGGCCTTGATTTTTATGTTATGAAGTGCATGCCTTTGGAGAAATCCCGTTAACCATGCTGTGCTTGCAGAAAATTAAAAATATTTTATTTTCAAACCGTGTTATATCAAAACCGTGTAAAAAAAGATCGTGTAAAAACAGAATTAGGTGTACTTGGTTTTCATTCAGCCCTAAGGGGCTAGGGGTAGTCAGAGGCTCGAAAAATGATGATTTTAAATAATTGTTTTTTGCTAGTCAATTGCTTTATTTTACAAAATAATAAAAATATCGCATTAATACCTCATGTTTCGACTTGCCCAAAACAAAAAAATTATAATTGTAAAAGTTATTGCTGTGTGGAGCCCATTTCTCCAGAAGTCCCTTGCGGTGATCATCACACGTCCTTAGAGATTCATCTTAAATCATTCGAACAAGAGAAATAAGTTTTATTAATAGATAATCTTATGTCTAATCGGAGCTCTCTTTTTGCAAAATTAACAATATGGCGGCCTCAGGAAATATTTTTCAGATTTTTGAGAAAAAACCGACATTGTTAAGAAAATCGATATTTTGAACAAAAAAAATCGTTCGGTCAGGCAAGAGTTTTTTATCTACCAAGCTAACCTAACCCCTAACCCTAACCCCTTAAATAGTAGACGTTGTGTAGTCTCCGTGTTTGTGCTCTCTTTAGGTCTGTTGCTTTTTGTTTCGTTTATCAATAAAAAAAGTTTGTGGTGCGACCTTCGTTCTGTATGCGGATGATTTAAAAATACCCTTACTCTTTAACTTGCTATTTACTTCATTTGTCCAATCTACATTAGAATATCTAGAGTATTTATTAAGAAACCTCACCACCAATTCTCTATTGACAGAAGTGAACGAGTATAAAATGATATTTCTAAGTATGCTCCCTCTTCCCTGAATGTGGGTTGTGGTGGTCCACATTGCTATTGAGTGTTTATAATTATTATTATTTTTTAAAAGATAAAGAGCGAAATAAAAAAAAAAAAAAATAATTGGCGCGTACACTTCTGTTAGGTGTTTGGCTAAGCTCCTCCTTTAAAATTGATTTTGAACTTGCGAATTGTTGAAAACAGTTATTTTTCCATAATTTTTATTATAGTAAAATTTTAAAATCTAATTGAAATGGATGTGAATGAAAAAATGTATTTCTTACTACCATTAAACGTCAGCAATTTGTCAAGCAGACAGCGAGTTTGAATAAAACAAAATGTCGCAAATCCAAACTTTGGTGACGTTACTTGATATTCCTTCCGATTATATAATTATGCCATATTTTATATAGCATATCTGTGGGAGCTAGTGAATAGCGAAAACGATGTGTTCACTTGTACGACTCGATCCAAAAAGAACCAGACCGAAAATTATTTCGTTTATTAGCTCAACAGTACAAAGCGAAAGAATTAGAAGTTAAAAGCAAATGCAAAGTCACACATGGTTGCATTTCCAAGTATTAAGAATGAATAAATTAAAGGATAACTATTAAGAATATAATAAGCTTAATCTAGTTGTTGTGTCCCCACATATCTATAGCATATACGATCTATTATTATAAGTCCAAAAATAGGTAATTAACCAAGAACTAATTTGGAACAGAAGGCCAACATAGGACGTAGAATCAGCGTAATATCGGCAGAAATATTGGCCATCTAGAACAAATGAGCAGACTTGCCAAAGTAATCGGAGCAAGTGTACTTGAATTGTACATATGCATGTCACGGAGTACCATCTTAATGAGAAACGCAACTGAGGAATGTAAGGTGCAGTTCCAAGGATGATAGGTTACACGGTTTAGCTATCCCAAATAAAGTTGAGAGAGTAACTACAACTGAGAGCGTAACAACAGGTGCCTCTGCAGCAGTATTCTGACTCTCATCTCACACTCATTTACACACACGTCTAATCAGTCGTTGTTCATATGCTAACGAAGTAATACAAACGTTGGTGCTGCCTTGATTACTTTTGTATACGAGTATCACCAACACAATCTCAATTTTGTCGTACACAGACCTCCATCTCATTCTCTGGTACGTCAGCCAATCGGCTGATCCATTCACATTCGCTGAGAGCCGCTTAACTGTCTGATCTTGGTCACACCTCTGAAAATCTTTTCACTATGCACGTCGAGCGTTCAATACAAAAATACAAAACCTATCAGCAGATAAAAAAGCTGATTATTCGCTTTGGGAAACTACAGCAAATTAAAAAAAAAACCAATTATCCACAATCCTCCGATCAAAACAATAAATATATCCCAAGTTTGGGCAAAAAGCGACATTGAGAAAATTGTCTTTGCGGAACATCTTGAAGAGATATTTCAACCCCACGAAAGATATTATAGCTTCACTCCATCTACAGCGGTTCAAGAATTTTGCGAAATTGAACTATTTCTTCTTCTTCTTAATTGGCGCGATAATCGCTTACGCGATTTAGGCCGAGATTAACAAAGCGCGCCAGTCGTTTCTTTCTCGTGCTAACCGGCGCCAATTGGACACACCAAGTGAAGCCAAGTCCTTCTCCACCTGATCTTTCCAACGCAGAGGAGGTCTTCCTCTTCCTCTGCTACCACCAGCTGGTACCGCATCGAATACTTTCAAAGCCGGAGCGTTTGTATCCATTCGGACGACATGACCCAGCCAACGAAGCCGCTGGATCTTTATTCGCTGCGCTATGTCTATGTCGTCGTAAAGCTCATACAGCTCATCGTTCCATCGTCTGCGATATTCGCCGTTGCCAACGTGCAAAGGTCCAAAAATCTTACGCAGAATCTTTCTCTCGAACACTCCAAGCGTCGTCGTCCAAGCTTCTGCGCCATACGTCAGGACGGTCATGATGAGAGTCTTGTAGAGTGTTAGTTTTGTTCGTCGAGAGAGGACTTTACTGCTCAGTTGCCTACCTAGTCCAAAGTAGTACTTGTTGGCAAGACAGATTCTACGTTGGATTTCAAGGCTGACATTGTTTTCGGTGTTAATGCTGGTTCCTAAATAAACGAAGTCTTTTACAACCTCGAAATTATAACTGTCTACAGTGACGTGGGTGCCGATACGCGAGTGCGCCGACTGTTTGTTTGAAGACAGGAGGTACTTCGTTTTGTCCTCGTTCACCACCAAACCCATTCGCTTTGCCTCTTTATCCAGTTTGGAGAAGGCAGAACTAACAGAGTCTCTGGAAATAAATAATATCTGCTCTACGATTTTCCTAGATGTGGCTCAGGCTTTTGATAAAGTCTCGAATGAGGGGCTGATCTATAAACTTAAGACGTTACTTCCGATGTAATTTACCAAATTATTGACTTCTTATATTGAAGATCGATATTTTCGCGTAAAACATGGGCAGGCATATACCAGCCTTAGAAAAATCAATGCAGGCGTTCCGCAAGGCAGCATACTTGGACCTGTATTGTACTTGTTGTATACTTCCGATTTGCCTGTTGCTAAATCGTGCAAAATAGAGACGTTTGCGTACGATACGTGCGTCCTCGCAGTTGGCGAAAACGTGGATGAATCTACTACGAAGCTACAGTAATCGATTACTTTAATAACAAACTGGACTAGTTTGTGGAATATGAAACTTAACGACACTAAATCGGTACACGTAAACTTTACAAACAAAAAAGTTATCTACAAGTGCATTCAGAACGTCTAAATTACGCATTGAAAATAAATTGTTAATTTACAAACAAATCTTTAAGGGTCAGTGTGGACTTATGGAGCTCAAATTTGGGGATGCACTGCAAAAAGTAATGTAGAAATCATTCAACGTTTTCAAAACAAGGTAATCCGGGACATCGTAAAAACCCCCTGGTATATACGGATTGATGATCTACATAGAGACCTACAATTGCATACAGTCAATGAAATAATAAATCTCTGCGCTGTCAAGCATGCCAATAGGATTGAGCAACACATCAATGCTGAAGCCTCATCTCTTTGCGATGAAGGAATATATACTAGGAGGCTAAAGAGGACGAAACCACTGAACCTAGTGCTTATTAAGAAGTAGATTCACAAATTCACAAACTAAAATTGCTTGTTAGTTATATAACTAGGTGTAATAACATGAAATGTATCTATTTATTTATAACGCTTCAATAAAAAATAAAAAATAACTATGCACATAGTGGATGCTGTTTGAGTAAGGAACCAAAACATTGTCCGCTCCATGAAATAGTATCATCTATATACTGGTCCAGGGTTTTCAATTAAAATGCGTCACACAATCACCGTTTAAATTGGATTTTTAGCTCTTGGAAGAAAAACAAAACAATGCAAAACGTTCTTTCCTTCTTCTTATAACATGCAGTCGGCGCAAAGAAAGACATTTAACCTTTTGCGTGGGAAATTCTTTTCCAAAACCGGTGATTGTATCGTGTAATTAAATTTATAAGGAGTTCTGGCTTGGAACAATTTCTATTAAATCTCTTAGCAGAGTGTGCTTAAAAAATGCATATAATCACAATATTTCAATGAATATAAATAAAATTGGTAATCTTTTAAAGAGTTTTATTAATAATTTTGTAGAGTGTGGTATATTTCAAAACAATTAAGTGCAACAAGAAATTTCTTACATTCCCATTCACTTTCACTGCGTTTATTCCGTTTGGCGCATACCGGACATCTTGGTTGAGGCTTTTGCTTACTTTGTGTAGGAGAAATTTTTCTTGAGAAATGTCCGAACTCTTTTCCCTGCAAACGCATTGGTGTGTTATCTAAAGACGTATGTATTTCCGCGTGCTGTATATTCAGGATTATCAATTGAAACATTTTTTTTTCTTAGAATTTGGTGTTTGTTTTGCTATTCGAAATAAACAACTTTTTTCTTTTTGTCTTTTGTCGAAACAACTAGAAAGTCCAGCACTTAGGCAACATTAAGCCCATTGTACTGTACTCGGCTTTCCGTCTTAATTTTTTTTGAATCTACCCGGCCTCCGAAGAAATCTGAGTAGATCTTCTGGTGGAAAGGAGCCAAGATGGTCGCTTCTTAACACATCAGTGCCACAAGCCGGGCAGAGACACATAGAGTAATCTGCCGCCTCATCCTTCTCTAAACATGCTGAGTGCACTATCTGAGATGCCTACCTTTTCCGTGTGCTTCGCCTATAGAAAGTGGCCTGTCATCAGTTCAATAAGCTGCCTACAGTCCCCTCTGCTTAATGACAGGAGGATATGCGACAGTCGGTCGGACACGACAGGTATCACAGTTTAGTCCACCTGCAGCCTCTCTCAGCCAGCTAAGCTCGTTTGTGGATTGCCGTATTCCGTCTACGTGCATATCTCGGTTTTCCAGCGCAAGAGGCTAAAAAATAAAAATATGGAGGTGCACATAGCTTTTGATAAATGGCGCGTAGCTAAATATGGCCAGTCTTCTGAAGATCTGCACATATGAAGCAAATTAATCTAACTGCTACATAAAGTCATGGACAGCAAGAAACACAGTGAAGACTCAAGCGAATTGTTGTGATGCGAGAAGTGGGAGTAGATAAGCTGACAGTTAAGGATTACATCGGATCATACGTCAGTGCAGTGTGGAATGTAAATGTAATTTGCGTAGAAATATTTAATTTGCAAACAAAGCAAACAAATAAAGGAATAAGTGAAATACATAGACAAATATTTGCATGCATAAAGCTGCAGTCACATACATGCACATAAGTACATATACACACACACACACACACACACGCAATATATAAATAAACATTTCCATTTCTAGCAAATATGAATTGAAGCATGAATGTGATTTAAACAGAATAGAAAAGTAACTGTGAAATTGTAGTGGTGAAAGAATAAATAAACACACACACATATTTACACACATAGAAACACTCATACACGCACACATTGAATGGAAAATGAGCAAACATACACATATACGAGTAGTTGCACAAGCTAAAGGAATTGTCAGTGAAAACGTCAAATATACAGGCGGAGGGGCTAAAGCGAGGCGGTGGGGTAGAGTGAGTTCCGAAGGAATGGATTTAATATACCGAATGGATAACGAAATAGTTCAAATTCTAAAGGAAAACGGAACTTGGGGTTAGTTTGTATGCGGCATGCGAAGAAAGTAGATCAACGAAAGTAACGAACTTGGATTATGTGCTATATAACAACAAGAACAACAGCAAACATAGTAAGAGGCTTCGCTTCTTCTGAAGACTTGTGCTCGTGAGTAGGAGTTGGTGGAGAGGTGGCCAAACAAGCTGAGAAAATCTTATAAATATGCCATTTGAAAAATAATGCAGCAATAACAACTGACAACTGTAACAACAACAATAATAACAACACCAAAAGCAACAAGAAATAAATACAAGTAATCGCAAAATAAAGGAGTAGTGCAAATGGTAGCAGCAAACGAGCAACGCGCGTCTTAGTGAATGACAGCCGAACATCAGTAACACGCAAAAGTGGACAGGGGCAGCGGAAAGGGCAATTGCAGGCGCAGAGAAATTTCAAAATAAAATGTGTGCGCAAGAGAAGGAGATAAATAGGAAACTGGCAAGTAAACAAGAAAATCAAATATAGCAAGAAATCTACTAACCAACACAACAAGCGAATTGTACAGCGGAATCAACAGACCAAACAGCTGAGTAAGTCGATGGATTGGAAGATGAATAGATGGATAGACAATAAGATGGAGAAACAAGACGAACATGCCTAGCAAATAAATGTGTGTGTATGTATGTAAGTAGATTAGGGTGGATCGCTTTCACTACAAAAAAAAAAAAACTAATTCGGTTCCGTAATTCCAATAGAATTTATTATAATTTTAGACTCTAACAAAAAAAAGGATTTTCCAATAACAGGTGTTATTTTGAATAGCCTGCTATTTCGATAGATGCCACCTTTGAAGTTGTCCTTTTTTGATATTTGACAAGTAGGAACTACGCTATTAATAAAAATCGAACGATACGCGCTTGAAGAACGCACTGAAATTATCAGGTCAGTTCATAAGTTCGTATGTATTTTACCCATAATTTCACTTTTGTACGATTTTTGCATACAAGAAATTATTCGCGGAATATAACGGAACTACTTATATTTTCTTTGATGTATAGTGCATTCAATAAGAGATTTTAATCGCGAATAGAAGGAAGTGTTGTTAAAAAATAAAATGGAATCTTCGAACGCGTATAAAAGGCATATTTTGTATTTTTTTTTTTTTTAAAGTGGTAAAAATGCAACAACTGCTGCTGCAGAAATAAACACTGTTCCCGGAGAGGATAGGAGATACTAAGTGGTAACTGCGACGTGAAGGATGCCCCGCGCGCTGGTCGTCCTGAAGTCTTTAACTCCGACGCCTTTCTCGAACTCGTGGAAGCTAAGCCAAATTTGACAGCCGATGTGATAGCTCAGAGGTTAAATTCATTGCATGGAACAGTTCACAGGCACTTGGTTCAGTTCCGAAACGTTTCAAGGCTGGGGAAATGGATTTCGCATAGACTTTCCGTCGCCGTAGAGATGAAACACCAGAACCGACCCCTAGAGATGGCCTTCACCCCAAGAAGATTCTCCTATATATTTCGTGGGATATTGTTTATTATGACCTTCTGGAGCCAAACCAGACGATAACTGCTGATTATTATTCCCATCAGCTATCAAACCTGAATGAGGCACTCAAAAAAAAATCTACCGCCTTTAGTGAATATACGCAAAGTTTTGTTCCACCACGACAACGCAAGACCTCATACCGCAAGGCAAACATTAGGCAAGCTGAACGAGCTCAGATGGGAGCTAATGCCACATCCACCATACTCTCCGGATATTGACCTTGTGGTTATCACCTTTCCCGTGGACTTCAATCTCATATGAGTAACAAGAACTACTCCTCAAAAGAAGCTATAAAAAGGGATATCGATGCGTATTTTGGCTCCAAGGACAAACAATTTTTTTAGCAGGGAATTAAAAATTTGCCTAAACGTTGGGAAGACATTGTAAATAATGAAGGAAAATATATTAGGTCGTTGAAATGCATCAAAATGATGCGCAATTCCATCGAAAAATCATCTTGAGTCAAGGGGCTCATTTTCACCTCGGTGGCTTCGTCAACAAGCAAAA
>JAYXIM010026193.1:0-11377 GCA_037575425.1 Anastrepha fraterculus
GGGTACGCTTCTGTCATTGCCTGCGTACCTTTTAGTCAACTTATTACCGAGTCTCGCTAGGTCATCGGCTCTACAGTTACCCTTAATATCACAATAGCCAGGAGCCTATATGAACTCATGGCACTGCACTAATTAAAATAGAAATGCAGAGCTCTTGCCGCAAACTTCGTTTTCTCATCTCTCTAAAATTTAAAGCATTACCATCCTCCAGTCTAGCTTTGGTTGGCTGGTTGGTTGGTGTAAATGGTGATTCATCCAGAATCCAACTAACGCTTCCGCTCAATTTTGTTGCCAAATCCTCGTTACTAACTTGACGGTTATGTACAACATGACTATATGTATGCTAATCTGTGCGGCTTAAGAACCTTATTGTTGACCTCTAAACCAGACAGTTGTCCGAGACTCTCAAATAATGGTTTGCCCAGGGTTGACATTCTTTCCTTCCATAGGGCAGGGTACTCACAAAGAAAATGGTAAATCATTTGGTTTTTCTCTGGTTGTTTACAACTGTGACATTGTGTGTTGTGAGACATGCCCATTTTGGATGTTTGTTCCCTGACAGGCCAAAAGCCAGTTATAAATGTCTTGGGCCTCCAGGCATTTCATGCTTATCAATGTTGACGTTCGTTTATGGTTGTAGATGGGCCATAACATTACACTAGTTTTGCATCTGCATTCCGTGATTTGTAAATATTTTAAGGAAATTGCATTCTCGATTGCACCCAGTGATGTGAATACCCAATCGGCAAAAAAGTTATGCATAGCAATTCCCCCTAAATACTCCATCTTACAGTTTACAGTCCGTCGTAGTTAATATTAATTACTCGAAATTGAAATTTGAATAGGTCAAACCAAGAGATTTGGTGGCTCCCAAAACACTCATAAGCTAAAATGCCCATTGTATTTAGAGCTCTAAAAAGCGGGTAGATAGTCAAGGAGAAAAGGAGAGAAGTATCAGAGAAAGAGGTAGAAAAGAATTAAGATAGAGACAAAGGTAGTTAGTCCTGTGAGAATTTTCCCGATTCTTTGGCAAATCTGTAAATATCCTACAGTTTTAGAGAACGAATATTACTCATTCTCATGACATCGGAACCCAAAACTCGTAGCCGTGCTCTAGCAAAGGCAGGACACTCACAGATAAAATACTCAGTGCTATCCGCCTCCTCCAAGCAAGACCGACACACCGGGTCCTCAATGATTCCAATGGTGGTCATATGCTGACCCTATGGGCTGTGTCTTGTAATAATATCGACCATTAGCCAGACGTGTTTTCTTCCCAGTTATAGCAGAAAGTTTGACTGATTTCTGTTCCGGTTTGTCACAAAACACTTTGCAGTTCTGCAGCATTCTAGACCGGACCATCGCTCTTTATGTAGATTGCGTACATAATCGCTGATCCAATTTATGATTCCTGCGAAACTGATTCCAATTATTGGCTCTGATCCCTGTGGGTGAACCGCTGATCCACGGTTGGCCAACTCATCGGCAATTTCGTTTTCTTGAACACCGGAGTGTCCTGGAACCCATATAAGTACAAGCCTGTTTTGTCTTGCGACAGAATTAAGCTTTTTCTTACATTTTGGAACAATCTTTGAGATTTGCTTTACATTTCTCAGGGCCTCCGGTGCGCAGTGTCACTAAAAACTCCGATCTGTTTCCCGCCCCATCTCCTCTTGATTATCCATTTAGCTACTTTCAGGATGGCAAAAATTTCCGTTTGGAAAACAGTTGCCATTTCCCGCATAGCATAGTGATACTTATTACTATCGTTTAAGTACCATCCCGCTTCAGACCCTATTTCATTCTTGGACCCATCCTTAAAGAAAATATCTGTCAATCCTCCCTGAATGCACTCAGGATTGCTCCTTTTCTCTGACAACAAATTTCCTTCCAAATGAAGCTATGGGTATCAGGTTGTTTTCAGGTGCTAAAAGCAGTAGATACTGCTCAGATAGCATCTTAAGGATTTCTCTGTGACTTAGTAACTCAATTTATATTCGAAATACATATCAGTTTCAAGAAAATATATACTTTAAACACTACAGGTGGCGCTAAAATCGGGATAGGTAGAAAGTTAAATTTGTGATCAGTTTGAGGGCATTTTCAATACCTCTGATAACTCTAAATTTCAGATTGGACTTTCTCTCATTTCGCTTGATAACTCATCTCTAAATGGATCAATGAACTGACCTGACCTATCGAATAAACCAAACATGTTTATTCCGTCGCTGAATCTCCGACACCTTCCCTTAGTTTATGTATTGGCTACCTTAAGTATAATTGTGTTAAATTTGTTTTCCTGTCCCACAACCCTATCTGAATGTAACAATGTTTCTAATCTGGGCCTGTATCTGTCTTCTGGAACAGTCCGTAGTCTATTGTGTAAATATGTTTTAAGTAGTATTTGGGTTCCCTACTCAATAAAAGATTAAAATTTCATTTTGTATAAAAAAGTATGAATATATTTCAAAACGGTTTCCTTAAATTATTTTTCTTTCCAGAATGAAATGTTCACCGACTGTTTACTGTTACTATTATCAATAACTCAATGGCAGTATCAACCAATTTCTTATTGGTCCTCGCACTTATGAGTTTAAACTCTACTTCTAAGGCCAAGATCCCATCATGAGCAAAGTAAGTACACGAGTATTTATCTTTTTATGGACAAAAAATATCTAGTTGTGTATTTCGATGTGAGTCGTCTGTTTAATATATTCAGTTCCTCTAAGTTCAGCTCGTGTTTCGTAAGCAACGTTTTTTCTTGTTTTAGCAGCGAAGTGATTCTTGTCGCACTTGAATCGAATTTCGCAAGAATTACAATTGAATTATTAGTCGTATGAGGTTTACAGTGAAATGGACATGGTTCTGATAGTAAAGAACCAACTTTTATGGATGCAAATGCTTCAGCCATGAAGGTATTTCAAGCGGTAACTACTATTGGTGCCAGTTATACTTTGGTTGTTGTTGTTGTTGTAGCAACACGTTATGCTCTGCCAGTATGGTGTAGTCACCGGTCGACATTTTCTATCTCATCTAATGGTAGCCCCAGAAAACTTGCTGTTTTGATGATTTGCATCCAAAAGGAAAAAAGGGGCTTAGGTTAGTGGGTTTAAGGGGACATATGTAAAATTGGTTGTATCGTGCAGAGTAGCTGCACTCGCCGGACATATGTTGAGTATCTTCGGATCAATCCTGGATAGATAAGTGTTTGACCAATTGTGCCAAGGTTACCCGGGTCTCACTAGGCAGATCAAGCTGTTCTTCTGCGATAGGTGGTAGTTGGACTCTGAAAACGTCATTTGGGGGTGGTAGATTTGGAAGGTGGTAAGAGTCTCCGTATAAATGTCGTTCAAGGCCTGTCTATTTGCTGACTGGTACAGTAGTTGTGTTCGGTCCTGGATTTCGGCAATGTAGTTGAATAGATGCCCCTAACTCGTCTGGGAGGTGATTTAGCCTCCAAGGAATTGCTGGCTGAGCAACTTTCTATACTTCTTAACCAGGAGCATAGTAGCCTCCTTGGGGAGATGTTGCAGGAGGGGAGACATCAGGAGGTAGTTAATATCTGAATGATACCTTGAATGATTTAAAACCGGCCGGCCAATATAGTGGGGGAAAGTAAGGGACTCCTCGCAGTGAAGAAGCAGGCAATTCTGGTTAGGTAATTGTTGCCTTTGGAGCACCAGCCCTCTATGCCATTTCCGGACGCCACTATCAAGAACCCGCCAACGTAGAAAATCAGTGAAAGCCTCTATGGTCGTTGAGGAAGCTTTGAGGTATACATAGAAGTTGAAAAGCAAGTGGGAAAGGGCACTCCTTGCTTTGTACTCCTCTATTTGGATATTTGGTCTCGAAATATGACTGTTGAGTATCGCAGACCATCTCTTCAGTCCTGGTGGGAGCGTTGACTGTTGAGTAGCATTAGGTACCGTGGTATGGCTAACTGTATCAAAAGTCATCGATAGGTCTAATGCTACTAGGATAGACCTTCCGCAGGAGTGGTTTCGGTTAAGCCCATGATTCAACTGTGTGTTGATAGAAGTAGTGGTGCTGTGCCCTTTACAAAAATCATGCCCATGTGAAGCTGCGGTTAAGAGTTTCATAAATAACGGGAGAAGGAGCACTTCAAGTGTCTTTCCCATTGGGGGATGCATGAGATACGACTCGGTGCCATTATAGAAGAAAAGAGGCAGCACACCATCAGAGAGTGGCAGCAACGCTGGGACCTTTCTGCAAATGGTCGTTAGACGCACAAACCGATGCCAGACATGGCGAACTGGTATCGCATGAAGCACGGCGATGTTGGATATTTTCACTCATTTTCAGGATATTTTGAAGAGTACCCGCTTTCATTTGGAAAATTCCCCCTTTTGTCCGGTCTGCCCTGACGCTCCAAAGAATGCAAGCCATATGCTATTCCTAAGCCCGCATTTCGACATAGAAGGAGAAGACCTTCGCAGGGATTTTGGTGAGTATACCACAGAGGCAAGCATTACGACGAAAATATGTGATACACCTACGAAATGGCGAACATTAAGTGGTGTTCGTGAATCATGAAAACGCTGCGTGATAAAGAATGGGTCCGAAAGGTGAAACTACGCCATCAGCTGCTTAATTTCCAAGGCTGATGGAAATGCTGAAGAGTCGAATACCGGACAGTTTCTAGTACTGACAGTGACTGACTTCAATAGTGCCACAACTCCTCCTTTTTCCACCTAATAGGTATGATGAGGGCAACCAAGCACAGACTAGACCTGTCTTGTACGCCCTGCTTTCGTAAGGCTAAGTGGAGAAAGGCTTGGCTTCAGTTGATGTTTATAATCGGCGCCAGGGTTCGTTCGCCAGGAAATCGTTAGGTTCTTACAGAGCCAATCCAGAATTAATTTATCTGCGTCTATGCTATACGAAAAATTAAACATTTTTAGGAATCATTATCATTATAATTAAGGGTTAGCGTTTTTTCAATGGGCTGAATTCATTACCACACTGGTTTTTGCTTGATGAAATGGGACCAGTTTTGAATTAAACATATGTATTTCTCACTAATTTTGGGCTGCCTTGGTGGTATAGATATTTGAAGATATATCACAATAGCATTTAAGTTTTGCACACATTTTGACTGACTGAATCAATTTCTTTAGTGTTAAGGTTTTAATTATCCCTTTGTGTGTCGCATGAGCGGAAGTCTGCAGAAGGATGACTGTGTCCTACTGTCTGTAAGTAGAAATGATGAATAGCAATGAATTATAGTGAAACATTTTTCTTAGTTCGAGTAGCTACAAGAGTGCCAGGACAAAACAAAACACAAAACCGGTGGGTAACATGAAAAAGCAGACAACCGACAAACGAACAACAACCAAGCGACAGTTCTAATATCCAACAATAGCAGCAGAAAGTAAAGTAATGAGACAGCAATGAAAGGCAACAAAATACTTAATTGAGTTGATGAGCTAACATGGCTAATCTCTATACTCACACAAGGACTCTAGAAGGTATAAAAAGTAGGAAGTGAAATGATTAAATGTGTAGCAGACACTTGTATGTGTGTGGGTGTTGGAATAAAAGGCCAAGCAGACAAAAAGAATAAAGCGCAAAACTGTAATATCCTAACATATATAAATGATTGCAGTAAAGTGTGTGGTAAAGGCATGAATGAGGCTATATAAAGCACTCATAACTGTCGGCGGAAGTGAGTTTCTTGAATAAAGCTCCATTAAGTGCTCGCAAAATCAAAGCGTCGACTAGTTGGACGCTAAAGAAGCTCCTCTACTATTTTTTCTTTGCAGTATTGCACTTAAGCTGCGCTTCAAGTGCGCCAACTCGAAAATTGCTCTAACAAAGGTACCTCTGTATGTGAGCCTACATTAAAACCCTACTTGAGTCCATTAAAAGAGTCAACGACTTCTGCTGGGCCCAGTAAGTACATTGATTGCATAGTGAGCCGCCAAAGTGGCGAACGGCTGCAGTGAATGGAAGTGACAGTATTGACGCGTTCGCAGCTACTCGCAGTCAGAGTAAGTGTAACTTTATGAGTGAAGGACATTCGAAATTTTGTGCGGGTGTTTAGAGCATCTGCAACCCAGTCGTAACAGAAGTGTGATATTACAAACTGGGAAATGAAATAAAAAATAAATTCTTCCTACCAAAAAATCCCCAAACGCAAATTCGTATCACAAAAAAAAAAAAAAAAATACCATACAGAATTATTATTATTCCACACTCCCTTAAGAGCTTAAGGATTCAACAAAAGTTTTCCAAACATTTCTATTTCAAGACATAAATCTCAGTTTCATTGCGGATAGTCCTCGTCTTCTCGTTCCTTGCGGGTTCCAAGTCAAGGCGGCATGCGGTATTTCGTCATAAGGCTTTCACAGAGTATGCCCTATCCATCCATGTTCTCTTTTCTTTAATTCACTGTTGATGGTATTTTGGTGTGTAATTCTCCAGAGCACCTCGTTTGTTATAACTTTTGGCCACCATATCTTAAGTATGTTACGCAGACACCTGCTTATAAACGCTTGCAGTTTTGCGTTCGTTGTCGAAGTTCCCAACCAAGTTTCGGATCCGTACATCAACACAGGCTTCACGCAAGTGTTAAAATTTTTAACCTTTGTGCAAGTTGTGATAAGTCCACAATACTTCAGTTAATATTAATTTTCACATTAACATCGCTTCAACTAAGGATAGCTTATTTTAAAATTTGGAACACTCGAAATTAGCTATAGCTCTAAAGCGCTAATGATTTTTTCCTAGAATTTTATACAGATTTCGAATCTGCTAGGAAAAAGTCAAAAATAATACTGCCCTGCAAATTTCAATTTTTCTGATGCGAATTAGATGTGACCTAGTGTTCCCGAAGGGAATTTTCGCGCTGAGCACGAATCCGAGTTCAAAAATTTTCCATCACGTCAGGTTTTCAAAAAAAAGGGGTTGAAACCCCTAAAAATAGCGTATTTGGCCATTTTTCAAAAATTGTGGAGCAGAACCCTGACGTGCTACCATCTTCGTTATTATCAGTAATTGAAGGTTGAACTTTGCTCTTTGAAATAAACCCAAACCCAAATTGTTCGCATGCACCCTTAGAGTAGGGAGTGTACTTATGTCTACGGGGGTAGGGAAAAAAATGAACATAGGAACTTATCTACACCCAAGATAAGATATAATGAAAAGTGCAGTGTTCCTAAGGTATTTAGTGTCGCTGATTACAAACCTGTAGTCAGATTCCCAAAATTCAAAATGGCGGACGAAAATGTTAAAAATGTATCCGATTTGCTTGAAACTTGTTACTAGGGAGGTTACATAAGTACACCCCCTACTCTAAGGGAGCATGCGAACAACTTGGGTTTCGGCTTATTTCAAAGAGCAAAGTTCAACCTTCAATTACTGACAATAACGAAGATCGTAGCACGTTAGGGTTCTGCTCCACAATTTTTGAAAAATGGCCAAATACGCAATTTTTAGGGGTTTCAACCCCTTTTTCTCGAAAACCTGACGTGATGGAAAATTTTTGAACTCGGATTCGTGCTTAGCGCGAAAATTCCCTTCGGGATCACTAGGTCCCATCTTATTCGCAAAACCGATGCAGGGCAGTGTAATTAGATAAATAGATATACTTCTTCGAAGTTTGCACCTCGATATCACTCATGATCTTTTGTACCCTCTGCTCATCACAGCACCTCATCCAGACCCAGTGCTCTTCTTAAACTCAGGATATAGCTGGGTTGGACTGAGTGCCTTTGTGTGCTTTTTTTCTGGCGAGATGTCTCAACTTTCTTCGCGCTATAGCGCTACATTAAAGGACAATTTGCGTTGGACTCTCCTGGGATTGGCCGCAGAAACGACAAGAATCAATCAAAACCTATTAAGTTTGCGGCCTAGAGATGCTCTCCGGAAATGCTCACATTATGATTCCTTGTACTACTTGGTTAGTCCTGTACTTACGCGCATATGTTGGCATGTGTGTTCATGTGCTTGTGTAAAAATCATAAAGTACTTTCCATTAAGTTGCTTATTCAATATTTATAGAACATTAGCGTAAATTGCGCGTATTGTCGATTTCTTGCAGGAATTTCACCGAAAAATACTTATGAAGTTACACACAAAGCACGCACATTCACCGTTATTCTGCCAAAGTTTCTAAGTAGTTACACTAAACTTGACTTTTGTTGCCTTCAAAGAAGAGCTAAAATTAAACGTTCATTGATTTCCGGAATTTTGCATTTGACGCCTAAGTGTGCACTTATACAATCAAACACATCAAACGCACACATACAGCTGCATTGCACGAAACCATTCTATATAAGCGTTCTTGGAACCTACAGGAAATTCTATACGTTTCACGGAAATGCTCCGGATATATGGTGACAACTTTTTTGTAAGCATTATGTATGGGGTGTCTCACTATGATCGCCTATTTTCAATTTAGCGCACAATTGGTGTTGCTCGTATAGGGATGTGGTTTGACAGTGGTCATGGGCGAGAATTGAAGCTGAGCTATGCATATGACAAAATAATAGAAAATGTTCTATAAATCCGATGATGTGAGTTGGTCTCTAAGATCATGGAATTTTGAAAAGTAAGAATAATGCCAATAGCTCTGGAGCGATTAGTGGCTGGCAACGCATTCGTTACCGCGACAGGATAAGAGATACTTCCAGGTTTATATTGTTGGACAAAGAGAGATACCACCTCCCACAAACAATATTATTATTTTTACAACAAACATATATACAATATATAAATAAATTATAAAAAAAAAATATCAAAAAAATACATATAATCTAACGCGCACTAGCACTTTGGTAACATGAAGGCAGTTTTGTGAAGAGATTTTCATTAACAGCCATCATGCCGAGATCATATGGTTTAATTCAGTGCAGTCGTCGGTTTAGGCCTGAGATGTTGAGGTATTTGCTACAGTCCTCATTCAAGCGCCTTTGAGGTCAGAGGGAGTGGGTTTCTTTCCATTTTTTTTAACTTCCTCAGGTCCCGATGAATATCCTTATTGCGAGCGAATCAAGGAGAGTTTAGTCGGCCCAACCCCATAATTGTGCGTCATAAGGCCGCACAGGTTTTATAATTTGCTTATATTACACCTATTTTGATATATATGGCGAGCTTTGATCTTCGTCTAATTATTTATTTTATTTTTGCTATTTTCAGATGGATTTTATGTCGTTTAAGTTTTGTATGCTCCTTCCATTTAAGCTTAGCCAAGCCTTCGTCCCTTCTTCAAAAGCGTTTGTTGCAATTTAAAGTAAAGATGCAGCTTCTTTATCATTTTTTTCACTTGGTAGGGTCCTATCTCGCTACAAAGCAATGGGAATTGCCCAAAATTATGTGATTTGATGCTATTTTCTATGGTTTTTTTTTTTATTCAAAGTAAGAAGACATGCAATAATTTAAAAAAATTAACTTAGGGATGTGCTATGAACAGAATTGAGTCGGCAGTTTGCATGTAAAAATTTCAGCAAACAAAGCAACCAACCTCCCAAAAACTCATCGGGGATTTCTTCAAAAGGTGTACTAAATTAAATAACTGATCTTTATTACACTAAAAGCAGCGAAGATCACAGGAGTGCTGAGCAGTCTAATGGCGAACATCGGTGGACCAACCCAGAGTAAACGAAGGTTGATCATGGCCACCACGAACGCGATACTCCTGTATGACAGCGAAATATGGGCAGATGGGCTACACTGCAAAACCAAGCGCAATGCACTGGAGGCTGTACAACGAACAGCGGACCTCAGGTTTGCTTCAGCCATCACTAATGCCATGGAATGGAGATGCCAAACCATGCAGCGGTGGCAAAGCCAATGGAATACTAAATCGAGTGGCAGATGGACGGCGAAGCTCATTCCTGCAATAGGTAAATAATGGGTTCAAAAGGAGCTTCGGGGAAGTGGGCTGTTTCAAGACTCAGTTTCTCTCGGGACACAGATATTCCAAATATACCTATACCGCAAGAATAAGGAGCATATACTGCAAAGCACCGAACGATGATGCCGAACACACGGTCTTTAGTTGCGACGGATGGCTCGTGGAAAGAGATGCTCTGGGGGAGCAGGTTGGCGACATCGCGCCGATCATCGTGATCGGCAAAATGCTTGAGCGCTAGGATAATTTGAATGAGTTTAAAAAAACGTTGAAGCCGTATTACGAAGAAAAAAGATAGACCTCAACGCATTACAACAAATCGAAGCCTCACAGACAGTGACATAAGAGCCTATAGCGTGAAGCTGGCCACAAGCATGGTGGACACAGACGTGGGTGAATAGAATTGGTCCTTTATGAATGCCGAATGCCGTTCTGGGCTCTCCCGAAGTAATACAGAAAGCAGTTCCGGGAAGGGTGTCTCACCGGAAGAAGAGGAGGGATTATTTTAGTGGCCGCACAACACGACGCAGTAGACGACGGTCGCTGCAAGTGCGAAGGCAGTTTGAAATCTACCTCGCTCACAAAATCACAAAAAAAAAAAAAAATTGGATAACAGCAGCACAACAAATTCTCGTAATGACTTCCTGGAGGAATGTAATTATTAAAAATTAAGCAAAATATTAAACGAGATTTAGATTTTTAAATTTCCAAATAGGTAGTCTTAATGGGACACCCTATACATATACTCGGAATATGACTGTGTGTATGTTATTTCAAGTGAATTTAAATTTCGCCTTTGTTATGCTAATTTCTGGTTTAGCGCAGAATGGAAGCAGGAAAAATGCTCCAAAACATGGGTACATTTAATTTGAACATTTCGTATATACTTACACAAGTGTGTATGTATGTTAATTCAATAATATACATAAATATTTAGTAGATTACAATGATATCTACATACATATATGCGCACATTGTTTGATATGCACACAAGTTAGTACGAGTACTTAGCACATATCCATTAGGATGGGTTCGGAAGAAATTTTCTCGCCATATGGTATTTCAAATTGCTGTGTTTTTTAAATTGCCTACCTAGAATGCTAAATCTATGTCTGGATTGAGCAGGATAATGGCAGAGAAGACAACACAAGACACAGTAGGGAACTCCTGCAAAAGTAATGTGTTTGCACACCCACCCTCTGGGCGTGGCTACCTATTTGGCAGTGTTCTGTCATAACTCAAATCAGTGTTCTCAGACCATTTTGTAAGTAATCCACTAAAAAAATTTCTTTCGTATCCCGAAAAACGGATGCTAAAACCTTCTTGGCCGATTTCTGGACACGAGCTCGTTTCGGAGCCGAAGCATCAGGATTACACCACTCCGAAACCTCTTATTTTGATTTAGAAGCATGGTGATGGGCCCAAGTCTCATATGTACATAATCATGAATCGACACAAAAAATTCACTTAATCCTTTCGGAAAAACTCTAAGTGTTGTTGAGA
>JAYXIM010026194.1:0-18982 GCA_037575425.1 Anastrepha fraterculus
AAAAGTCTTTTCGTATTTTGTCAATAGATGTCGTTGGAGTCATCTATCTCCAGTGCTACCAATCACATTGTGTCATATCATATGGTGTTAGAAAGGTGACATTTTAAGCTTCATTTAACAAAAAAAAAAATTAAATTCGGAGAAGATGAAAAAAAGTTATAGTTGTTCAAAAATGAGTGAAAATAATGAAGAAAGATGCACTTCGCTCCGGTCGCCCTATCGTTGAAAAAGTCGATGAAATTATGGAAAAGATTGACCAGGACCGTCACATAAGCTGCCATGACATCGCCAAGGCACTAAACATTCATCATCAAACGGTTTTGAACCATTTAAAAAAGGCTGGTTACAAAAAGAAGCTCGATGTTTGGGTACCACATGAATTGTCTGTGAAAAATTTAATGGACCGAATTAACATCTGCGATTCTTTGCTGAAACGAAATGAAATCGAACCATTTCTGAAGCGAATGGTAACAGGAGACGAAAATTGGATCAAATACGACAATAATGTGCGAAAAAGATCGTGGTGCTAGGGTGGTGAAGCTCAACAAATGGTCGTAAAGCCAGGATTGACGCCTCGAAAAGTTATGCTGTGTGTTTGGTGTAATTGGAAAGGAATCATCCACTATGAGCTGATCCAGCCTGCTCGAACGATTGATTCTACACTTTACTGTCAACAACTGATGAGATTAAAGCAAGCAATCGAAAAAAACGGCCAGAACTGATCAGCAGAAAGGGCGTCGTCTTCCATCAGGACAACGCTGGGCCACACACATCTTTGATGACTCGGCAAAAACTGGGAGAGCTTCGGTGGGAAGTTTTGATGCATCCACCATATAGCCCTGACCTTGCACCATCGGACTACCATTTGTTTCGGTCAATGCAGAACTCCCTTAATGGAGTAAAGTTGGCCTGTGAAGAAGCCTGTGAAAATCACTTGTCGCAGTTTTTCGCCGAGAAACCACAAAAGTTTTACACGGAAGGAATAATGTCTCTAGAAGAAAAATGGCAAAAGGTGGTCGGCCAAAATGGTACATAAATGGTTTAATAAAGTTCATTATAATATAAAAAAAAATAAGTTGAAGTTTGATTAGAAATACGAAAAGACTTTTTCAACTACCCAAAATTATACTTATATATTTTAAGTCAAACACTCACTGCAGTATACAACTGAAAATAAGACAAGAGTTTGAGAGTATCGGACTATTGCACATTCTGCGATGGCTTCATTTCTTCCACAACCGCTTATGAACGCAGTGGGAGGAGTGGATACTATCGGTGGCGTAAGGTCTCCATCCCCGCACAGGAGCAGAGCGTGGACGCAGGTATCTTTTGTGTCAATAGATATAAACGCGGCTCCACCTTGACGAAAATGCTAACGCAGTTCCAGAGTGGAAATCAGCCGAAGAAACAAGGACCTACAGGTTCGGTAGGCAGAAAGATAAATCGCCAAACATGTGCTGGCATCGTTACCCGCCTAAGCGGGAAAAAACATGGAAAAGATATTTTATGAGACTAGGAAGTAAAAATAAATAATAAAATTTAAAATTAGTAGTTAATAAAAAAATTAAATAGGACAAATATTGAAATTTAGTGAAGAAGTTCGGCTCAAAGAAATACTCTAAATGCAACAAGGGGGCCCTTCATTAGCTGTTTGCATCAGCTTCTCTTTCTTTTTGTGGCGTACGTCTTGATGTTGTTCCATAAATGAAGCGACTTACAGCTTTAAGCCGACTCCGAACGACAGATGATTGTTCTACGAGGAGATTTTTCATGGCGATAATATATTGGGTGGTTTGCCATTGCCTGCCAAGGGGCGACCGCTATTAGGAAAAACTTTTTCTATCACTTGGTGTTCGAACCTATACACTTCCGAAAGGTAATCACGCAACCAACCAAAAAAAAAAATATAACAATCAGCACTTACCAGACTTTTCTAACCAGGACCTGGCTTTGGAAGTGAATTCAACATATTTCTGTTATAGCTAACGACTTGAGTTTTCAGTTAGCTTACTAAAATTTAATTTTTTATCGAATTACAGATATCGCACCCTAAATACAAAAGGGTCACAACTCAAAATTTTCCACACTCGAGCTTGACTTGTTTACAGTAGCACAGAAAACAAACTATGTGACATATCACGCTGAAATTTGCCATGTAAGCTTATAACAATCCTACCAAAAAACAAAAAATTTATTTTTGCCATATGTCATCCGCGGACCGTTTTATTGATAACGTCTCGTTCATATTTGAGCAGAAGTACATTTTGAGTTGTGACCCTTTTGTATTTAGGGTGCGATATAATCTTTTCAGATCCTGGTGCCCAACCAAAGGTTTTAAAAAATGTGTCCAACGCAAAGTTAAGGTGGCCCAAAATTTTGCTTAATTTTTGAAAATATTTTCCCCTGGCGTTGTTGCGCATATTCTCCATTTAACGAAGTCACGGGTTTTTTTGTTTTTTGTACACTTTATACTAAAACTCAATGGGCTTTAAAACTGCGTATTCGAATTTGGAATTTTTATGAAAGTTTTTGTATTTTTATTAAACTTGTGGAAAGTTTTAAACCTCTATTTACATGGTATTTGCTAAAGAATGAAATATATTTTTATAAAAAAACTCAAAGAAAAATATGGAAAAATATTAAATATTGCGTGTCTAATTAGATGTCAACTGCTGTTAGTACATCTCTCTATTGGGTGACCAAAATATTCTATCTTAATAACAGTAAATGTGAAATCAATTTAAGTGTATCGCCATCAACAAAACCTACTGTGCATTTCAATCAAAATCACTTCCGCTTCACTGGATTTGACGCATATGCGAAACATGTGGCATGCCTTACGCGCTTCAAGTAATTCGATTGAGGCGACTAGGCGCTTGATGTTTGCTGTTCATTTAAGTTGTTCGCCACACCACACTGCACTTACTTTTGCCGCGTTTGAGGCACTTTTTCCATTAGGTTTCTTTCACGTACCTTTTTTTCCGCATTTTTTTTCGGCTGCGCTTACTTGAAGTTTTTACAACTTCCCGCCAATTGGCTATGCGGGCGTGTCTGTGGTCACCGCATGGCTCCTGCCACCATTGCACGTGCCTTGCCACTTGATAGCTTTTACAAGAACATACACACATACACGAGTTTGTATGTATGAGTTTATGGCGACCACTTCCGGCTGACTGTCGGCCGCTAACAAAAGCAACGCCCGCACAAGGAAATTGAGGGGCAAATGTAATGGAATAGTAAAAGAAAAAGATGGATTTTACCTTGAAACAAAGCAGCGAAAATAATGTTGCTACATGAAATAGCGTAAAAAAACAATAGCATAAGACATAGTTTTTTCCAGTATTTTGATTTACTTTGCCAAAGCATTTCCGTGGAAACAAACTTTCTTCGCTTCCGCTTTAATATTTATTTATAAGTGTGTTCACGAACATACTTTGCGCTCGAGTGCAGAAGTTTCCGCAATTCGTCTAAATAAAAACTTATGAAATTTGTATGATGAAAATGCTTCTTTCTCCGTTTTTTGGTTTTTTGTTATTTATACTTAGGACAGCAAATCGAGGTGTGCCACGCCACGCCAAGCCTGGTCACCATTGAGTACAACTGCACTTCACCTATTTTCAAACCATAAGGTTTGCTTTTTTGTTTCTTTGGTTTTTTATGCTCCTCATATTTGTATTATTATTTTTTAGATTTGTATTTTACTTCTTTTTGGAAGCTGCCATCTTGACGTGCGCAATAAATTTCAGATGTCTATGGCTTTTATTTCTGTAGGTGTTCAGATAGTGTAACTGCGAGGAAATATATGCCTTTCTAGCGCATTCCGCATTTATACTCGTAACTAACTACCTCAGGGAAAGAATTATGTGGGCATTTTTATTCTAACCAATTTCTTCTTTCTTTGAGAGGGTCATCTCGCCATATTATTGACATATGGCAACATCAAACTGTTGGGCAGCGTAACTTCCCTCAGTAAGAAAAAATGCTTACTTCAATTAACAGTTATTTTCAAGTTTAATCAAAATATTAAAATAAAAAATTAAAATAAACCAACTTTTTGTTGAATGGTTGATCATAAAGCAGTTTGAGAGAAAGAAATTTTTATATTATAATTGAAAAAATGGTGCACAGTGGTCCCGCCGCGTAGGAAGAGCGGTCATAGGAACTTTTGGCGTGATAGATGACTTTTTAGTACGTTTTTAAGTTGATAAATGTTTTTATTTGTTAAAAAAACATTAAGACATATAAAAAGTAATATATATATAATAAGAATATATATAAGATATAATAATAATAATATATAATAAAGTAATATATAATTAATACAAAAAGTCAAAGGAAAATTAGGTACACACATTTTTTACATAAAATTTTTTTGTTCCGTTTAAGGTTTTGCATAAATCTTAAATTATAAACAGTAATAGAAAAAAACATTAAATTCCGAAAGGATGAGTTAACTTATTCTTATTTATGAAAATAATAAAATATTCACTTTCCAAAAAGTTAATGTACTTAGAAATACAAAACTTTTAACTCAGTAAATCTAACACTTCTCTTGACATCATAGATTTCTTTTTGCATGGTAATTTTCGTAGACTAGATATAAATGGATCGGAATTAAGAAGAGGCATGTGTAAAAGATCCGTGTTAGTTACAGTTCTTGAGTGCTTTCTGGTATTGTCACGTCTGAATTGTTTCACTAATTTATTACATGATTCAGCTGCCTCCTCTGATAATTCTCCAATTGATAATAAACAATGATCGATTACCTCCGACCCATGAATGAGCACTTTATGAACTGATGCAGGTAAATTATACCATGAATATTTACTAACTAGAATTTTAGCAGTGTCTAGTGCGTATATTTTGAATTTATTCGAATTAATTTTAAAACCAGATGAAAGGCATTGTAGGAGATAACTACATCTGTCTATAACGTGTTTGTCTATTCCTGTGATTTCGGATGATATGGTTGAATGAAGGAAAAATTTTCGTGCTGTATTTCCATCATTAGAGATGCCACTTCCTCCACTTCGCGGTTTGTCAACTATCAAGCCTAATTGTTCTCTAAACTCCCTCTGAACGAATTCCTTTCTCTTAGCTAAAAGTGCTTTTTCCTCAGATGAACGTGCTTGCCACCTTTTAAATTCGATTCTATAAGAAACATGAATAAAGTATTCAAAAAATCTAATCCAAGAATGCAGGGGTGATAAACCAAATTCAAATTTACTCGAGTTTACTTGTTTGTTTCTACACTTTTCTAAATCATTCATTTCTTTAGGTGTCGCTCCACAAATATAACATTTACTCGTAGATGAGTCACTAAGAGCACAGCACACTTTACCATCAACCATAGTTAATTGTAAAGAATGACTTACTTTATAACTATGGTTATCGATTTTAACAACAGTCGGATTCAAGTCACTAATAGCTTTTTTAAAATACTCTTCTTCTTGAACACAAAGAGCTTTAGTTTCTTTAGCAAATTGAAAACGTATAGGCCGGCAAAACCTTGTGGAGGATGGGCGAGGGTTTTTCCAAATTATCTTATCTGCGTCAGAGGTAATCGATTTACAAATTAATTTCAAGGGTACGTAAGATGTAACAATTAAACTTCCATCTTCCGTTCTCGGATCAGAAAAACTTTGCTTGTATTCGCTATGTCCAGTGCTGCCATCGAAACCCCATTTACCTACTAATTCATACTCAGTGCAATTTGATTCAGATATATTTACCAATACTGGTTTTTGAGATTCGAGAATTCGAGAGCATGTGTGGTCCAACAAACATTGTGAATTAATTTCGGCAGATGATTCTGTAACGCCAATTCCTGTTGGGTAACACCGTTTTTTTGCGGCAAGAAGTTTTTTATAAGATGGTAAAGCGTTAGGCAATCTTGAATGAATAAAGTCTCTTAATAACAAATACTGATGTTTGGTGAGCTTTGCCGCATTAAATAGAGACAAAACTTCGTCCGTATTGAATTCTAAAGAATTTGAATTTGATTGCTTTGAATTACTTAGTATTGCATGAATAACCTGCGACGCTTTGTCCTCTTGCTGCAATCTTCAAAATCTTTTCTGTGTCCCTGCCTGTGTTCGCTCGGAGAAGGATTCGTAGAGTTTGTCACCTCGCCCGACTCCCGCTTTTTCAACACACATAATTCGGTTTCAGTTAACCAATTACTGTACTTGGCAATCAGCCTTGTTTTTGATATTTGCACTTTTCTCCAGTATCGAGAAATCCGTGAACAGATCCAAGAAACGATTTTCAACGTCTTCTAAGGTTAAATTCTCAGAGTTTGGTAAATCTTGAATTATGTCCTTCAGTACGTGGCTACATCTATCAACATCATTTTTAATGGTATTGTAACATAACCACGTGTCCAGAATATGCATGCGCGTAAATGAACACTTCAAATTTACACCTAAAACAAAAAAAAAATCTTTATTATCAATCTTGGTAGAATCACATTTTTCAAAATCCTACACATAGGTACAGATTAGACCCTATATCAAGCGCAGTCGCAGGTCATCGCAGCTGGAAACTATTTTTCCTTAAAGAGGGCATATGTAAGAATATTTTAATGTATGTTTCATTTGTGCAAACTCGTGTGAACTTAGTTAAAACTTTACAAACTTCTTATAAAAAAAAAAAAAAGGGAAATTTTAAAGTACGTATTTCGTACGGTCTGAAAACCCATCAAATAATAATTAAAAAAGATAACAAAACGTTCAACATGTTTTACATACCTTCAACTTGAATTTCCATTGTACAACAGGTCATAAACACAGTAATTCTTAGAAAAATAACACTTCCCGGAACTGCGTAAGTACGGAGCGGAGACCACGCTAACTTTTCAAATTCTCTTACTTTGGAGGCACAATAATAAGTGATGTGATGTGCAGTTGAAATTTCTTTTATACTCTAAGTTACTATGACTAATGAACTAACATTTAGCTAAATATTGTTGCATAATTTTAACATGACTATTTTCATCCAATGTCCTATGGCGGAACCACTGTGTGGTGGTATGAAAATGAGATTAGATCGGGTTCACCTAGCTAGCTTTGGCCACATGGCCCAAAAATAAAGATGTGATCGAGCAAAGCTTGGACCTGGCCGCAACTCGTAGTGGTGCATAGCAATCAAACATTTCCTACAGCACTGCTCAGGGGATTTAACAAAGAATTACTTTTTACATGTCCTCAAAATTCTATTAAAAGAATTGATGTGTCCATCATCATCATCATTTGCAATGCCAATTTCAACAAAAAAACAAACAAAAAAACACCAGCATGAGTAATGAGACATATTTTCACCAAAACAAATACTTTAACAAGCAAAGCTGCCACACAAAAAAAGCTCGCACAAAGGACGGAAAGGCCAATTGTGAAACAAATTGATGAAAAACAGCAATGAAGACTTAGAATGTTAGCCGTGGGTCACGAAGTTCTCTTAAAAAGTCGTTACTTTCACAAACTAATGTTGGCAAACTACTTACTTTTGCTCCAACTCACGTTCCGCACTCAGTGGGTAATGTCTTTTTTTTTTTTTTGTGATGAGACTAAATTAATGTTGCATAACCTCGATGCAAGAACTTTATTCATACAGAGAAATTTACAGGAAGCTAAGTGTATTGCTAGGAGTTATATTGGTAGCAAATGTGTTGGTGATATTATTGAAGACATCATGACAAAATAAAACTTTTCAGACATTTTACGTAACAATTTGAAACGAAGTGTGGAAAAGTGTGGGCTCACTGATCCAGTAAATTCGAATTTATTGTTATTCAAAGTATACCAAGATAATGAACGCATTTTCCATTTTTTTTTTTTAATGATCCGAAGCTCGAGACCTAAACGAAGAAAATCATCTTCAGTGATGAGGCATATTTTCACCTCAGTGGATTCGTCAATAAGCAGAATTGCCGCATTTGTGCGAATGATAATCCAAGAGTGATTGCTGAAAAACCAATACACCCACAAAGACAGTCACTCTGCGGTTTGTCCAAAATGAGGCCGGTCAGGCAGTTACTGTGAATAGTGTTCGCTATCGTGAGATGAGAACGAACTTTTTATGGCCCAAATTGGAAGATATGGATGTGGACGATATGTGGTTTCAACAGGAAGGTGCCACTTGTCACACTGCTAACAATGGCTCTTTTGCGCGAAAAATTTGATGGCCGAATAATCTCACGTCGCGGCGATGTCAATTGGCCGCCCAGATCATGTGATTTGACACCGTTGGACTTCTTTCTTTGGGGTTTGAAAGAAAAGGTGTACGTCGATAAGCCAGCAACAATTCGAGAGCTAAAGGATGAGATAATTCGGCACATTAACGGCATAAAACCTCAATTATGCCTCAGCGTCATCGAAAATTTGGACCATCGGATTGAGGTGTGCCGCCGTGGCCGTGGCTGCCTTTTGGCTGATATTTTATTTCATTCGTAATTGAGCCATACCTGTATTATCACAATAAAGGGAAATGGCAATAATTTAAAAAAAACAAATGTATTTTATTCAAAATGAACACCGGCCCTTGAAACTTAACCACTAGGGCCGGTCGATTTAAAAATCGCTCATTGCTCTGTGAAAATCGTATTCTAGGGATCAAAATAAGAAGCATCAGAATTCGTTTTAGAGGTATGGTTCCTTCGGCAAAGTTTCTTATTTTGACCCCTAGAATATGATTTTCACAGAGCAATGGGCGATTTTTTTGCCTCCCCACAAATCGACCCGGCCTATTAACCACCCTTTACATATGCATGCCTTGGTTGCTACATAAGTGCCTGACGCTGCTGCCCAAACCGCAGACACCAACCCAATTGTAAATTTATAGTGTCGCATAGTTACAAGCAAAAACCCAACTGTAGTCCATCAAAGAGCATATGACCTGAAAAAACTATTTTAGTAATGCCCAGTAGGTTACAATAGATGATGCAAGTGGTCACACCAAATATTAGCATAAAATAGCCGTGTACATTTATTTGATCTTTTATTTTGTTGATACGTGGAATTAGTTTTGAGACAGTCCGGAAAATAACGCCTTTTTTTAATTGCTTTTTGTCTAATTAAATTTATATAAATAACATATATATTTTTTTTTTCTCATAAATGGCAGAAAAATAGAATAAGTTTGTTTTGTTTTAAAAGTAAATAAATAAATACGTGCATTATTTTTGAAATCCACTATAAACATTTTTCTTTGTATAGTATTTTCAAATGAAAAGATTTGTGGAAGAAACTGTATATCATGAATCATCTGTCCCTTTTTTTCTTCTGTATTCGTGTACAAATTGGCATAAAAATAATGAAGTGAAACCTCACAGCCGACCCACAATTCGTAGCAAAGTATAAAAATAGTTGTATACAATTTTCAAAAACAATCGTAAAACTCCAAACTTTTTCAAATTAATTACTACAAAAACATAAAAACTCTTAAAATTGTTTTATTTGGAAACAATAAACACTTGAAGCCAATTAAATGAGAAATTTCGTCCTAAGATATGTATTGTGTAGCAACCGAGCTTTCTCGGAGGCTAATATTGTGAAAAGCAAAGACACTGAATTCGTTCAATAATTACAAACTTTATATATTACGAAAAGACAGGCGGGTTAGAGGTAGCTCGTGCTGTCTAATTGACGATGAAAAAACGAATGATTAAAATTATGAACTGGAGAAGGGAAGCGACCTGCTGGCGGCTATGTATAGTGCAAAAGGCGAGCAGTGTGCAATAGCAACAAATATTACTGATTTACATTAAAATGCCGCTTTATTTCTCCTTCGAGAAACTGCTGCTTCGCAGAGCAGCAAGTTACATGTACGATATGTAAGAATGTGTGTATATATAAAAGCATATGTATGCAGATGAGAGCGGAGCCGCCGAGTTGCTATAAAACGTTGACTGCGCTGTTTACGATTGTTTCGCTGTTCGCTTGAATTGCGTAACCAAACATATTTTAGTTGAAGGGATGAGAAATACATTAATTTTGCTTAAAATTTTTGCGCAAACGTCTTAAAACAATTATTATTATTATTATTTATTAAAATATATTTAAAATTATAGATAATCCAATATAAAAGTTCTACCTTGGAGGGCGATCTGTGTTTTTATAACTATTTTATGGTCGATTTTTAGCTTCTGCGCTACCAATATGCCGGTCAGCTTCGATTTTTTCTGTCATTCAAAATATGCCTGAACGGATTCGACGAAACCAAAATTGCACGTAATTAGCTGTTGCAGTATCGGCACTATAAGAACCATTTACAATTTCAGCGAGCTAACTTGAATTTTCGCAGCTTCGCTTTTATCAAAGAAAAACTGTATAAGCAAAAAGTACCGAATTGTCTCTTTGTTGACTTCCGTTGCTAACTCCTTGGAACTCACAACTGAATGGAACAAACAAAAATATCACCTTGACAAGGAGCAGAAACTTTAAATTGTTGGACCGATCGAGACATCGATCAGTACAGGCACCTACCGAGAAAATAACGGATTTTTTTTTCCCAAACTAATATAATTTTTGAAGTGGCTTATATATCTATATCTGCTGCCTTTCACTTTTACGCTATCCCTAGTATCAGGTCAGTCCATAAGTTCGTGCGTATTTTACCCATAATCTCACTTTTGTACGATTTTTGCATACAACAAATTATTCGCGGAATATAACGGATTTTTTTTGATATATTGTGCATTCAACATTTTAATCGCGGATAGAAGCACGTGCCGTTAAAAAATAAAAAGAGGCATATTTTGTATTTTTTTTATAAAAGTGGTAAAAATGCAACAACTGCATCTGCAAAAATAAACACTGTTCACGGAGAGGATACCGTGAATGTAAGGACTGCGCAAAAGTGGTTTTCAAAATTCCGAAGTGGTAACTGCGACGTGGGTGATGCCCCGCGCGCTAGTCGTCCTGAAGTCTTGAACTCCGACGCCTTGCTCGAACTCGTGGAAGCTGAGCCAAATTTGACAGCCGATATGATAGCTTAGAGGTTAAATTCATCGCATGGAACAGTTCTGAGGCACCTGGTTCAGTTGGGAAAGCTTTCAAAGCTGGGAAAATGAGTCCCGCATAGACTTTCCGTCCCCAACCTTCAGCAGAGAGTGAATGTGTGTTCTGAGCTCCTGCAACGGCTTGAAAATGAAAATTTTTTTAACCGTATTGTTACTGGTGATGAAAAATGGGTCCTTTACAATAATCCTGTTCGCAAACGCCAATGGTTAGATAAAGATGAAATACCAGAACCGACCCCTAGAGATGGCCTTCACCCCAAGAAGATTCTCCTGTCTATTTGGTGGGATATGGCCGATATTGTTTATTATGAACTTCTGGAACCAAACCAGAAGATAACTGCTGATTATTATTCCCAGCTATCAAACCTGAGGCATTTAACAAAAATCGACCGTCTTTAGTGAATAGACGCAAAATTTTGTTTCACCACGACAACGGAAGACCTCATACCGCAAGGCAAACATTAGGCAAGCTAAACGAGCTCGGATGGGAGCTAATGCCGCATCAACCATACTCTCCGGATATTGCACCTTGTGATTATAACCTTTTCCGTGGACTTCAATCCCATATGAGTAACAAGAACTACTGCTCAAAAGAAGATATAAAAAGGGATATCGAAGCGTATTTTGGCCCAAAGACAACAAATTTTTTGAGCAGGGAATTAAAAATTTGCCTAAACGTTGGTAAGATATTGTAAATAATGAAGGAAAATATATAATATTATTGATTAATAAATACTTTAAACATCTTTTTTATTTTATTTTATTTAAAATCACCTTTAAAAAACGCACGAACTTATGGACTGACCTGATACATCTACATAGTATAGGTGAGTAATACTAAATCACCTCAAACCTCATTGAACTACACACCTTTTTTTTTTTAATTCCTGCATTGTTTCCGACTCTCTGGCACGAATTTTTCACTTCATTATTTTCCACAGATTTTCTATGGGTTGGATGTTAGGATCGTTTCCTGAACGGTTCCTAAGTTGAATACCCGATTCTTCTTTGAATTTTTGAATGTGTGATAAGAAAACATATAACATTACAACAATAATAATAACACTGTACAATAACAACAAAAAATAGCAAGAACTTTACAATGACTCATGGGGAAGAAACTAACGAGTAATATAAGTTTTAGATCCAAGAGGTGAAGGTGCTTTCATTTTTAGGGTTAAGGGTTTATATACCCTGTGAGCCCGAAAAATGGACGATTGTCATAATTTTTTTTAAATATAATTTAGAAATTTTATTCAAATGAGGCATATATCATACTGAAGGGTGTTTTTATTTAAACAATTTTTATTAATCATTGTTGATATCGCCCCTACCCCGAAACGCTGGTTTTTAGAAGAGGCTTGCGGTGATCACGGTAGAGCATGAGCAGCTCAACTGAAATCAAAAAAATTAAATGATTATTGTAGAAAAATGTTTTTTAGTAAATTTGAACGGTTTATTTACCCAAAAAAAATTTTTATCGATATGAAAACCGCTTTGCACCAAAAAAACGATTTTTGAGGGGTTGAACAATTAAAAAAAATTAATTCCAGCGAACTAAATATTTATAGAAAGTGAACCGTTCAGATTCACGAGGTTGTAATTTCGAATAATTAAAAAAAAAGTTTATACAAATCGGTTTTTGATAAATATTGATCACCGCGACGGTAATTTTCAAAAAACGCGACTTTGAGCGTTTAAAATTTTGCGTGCACTTCATTTATGGATAAGGTCACGCGCTTCCACGGTCGTAACTTTCGTTCTAGTACTCCGATCTTTATGATTTTTTGAATTTATATTTTTAAGATGATGTACTTTTAGAGTATGTCATAAAAATTTTTTCGATTTTTTAGTCCACCACAAGGTATATAACCCCTTAAACGGCATACGAGTTCACAAAATTATTATATCTGACACATAAAATGTATTCCACAATGGAATCGTGCGTGCATCATTTTTTCGACACATATTATCCTTATACTTTATTCACAACATTCATATGCGTATTTTTGGCAACTTTGAGTAAAGTAGGAAAAAATGTGTAATGGCTTTAAATGTGGCAAAAAAATTTCCTCATAAAATTGTAGCATTACTGCTTTCGGCTTTACTAAATTTATAATACCTTCACCCACTATTCCACGAAACAAAACGAACTTTTTATAAATAAATAAAATTTAGGCGCCATCTCTTCGAAGATACTCAAAAATTCGAGGAATTCGGTTCATGTTTTTGATTTTAAAAATTTTAAGTTTCTTTGAAATAGAATTTTGTTTGAAAACAATTAAATTTTCTACGAAAAATATTTAGCTTTATACCAAGGCAGGTAAATTTACCACCTACCCTTAGATTGTGCGTAGTATGCCACAAGGCACACCAAATGTTGTCGCGTACTCTTGCCTCGAAGTTTGCTAATTTATTAGACTCGTATGAATTCATTTTTTTATTATTTATTTAAACATATACATACACGCATGCATGCGCACATCTACTTTTTGTTTAATTTGAACACACAAAGTTTCGTTGTTCCCCACTCCAGACGACATAAATTTCACGCAAATCATCATCATAAAATTGTTGTTGCGAAGGCGACAGCTGGAGCATGCGGTCGAATCACTGCCTGCGTGCTAATTTTCAATACTCTTCAATGCTCTCTACTTGTCAGCAAAACAACTAGAGTACAAATGTTATTTCACAATAAAAGACGCATAAGGCGAAAATCATGCTTTTGTGAAAAAACGCTTTAGTTATTCGTGTGTTATTTATATTAGTAAGAGGTCAGTCTATATTTTTAATTAACAGGTTTTAAAAAACATTTTCAGACCAGTCACTATTTGGTTTTGTTTTGAAGAAAGTCGTTAGCGCATATAATTGAATACCTCCCAAGTGAAGTTCATCGATTATCGCTTGTAACCGGAGACCTGTCCGCAAAAGCGGCTCTCCTTTCCTCTTCTTCAAAAGAGGCAACATGTGTTTGTACATCAAGGTTCACAATAGTAGCAGCGCGTTTTGATTATTTATTTATTTTCTATTTAATTTCCTTTTTTATTTTATAAAAATATGATTCATACTACAACAAAAGCCATATAACTGAAAGTTCCAAAGTTCGCAGAAAATTTTGAAAAATTCCACAATGCATTCCAATCTGGCTTCAGATGTTAAAAAAGCTGCATCACTGAAATCTTTACCATTTCCTATGGCTTGAGTATTGAATAACACTGAAATACAATATAAGCTATGGTTGTTGTTTTAGACTAAATAGGTAAATAAAAAAAAAAAATTGAAATAAACAAATAAAATATAAATAAAATAACAGACTGAATAAGAACGCACATCATCAAATCAAATCATCAAATTTCAAAATTTTTAATCAGAATCTTGAATGACGAAGGGAAATCCACGGAATCAGCCTTACAGGCGGTCGTAGAGACTGTGGAAAAATCTCTGGAAGGCAAACAATTCACCTTGGCGGCCTTCACAGATAAAGAAAGTGCTTTTAATAACGTCAGGGCGGAGTCAATTATCACTGCGTTAGATAGACTAGAGGTGGAAAAACCTAACTGTCTCTGGATCTCGTCCCTGCTTGGCTGCAGGGAAGTTAATGCGGTCGCAAGAGGGGCAAAAGTCACTAGATTCATTCACAGGACGACGCCGTAGGGTGGTGTCCTTTCGCCCCTACTTTGGCTAGTTGCTATCGACCAAGTTCTGATAATGCTAAATAAGGGTGGCGTTAAAGTTGTGGCATACGCCGATGACTTGCTTCTGATGGTATCGGGATCGTTTCCCTCAGACGTGGCTGAGATTTTGGAAAGGTCACTGGCTGTTCTCAGTCGCTGGGCTGCGGTCTTCGTGTCAACTTTGATAAAACGGAGCTGGTGCTATTTACCAGAAAATATAAACTTCCACCCTTTTGATTTCTCAAATCTGCAGCTCTCATCGGAAGTTAGGTATCTTGGAGTGATACTTGACTCCAAACTCCATTGGAAGCTACACATTGAAAATCGGGTAAAGAAGGCCAGTATAGCCTTCTACTTCTGCAAATCTATGTTCGTTAAAAAATGGAAATCAAGCCACAGGTCCAGCTAAGGATGTACAACGCAGTGGTTGTGCCAATTTTAACGTATGGATGCCTTGTTTGGTGGGAAGCTCTTCGGAAGAGCTATAATAACACTAAACTGGGGAGAATGTAAAGGACTGCATGCATTGACATCACCGGAGCATGTAAAACTTGCCCCAGTGCTGCCCTGAATGTCCTTTTGTACTTATGATACTTCCCACCGACTTTTCCGTCATGTCCATCGCAGCTCAAAGTGCAGTCAGGCCTCTGGCGGCAATCTCTCAAGGGACATGGTAGTATTTTCGGGCAGTTAACACCGTATTTCTCTGAACTTCGAACGGATCTCTCTATCTGCAAACTGGAGTTTGAGGGCCAAGCTAGGGCAATCTTTCCAACTAGGCAGGATTGGATCGAGGGGAAAATCTGTACTGAAGCTTGCCTCTCTGTCTTCACTGACGGTTCCAAGATGTAATCGGTACTCGGAGCAGAGGTTTTCTCCAAATCTGCCAATTTATCTATCTCTTTTAAACTGCCGAGCAATGCTAGTGTTTTTCAAGCAGAAGTTTTTGCGATCCTGCAGGCATGCAAAATGCTTAGGCAGCGTGGAAGATATTAACATTTTCTCCGATAGTCAAGGCGCGATTAAGGCTCTGACGACGCCATGGTGCAGAACTAAATTAGTAAAATCCTGTAAGTAGGAGATCAAATCTCTTAAGTGTGCAGGTAACATTTCTCTGATCTGGGTTCCAGGACATAGGAACATAGAGAGAAATGAAATTGCCGATGCGCTTGCCAGGAAGGGGATTGAATTGGCCTCAGAGACCTCCTACCCGGTCATCGGCATCCCCCTGAGAGTTGTTAAAGGGGAAATGCTCAAATTATTTCTCAGGAAAGCGAAGAAAAGATGGAGCTCCATTTCTTCATGTGCTATTTCGAAAACCCCTTGGCCCCAATACGATATACGAAGGACTCAGAAACTCCTTTGGACTCCTCGTCATTCAATTTCCCAATTTGTAGCTGTATTTACCGGTCACTGGACGATCAGCATACACGCGGAAAAGCTATTGTAACCATTTAACACCATTGCAGAAGCTTTGGGGACCTTTCAGAGAAAGAGACTGTATAGCATTTTCTCTGTAAATGTCCGGGTTTGACAAATAGACGACTAAGGTCACTGGGCGCTCCTTTCTTCAAGAGCCTGGGGCAGTGCGCCAACCTAAATCCAATCAATCTGCTCCATTATATTAAAAGCTGTGGTTGGCTGTAGATATCTGCCTGTTGGAGGTCTCAAAATGGTACCAAAACGGCGCTTTAGTGCTACTTGAGTATTGCCAGACCGGCACTTCGACCATTTCAACTACCTACCTACCTTGGATGACGAAATATTTCCGTGTCCACTTAGGAGTGATATTCAAGGGAATTAAAAAGCAGATAAATTAGCGAGAGAGGACACTACCACTCGCCTCCCTCTTCATATGGAGATTGTAGGCGAACTCTCTCAACCTACAAACTGCGTGGTACAGGTAGAAATGTCACCTCAGCCAACACGAGATGGGTTGATAGTCTGACATGTACTGGCACAAAAAGAATTTGGACAGAATGGGACGTTAGGTGCTCAAAAGCGCTATTCAATCAGTCAGGCAAAAACGTCTCTATCTTAGTATTTAGTTTGCAACACAATCCACTATCCTAGGTCGACATGCTCAAAGACTGAATTTACATTTTTCCACCATTGCTGAAGATGCAATAATGAGGAGGAGAAAGATTCTTCTTTTTCATTACCTTAGGTAGCGCCATGCCAAAAAGGTTTAGTTACTTTGGCTCATTGTTCGTGTATGATACCGATGAACTAATTCATACAAGTAAGTGTAAGTGGGTTTGCACGTGAACAAAAATGGTTTAACGAAGCAAATAAGCTGCTAATGTGGTACTACAATGGATCGGTAACGGTTTGAGTGATTTCGTTTAATAACCAACTGCCACTTTGATCTACCTAGTCAGAATCTTTAGAGAACATTGGAGTATGACGTTTTGCAGTCCATTTAATTTTCTGCCAAATTAAAGTGACTCACAACTTTCGTTGATTCGTGAAAATTTTTCTGTTGAGGGTGCGAAGTGTTGTAATGGATGCTCGTTTTTATATGGAGAAAAGGTTCTAGACGGACAATAACAAAATAAAAATTGTCAAAATTCAATACGTCTTTTGGGTCCCTTCCACTTAGACCTTATTAATACACCAAAATTCCAACAAAATATTTAAGAAAATTCTAATTAAGAAGTTCGAAACTTTGTTGAATTTTTTTTTTTAATTTGTACAAAGTTTGAAATTTTACTATATATGGTTTTTGGTGTAGTATAAATTATATTTAAAAAAAAAACAATGTGTTCACAATTATTTACAAAAAATGTTTATAATTAAAAAAAAAATGTTTGCAAAAAACTTTGTTTAAAAATATTTAATTTTATTAAATGCAAAAAGTAAAATATAAATATAGTAAATTAAATATTCAAAACTCAAACTCAGAATTTTTCTATTAAGTTTTTTTAAATAGTTTGAAATTTTGTAATTTTTTTTTAATTTTGAACAACGCTTTAACATTAAATTAAATAGTTTTTGTTGTAGTATAAATTATATTAAGGCAAAATTCTATATTGGAAAAATTTTTTTTTTAATTTGTATAAAAAAAATATACAAAATAGTAAATATTCAAACTCAGAATTTTTTTGAAGTCTCTTTAAAAAACTTGAAATTTTGTGGAATTTTTTAAATTTTGAACAAAGTTTGTACCACTGTATTATATGGTTTTTGTTGTAGTATAAATTTTATTAAAAAAATTCTAAGTTAGAAATTTTTTTTTAATATTTGAATAAAAAAATATATGTAAATACATTCAAAACTCAAACTCAGTATTTTTCTGAAAAGTCTCCTTAAAAAGTTTGAAATTTTGTAAATTCTTTTTTTAATTTTGAACAAAGTTTGTAACATTGAATTATATGGTTCTTGTTGTAGCATACATTTTGTTTAAAACAAAATTCTAAAAATTTTTTTTTTAATTGTATAAAAAAATATATAGAAAATAGTAAATATTCAAAACTCAAACTCAGAATTATTTTGAAAAGTCTCTTTAAAAAGTGTGAAGTTTTTTTGAATTTTTTAAATTTTGAACAAAGTTTGTACCACTGAGTTATATGGTTTTTGTTGTAGCCTAAATTATATTTTAAAAAAATTTTAAATTGGAAAAAAGACATTTTTTTTATTAAAAAGTATTTTTTAGTTTGTGTAAAAAACTTAGTGTTACTAAAAAATAAAAAAAAGGAATTTTTAAATTTTTTTTTAAATTTAATTTGTAAAAAATTTTATATTTAAAATTTAGTTTTTTTTTAATAAGTTTTTTTTTTAATTTATAAAATAAAAATAAACCGTCAAAACTCAATATGACACGCTACTTTTATTGTCAACAGAGATGTACATATGTATGAATGTATGCATGTATTGTAAATTTTCATTACACGCGTGTGTCTGCTACTGCACTCCACAAGTATGTATGCTTGAAATATTTTAATGGTCAAAATATGTTTGAATATTAACATTTTTATGATGGAATAAATTCCTGTTTTGAGTTTCTTTCAATTGTCTACAAAGTACTGGTAGTGTATCAAAAACGGGTGGCATGTATGTATGTGTGTGTGTGTGTGTCTCACTCATTTCATCCTTACATACGTACAACCACAATTTGTTAGAAAATTTGTGTTCAAGTTTGAGCAATAATTTTATGTGGCAATAAAGAATGTTTACGCATAATACTCAAACAACAAAGTCTTGTCGTAAGTGGAAAGAAGTAAACAGTTGCCTTTGTAATAAGGCATATTTAGTTGCATTGCAGCTTCTTTAACAAGCATTGTTGTTTTAT
>JAYXIM010026229.1:0-258907 GCA_037575425.1 Anastrepha fraterculus
CCCTCGCCCGCTTCGCTAGACGATAAATTCAATGATTTGCTGAAAGAGAATAAAATTAATACGAAACAAAGCAAATTCTTTGATACAATTTCATTCGAACTTTATTGTAACACTTTTTGGTAGACAACGTTTTTGGTTTTTTCATCTTTCGCCTGAATAATGACGATGGTTTGCCAACTCGTGAGCAAGCTACATACAATTGTCCATGAGAAAAAATTGGGTATTCTAAATTAATACCGCACATTTGTAGAGACTGTCCTTGCGCCTTATTAATTCTTATAGCGAAGGCAAGGCAAATAGGGAACTGCAAACGTTTGAAATCGAATGGTAAATCCGCCGGAATCAGTGGAATTCAGGGTATCAAAATGTCTTCTCCTTTGTACTTCCCTTTCAAAATTGTTGCTTCGATAACGTTACTCATTAGCTTCTTCACAGCGAGTCTGGTACCGTTGCAAAGTCGGGACACATTACTATTGCGCAGCATAATAATCGGTGCTCCAATTTTTAATCGTAAATTATGAGGTGGTAAGCCTGGCAAATCGAGTGAGTTTAAGAATTCAGTTGGATAATTTACGACCTCATCTTGATCAGTAATAGTGTCCATTGACTTATACGCAACTATGTCACCAGGTATTTGATCTAAAATAGCTGAATTTATATCATTGACGTCCTTATTTTTCCCAGCTAAAATTGCTCTTTCGCTGAGTCAATCATGGTTTTTGTAATGTTGAACTATGTTTGGAAATACACTCTGTATCAATGCCTCTTTAGACTGTGCCAAAGTGCAGAAATTGTTAGGCAATGTTATCATTCCTGTTGTTTTTGAAAAAAGGTTTATTTTTTTTGGTTAAAAAGTGTTTTTTGAAGTTTTGAAAAACACTTCGCTCTAACAAATTTCTTCTCAGTTAATTGCTGAAAATTAAATATTTTGAAAAAACTATTTTTTTTTAATTTAACGTTTTTGAGAAAATTTTGTTCTTGAAAAAATTTCATACTTTTGTAAAAGTTTAAATTGATTTGTTAAAAAAGATTTATTTCCGCTTTGAAAAACACCCCCTCGAAAAAATGTATTCTCTATTAATAGTGGAATATGAAATGCTTTGAAAACACCATTTTTTTTTAATTTTGTTTGGTTTTCAGAAAATTTTGTTTTGAAAAAATTTCATACCCTTGAAAAAGTTTTATTTTATTTTATTTGTTTAAAATTTTTGAAATTTTTTTTTGTAATTTTAGAAAAACACCTCTTCGAAGAAATTTCTTTTATCTTTTTGAGGAAAATTTGGTTTTGAAAAAATTTCATGCTTTCGAAATTTTTTTATTTTACTTTATTTCTTCAAAATTTTTGAAAACAATTTTTTTTATAATTTTCGAAAAACACCCCTTTGAAAAAATGTTTTCTATGTGTCATAGTGGTATTCCATTAACTTTTAGGATTATAGTCAAATACTTACAAATATCTACGCTTTCACAAATAGCAACAATAAACAAATTTCCTCAAAACCAAAAAATTTACTTTTTTTCTAAAAAAATTCTAAACAAACAACGTAATAAATTTAGAATTTTGTGTTCACGAAAAAACAGTATTGTTTTTATTGTATTAACTGAAAACCAAAATGTTGCAAAAAATCAAAACAAAACTAAATTATTTTTTTGTGCATCATTTTGGTTTTCAGTTAATACAATAAAAACAATACTGTTTTTTCGTGAACACAAAATTCTAAATTTATTACGTTGTTTGTTTAGAATTTTTGTAGAAAAAAAGTAAATTGTTTGGTTTTGAGGAAATTTGTTTATTGTTGATATTTGTGAAAGCGTAGATATTTGTAAGTATTTGACTATAATCCTAAAAGTTAATGGAATACCACTATGACACATAGAAAACATTTTTTCAAAGGGGTGTTTTTCGAAAATTATAAAAAAAATTGTTTTCAAAAATTTTGAAGAAATAAAGTAAAATTAAAAAAATTTCGAAAGCATGAAATTTTTTCAAAACCAAATTTTCCTCAAAAAGATAAAAGAAATTTCTTCGAAGAGGTGTTTTTCTAAAATTACAAAAAAAAATTTCAAAAATTTTAAACAAATAAAATAAAATAAAACTTTTTCAAGGGTATGAAATTTTTTCAAAACAAAATTTTCTGAAAACCAAACAAAATTAAAAAAAAATGGTGTTTTCAAAGCATTTCATATTCCACTATTAATAGAGAATACATTTTTTCGAGGGAGTGTTTTTCAAAGCGGAAAAAAATCTTTTTTAACAAATCAATTTAAACTTTTACAAAAGTATGAAATTTTTTCAAGAACAAAATTTTCTCAAAAACGTTAAATTAAAAAAAATAGTTTTTTCAAAATATTTAATTTTCAGCAATTAACTGAGAAGAAATTTGTTAGATCGAAGTGTTTTTCAAAACTTCAAAAAACACTTTTTAACCAAAAAAAATAAACCTTTTTTCAAAAACAAGAGGAATGATAACATTGCCTAACAATTTCTGCACTTTTGCACAGTCTAAAGAGGCATTGATACAGAGTGTATTTCCAAACATAGTTCAACATTACAAAAACCATGATTGACTCAGCGAAAGAGCAATTTTAGCTGGGAAAAATAAGGACGTCAATGATATAAATTCAGCTATTTTAGATCAAATACCTGGTGACATAGTTGCGTATAAGTCAATGGACACTATTACTGATCAAGATGAGGTCGTAAATTATCCAACTGAATTCTTAAACTCACTCGATTTGCCAGGCTTACCACCTCATAATTTACGATTAAAAATTGGAGCACCGATTATTATGCTGCGCAATAGTAATGTGCCCCGACTTTGCAACGGTACCAGACTCGCTGTAAAGAAGCTAATTCGTAACGTTATCGAAGCAACAATTTTGAAAGGGAAGTACAAAAGAGAAGACATTTTGATACCCTGAATTCCACTGATTCCGGCGGTTTTACCATTCGAGTTCAGACGTTTGCAGTTCCCTATTCGCCTTGCCTTCGCTATGAGAATTAATAAGGCGCAAGGACAGTCTCTACAAATGTGCGGTATTAATTTAGAATACCCAATTTTTTCTCATGGACAATTGTATGTAGCTTGCTCACGAGTTGGCAAACCATCGTCATTATTCACGCGAAAGATGAAAAAACCAAAAACGTTGTCTACCAAAAAGTGTTACAATAAAGTTCGAATGAAATTGTATCAAAGAATTTGCTTTGTTTCGTATTAATTTTATTCTCTTTCAGCAAATCATTGAATTTATCGTCTAGCGAAGCAGGCGAGGGTACGCTAGTTGTATAAGTTAACACGCGCTACGTTTATTTTCTCTTTTTCCTTTGCTTTTGCTTTACTTAATTGTAATTTAATAAGACAAACAAGTTGTAGACATTAGCTAAGCAATTTATTTCTTAAGCGTGCCGGAAATGCAAGTAACAGAATATGACCTGCAGGCACTAATTGGGCAATTCTTTCCAAAGAATTAAAAATGCAATATTTGCATTAATATTGTAAAACTTAGTATTATTAATTGAATTGTAAAAATAAATTTTCAGTCTAAAACTGGAGTCCAATAAAGCGGGGCATTAGCTCCGATCTTTTTAAAAACACCAATCGACTTTCAAATTAAAAACTGGCGCCCGAGCAGGGACCAGCCGCGAAAAAGTGTAAAGTGTTTAAAAGTGTCTGTGAAAGGAAGAAATTAAAAGTTGACTTCCCAACGGCACCAACGTCTAAAAGTGTCTGTGAAAGGAAGAAATTAAAAGTTGACTTCCCAACGGCACCAACCCTATTTTCCGACTGGTCATCAGGATTTCCAGCAGAAGACTCAGGCTCTCTTGTGTTCGTCCGGAGACCACCTCGCATCGAAGTGTTGCAGCAGGAGCCGCAGTAGGTCGGAACGACCAAAAAGGAATACATCCGTGCAGCCAGCGAGGGAAGAGTAGTTCAATGCTACTCCTACTGTAAGTTAGCGTATTTAACTAAAAACATTAAGTTAAATTAAACCTTTTTAAATTAACAAAATAATAAAATTAATAACTTGAGACACTAAATAAGAAGCGAGTGAAATTAAACCTTTTTAAATTTACAAAATAATAAAATTAACAACTAGAGATATTAAATAAGAAGTGAGTTATTACATTAAGTGAAATTAAACCTTTTTAAATTTACAAAATAATAAAATTAATAACTAGAGATATTAAATAAGAAGTGATCCATTGTGTATTCAAATATATTTTAACTAATTTTTCGCATAGGTACGAAAAGCGTGTTCTAATTTGTAAGGTTCAAACCAAGAACTATAGAAAATCTTTAATCGACAAAAAATAAAGTGTAATAAAATAATTTGAAAGTTAGGAATAAGATAAAGAAATCCAATTCTGGATCAAGACAAAATCTAAATACAAGTTAATTTTGACATTTCCGTTATTTAAATTATAAGGCGTAAATAATCGTGTCCAATTGCGAAGATGAGTAATCCTAGCAATCTGATAAGACCACCGGTTCTAGGGCAAATCCCTCCGGGTGCAAATCTCCAAAACGAAGAAAATAGGGGCATAGTTAGGCAAATAACAGAAGTGGTCAATAGAATATTAGACGACAGGTTAGCAGTTAGGAACGTTATAGAGGTAGACGAACCTGTTAACATAGGACCCCAAGGAATCAATGAACTCGACAAAATTCCTGATGTTGTGCGCTCTTTGCGAGAATTTGCAGGGGACCCAGGTGAATTCGGATCCTGGAAGAAAAGTGTCGATAGAGTTCTACAACTGTACGAGCCAATGCGAGGCTCACATAAATACTTTGGTATCTTAAACACCATACGAAACAAAATTACAGGCCAAGCGGACATTGTGCTGGAGTCCTACAGCACACCCTTAAATTGGACCGCGATTTCACGTTGTCTCACAACGCATTACGGCGACAAACGAGACCTAGGTACTTTAGAGTCCCAAATGGCCTCACTGACTCAGGGAAATCTAACCATACACGAATATTATCAGAAGGTTTATTCAAACCTTTCTCTGATCCTGAACAAAATTTCTTGTTTAGAAGCCGGATCAGAACCCCGGAAACTTCTTGTAGACACGTATAGAAACAAAGCGTTGGATACCTTCGTTAGAGGTCTCAATGGTGACCTTCCGAGACTCCTAGGGATAAGAGAACCGGCAGACCTTCCGGAGGCTCTGCAATTATGCCTCAAATTGGAGAATCAAACCTACCGAGCAAATATCGTCGGTAGGAAACCACCTGTAAATCTACGAAGGAATTTTCCCCCACAGCCCCACGCCGCACCGAAACCGTTTTACCCACACCTTGCCCATTGGAATCAACCAATGCAGAGACAAACACTCCCACCCTCCTATATCCCACCTCAACAACAAAGGCACTGGCAAAGACCCCAGAATTTTTTCCCACAACAACAAAACTTCAATTCTCAACCTCGACACCTGCCACCACCTAGACCTTTTGCACCAAAACCTATGCCAAGACCTGAACCAATGGACATCGACCAGAGCATGCAGACGAGAAGGGTCAATTACATTAATAGGCCACCACAAAACCTAGCATTTCACGGGAAAAGACCAGCACCTCCCCAGCAAGATATGGAAAAAAGACAACGAAACTTTAACATAGAAGCGGAACAATGCAACAGCGTTGCATACCGACAAGATTTGGAATATGCAAACCAATACGACGAAATCAGACAAGACAATTATAACGTGCGAGAAACTCTCGAACAGTACGGTACAGACGACAATGCTGCAGAGGATTTTTCGGATATCCATTTTTTAGATTAGCGAACTCCTCACTTCCATATTTTGAATGTAAAACGAAGGAAGGAGGAATTTTAAAAATATTGATCGATACGGGCTCAAACAACAATTATATGCAACCCTCTATTGTACCCAATTCCCTCCCAAATGACCAACCCTTTTTTGCTAACACTATAGCTGGAAAAATAAAAATTACGCACCACACCAACGTTAGTTTATTCGGAATACCCGATCTAAAAATTAAATTTTTTTTATTACCCTCCTTAAAGTCATTCCACGGCATCTTAGGCAATGACAGCCTCAAGCAACTTTCGGCGGTAATCCACACAAAATACAATTATATGACAATACAAGATAGAGTCAGGATTAAAATAAAACAGCAAATCATACAATCGATTAACGCAATAGACATACAGACTGACCACCTAAATGACAGACAGAAGACCACACTTAACGCAATTGCGAAGAATTTTCCCAAACTTTTTACCGAACCTGAAGAAAGACTGACATACACTACGAAAGTACAAGGAAGCATAAGGACGTCCACGGACACACCTATATACACCAAATTTTATCCGTACCCTATGTCACTGAAATTGGAAGTAGAGAAACAAATCAAAGACTTGCTACAAAATGGTATAATAAGACCTTCAAGGTCTCCATACAATTCACCTGTATGGATAGTACCAAAAAAACCAGACACTTCAGGAGAGAAGAAATTTCGCATGGTAATTGACTATCGAAAATTGAACCTAGTAACTATATCGGACAGATATCCTATACCCGAAATAAATGGAGTACTAGCACACCTAGGAAGAAATAAATACTTCTCAGTACTCGATTTAAAGAGCGGCTTCCACCAGATTCCTCTAAAGGAATCGGATATAGAGAAGACAGCTTTTTCGGTAAATCACGGTAAATACGAATTTACCCGGCTACCTTTCGGTCTCAAGAACGCTCCTTCAATTTTTCAAAGAGCTCTTGACGACATCCTAAGGAACCATATAGGAAAGAGATGTTACGTCTACATCGACGACATCATAATATTTAGTAAAGATCAGGAAACCCACTTCAATGACATCCAACAAATCTCGATACGTTAGAAAAAGCAAATCTAAAAGTACAACTTGACAAATGTCAATTCCTAAAAACAGAAGTAGAATTTTTAGGTTTTATAATATCCGAAAAAGGCCTCAAAACAAATCCACAAAAAACTGATGCAATAGCAAAGTTTCCAATACCTAAAACTCTAAAAGAACTCCGATCCTTTTTAGGACTTTCAGGGTATTATCGCCGCTTCATCAAAGACTACGCGAAGCTCGCGAAACCCCTTACAGTCCTCTTAAGGGGGAAGGCGGACGAGTGTCCAAGAATCAATCAAAGAAAGTCATGGTAACCTTGAACAAAGACGCCTTAGATTCCTTCGAGAAACTTAAACGATCACTCATTGGTAAAGACATAATGCTTGCATACCCCGACTACTCTAAAGAATTTGTGTTAACAACAGATGCCTCCAATTACGCAATTGGAGCCGTACTATCGCAAAACGACAAGCCAATAACTTTCATCTCTAGAACTCTTTCTAAAGCCGAAGAGCATTACGCAGCAAACGAAAGAGAAATGCTAGCGATAGTGTGGGCGCTGAATTCCTTGAGAAACTACCTTTACGGTTCCGCGAAGGTTAAAATCGTTACGGACCATCAGCCACTCACTTTCGCCCTAAGCAACAGAAACCACAACAGTAAGATGAAAAGGTGGAAGGCTAGATTAGAAGAGTATGACTACGAGCTAATCTATAAACCAGGAAAAACCAATATTGTGGCCGACGCACTCTCAAGACCGCCACAAGTATCACAAATCAATTCATTGACAGGAACGCAACATAGTGACGAAAGTTCGGCGCACAACCTTATCCCAGCAGTAGAAGGACCTATAAATGCTTTCAAGAACCAAATTTGGCTCCTAAATGGCGACGAAAATAGTTACCAATTCAAAATACCCTTTCCCACATACCATAGACACATTTTTAATCAACAAGATTACGATGAACAAAATCTAATTTCAATTCTTAAACGTTATTTAAATCCCTCAGTAATAAACGGACTTTTTACCTCAGAGCCAATCATGGGAAGAATCCAACGATTATACCCTCTTCATTTTTCTAAATTCAGAATACGTTTTACCCAAACCAAAGTCGAGGACCTTACAGACGAAGCCAGACAGGAAATAGAAATGCTAGAAGAACACAGACGCGCCCATAGGAATGCACAGGAAAATAAAATCCAACTATTACAAAAATTTTACTTTCCAAAAATGAGTGCTAAAATAGAAATTTTAGTCAGACAATGCAAAATTTGCAAGGAGAATAAATATGACCGGCATCCAAATAAGCCACAGCTGCTTGAAACTCCCATTCCGAAATATCCCGGTGAAATAGTGCATATTGACATTTTTAACACAGAGAAAAATCTAGTTCTTACTGCAGTCGACAAATTTTCCAAATATGCCCAAGCTAGAGTAATAAAAAGCAGAGCTTCGGAAGACATTAGGGAACCTCTGAGGCAGATAGTTTTTGCATTCGGCGTACCAAAAATGATAGTAGTAGACAATGAAAAAGCATTAAACTCAGCCTCCTTATGTTTTATGTTGGAGGATGAACTTGGAATAGAAATCTACAAGACACCTCCTTACACAAGCACAGTAAACGGGCAGGTGGAACGATTCCACTCAACCCTCTCAGAAATTGCGCGCTGCCCAAAGGCGGAACGAATCCATAGAACATTCCTAGAAATTTTGGACAGATCGGTATACGAGTACAATTGCACAGTCCACTCGACAACAGGGAAGAAACCGATAGAAATATTTTTTGGACGCAGGGTCTCTACAAATCCTGACCAGTACGAGAAGGCCCGGCAGGAAAATATCGAAGCACTTAGGAAAAAACAAGCAAAAGACTTAGAAGTGCACAATCGGAAGAGGACCCCAATGAAAACATATTTGCCAGGTGACATTATTTACGTGCGAATAAATAAAAGACTAGGCTCAAAACTTACTAACAGATACAAAAAGGAAATAGTAAAGGAAGACAAATCTAGTGTAGTTATAACAGAAAAAGACCGAACCGTACACAAGAGTAATATTAGAACTTAACTCATCTATTGCTTTCAGATTAATAATAAATAGAGCAATGAGCGGAAGAATAAATAATATAACGGAAGTGTCAAATAAAATATTTAAAATATTAAAAGATAAGGAAGATGTTCAGCATGATATGGCTGTAAACATTAAATTTAAGCTACAATTAATAAAAGATGAAATCATAAATATCAATTATGCAATACATTGGGCCAAAGTTGGCATTGTAAATTCATATATATTTTCTAACGTTGAAATGAAACTAATAAAAGAAATTATTGAGAAAAATAATATTCCCTTCACTAATATAGAAGAGGCATTTGAATTCAGTAACGTTAAGATAGCCTCTAGTAATTCTAAGATTGTATACTTAATTGAAATCCCAATAACTGACAACAATTTATGTGAATCCCTATTAATAAAAGCAATAAAGAAAGGTAATAGATTATATAAAATACCATTCGAAAAAATTATAAGATGTCAAAATAAAATCTTTGGAAAGAAAAGCAACTGTAAAGAACATAATGAAATTAAAATGTGTACAAAGGAAAATATTGTAGACATCAGTAACTCCACATGCATTCCTCATCTACTCAAAAGCCGATCGCCTAGCTGCATTACGATTAACAACCAACACATTCCCACTGTCCTAGAAGTCCTCCCAGGAATAATACTTTTAAATCGATTTAACGACACCGTTCACATCGACAAGGAGAAGATTAACTTAACTGGATCATTCGCAATCCAGTACCATAACTCCACCATTATAATAAACAACCAAACATTTCTGTCTAAAGAAATCTCCAGCGGAAAACCCCTTCCTGCAGTTCTACAACCAAATGCAACACTTACGGCCGAAGAAGAATTACTAAGCCTGGAAATGATGAAAGAACTTCACCTAAAAAACATAAACTATATCGAGACTCTAAAAAATAAAGGATTAACAACATCAATAGTTAATTTTGGGATATCTGGTATAACTTTAACTCTAATGGCAATCGGGGTACTAAAACTAACTTCAACGAAAGGCCCAAAGCGAGGGGCCAAACACGTCTCCGAATTTTTCAAAAGGGCCCCATTACAAGAGGTAACAGTTAAAAATGTCCAACAACCCGAACCACATCCTGAAGATTATCCTACTCAGACGCACGAGGACGTTCGTTTTTAAATGCGGAGGAGTTAACACGCGCTACGTTTATTTTCTCTTTTTCCTTTGCTTTTGCTTTACTTAATTGTAATTTAATAAGACAAACAAGTTGTAGACATTAGCTAAGCAATTTATTTCTTAAGCGTGCCGGAAATGCAAGTAACAGAATATGACCTGCAGGCACTAATTGGGCAATTCTTTCCAAAGAATTAAAAATGCAATATTTGCATTAATATTGTAAAACTTAGTATAATTAATTGAATTGTAAAAATAAATTTTCAGTCTAAAACTGGAGTCCAATAAAGCGGGGCATTAGCTCCGATCTTTTTTAAAAACACCAATCGACTTTCAAATTAAAAACTTATATAAATATATAACTATATGCATTTAAAGCTCTGGAAAGTAAAAGGGTAGATAGTCAAGGAGGAAAGGAGAGATGTAACAGAAAGAAAAAGGTAGGATAGAATTGAGGCATAGAGATAGCTAGATCTGTGGGAATATTCCAGATTTTTTGGTAAATCTGAAAATACCCTCCAGTTTGAGAGAACGAATATTATCATAACATCGGAACCCAAAGTTCGCATGCTTGCTCTAGCAAATGCAGGAAACTCACAGAGAAAATGCTCTGTGCTATCCGTCTTCTCTAAGCCAGACAAGTAAATCGGGTTCTCAATGATTGTAATGGTGGTCACATATTGACCCCATGGATTGTGTTTTGTAAGAATGCCGACCATCGACCCAACGTCGTTTCTTCCCAGTTTTAGAAGAAAGTTCGACAGTTTTCTATTCGGGCTTGTCACAAGAGACTTTGCAGCTCTGCAGAGTTCTAGATCGCATCATCGCTCTTTATGTAAATTATGTAAATTGTATACATAATCACTGAACCATTTCATGATTCCAGCAGTACTGTTGCGCTTATTCGCTCTGGTGCCTGGTCACAGTTGGCAAATTCATCGGCAATTTCATTTCCTTGAACACCGCAATGTCTTGAAACCCGCATAAGTTCCAGCTTATTCTGTCTTGCAACAGAGTTAAGCTTCTTCTTACATTCTTGAACAATCTTTGAGGTTTGCTTTGCGTTCTCCAGAGCCTTTAGTGCAACCTGACTGTCACTAAAGACCCCAATCTGTTTCCCGCTCCATCTCCTCTCAATTATCCATTCTGCTACTTTAAGAATGGCAAAAATTTCCGTTTAGAAAAAAATTGCCATTCCTCCAGTATCGTAATGATACTACTCTCGTTTAATATAATATAATATATGTATATAATATTAAATATTAAAATAATAAATATAATATATACTCGTACAAAATTAATACTGGTACTTACGTTAATGTTTTCACTGTCAACCATTTTAAGCAATGCAATCAGTGAGGCTTTGTCGACCGCTAACCAAATGCCAGTGCCCAGCACGATTGTGCCAACGACCTATGGTTCGAAGAAATAAATGCAAAAAATCAATTTGTAAGAAATAGTAAAAAATGTATGCAACCAATAACAATAAGATGCGAACAAATATTTAGTATTAAAATAAATGCAGTGAGTGGGAGTCGGGGATGTGTACTAAAAGATAAATGCACAAATGCGCAGTTTAATATTTAATACGTATGTATGTACGTGTATTTTTGTACTTTCAGTTTGAGTTGTCATTCATTTCTTTCCACTGCTTTTAGTTTATACATTTGCACACTTACATACGCATATATGTGCACACATATATTCGAGTTTATTCCTACTGTGCGGTTGGTTCAATTCACCTTCGAGTGCAATAAATACGATACGATTTGTGGTCGTGATGGAAAGTCAAAACAAGTTTTCACTTTTCTTTGTGCATTTGTTTCAATACTAGACATTATTCGTAAATATATACACGGGGATTAACAAAAGTTCGCTTAAGATTTTAAGTAAAAGGCTAAAAACATTTTTTAATTTCCTAACTTTAATCTCCATGGTGTTATTTTTGTCTTTTTTAGATTTGCAAATTCAACATTAATTTCCTTAATCATCTTCTCATACACTGCCGAAGCCTTTCCTCCTTAATTCGCAGCTACTTTAAGTCTAGTTTTCAGAGAAATACAACTAAAATGATTTTCCCTGCTGAAATTAATTGGTATCATTACTTTTGCCACTGGTTCGTATGCATTGTCTACTCACAATTTTCAAACATTTTCGTGGCAAATATCGGTTGTTAACAATGGAGTGGGGAGTGGTCGCCCTCACGTGGTTCGAACCAGTGTAGTCATAAAAGTCGTTCTAGAGAGAATTCGCAGAAATCCCCTTAGAAAACAGAAAATCATGTCCAAGAAATGAATGTATCCATGACAGGACTAATTAGGGTTGAAAGCCTTCCATCCTACTGTCGCTCAACTGGCCATTTTTTGACAAGAAGAAGAAAAATAAACTCGGCATATGCAAGCAGCTTCTTCGACAGCCCGCAGTCAATGGCCATGAAAATATCATTTTCACAGATGAGAAAATTTTCACTGTTGAAGAAGTTTTTAATGAGAAAAACAACAAAATCTATGCTAAAATTTCTAAAGACCAAAAAAATGTTGTTTGCCGCCATCTAGCCTCCGTAATGGTTATGTGGGAAGTGTCTTGTAAAGTGCACCAGGAGGAGGTGTTAGAAGGCGTGATGATGTAGTTGAGCAGTACTCTCTTCAATGGAGCGCCTTTGATCTTCTAGTAAGATTACGCTCTAGCCCATAAGGCGAAAACCACCTAACAGTGGTTAAAAACAATATTCCTGGGTTCATAGCCGCAGAAGATTGGCCGCCTGGAAGTCCAGATCGGAATCCATGGGACTACAGTTTGTGGTCAGAATTAGAGAACATAGCCTATCGAAGACTTCGCAGAAATTTGGAGAGTCCCAAACAATCTTTGTTTCGAGCAGCGACGTCAATATCCATGGAAACCGTGCGTGCTGCTACAGCTGAATGGCCTAATCATTTGAAGGCTTATGTAAAAGCAAATGATGACCATTAAATGAAAATTAAAGTTTTTTATAATATTTAAATGATTAAAAAACTAAATTCATTGAAGAAAGTATTATAATTTCATATACATAACGGACTTAACTTGTAACAGAATTTATGGCTGGACTAAGTGGACTGATAATATGCATATCTGTATTCTTTATAGTGCTGGCTTTTAAACGAAATGTTGAGTAGAGTGCACACGAGTTTCTTTTAGAACATCAGTTAATCGCTAAATATTCGCAATAATGCCGTGACTTAGAAACCACGTTCCTCAGCAATAGTTTACTGGTTCCAGCCGACTATCACGAGATCCGTTCTCCATAAAAAAATATTCTATCTGAAATATCCGAAACCATTTCGACAGGGTCACAAGATGTGACATATTCACGCAATAAGCCATTTCACACTCATTAAATATTCGCACAGGCTGCAAGCTATGCCAAAAACAGTAAATAAAACGATTTGATATAAACGTGGTAAAAAGTAAACCGAAATCTCTTGCTTTGATAGCGGTGTTATTTCTACAAATTTTTTTTCTCGGGAGCAATGCATTTTCTTACATTGTCTTTTTTTTATTGTTCGTACTGAAATTAAATATCGCAATACTTTATCAAAATTCAGAAGTTCACCAATTAAGCGATGTTTTATTAGTCTCTTCTCATATTGCACAAGGGCTGCTATTTATATATCTGTCGTACCAATAGAAAAACGAACCTTGATGCTTGAAAAGGGATGCTTTTCTTGATTTTCAAAAACTCTCCATGGTTACCAATACACTTTTGCATTCGTTTGAACCAATTTTCGAAGCACTTTGTCAAGTTCAAGGCGTATTTTAATTTGTGTGGAATCCAACGCAATCTTATAAAATCTTACTGATGCTCGCCATATTGATGACCAAGGATACTTCAATCTCACGGTGTGTGACATGACGAGCTTGCTAACCATTTCGCAAACAGCATCGATATTTTCTGATACAATAACTGATTTTGGACGGTGATACTCAAAATTCATCGTTGAGGGAAGTCAAAATTAATTTTCTCGCCATACTAGCCATATAATATTATAATTTTAATTCATCGATCACTCTTGTGTTATTAATTCACGTGTGAAAAATAATCGCACCAAAATATGCACGGTTGAATTTTATCTTTTTACCGAGATGAATTTTTTAAACCACTATAGCCAACACTAATATGGCTGACACATCAAAACGTTCTGAGTGCGTTCATGATAAAATATGTCAAACTTTCCAATGGAAACGTCATTTGGCACCAGACAACACCAGAAGTGCCCAAGGTCAGAAATATAATTAGCAGCTCTCGTACATACCAAAATATTTTATATCTAGATTCATACACATATTCAATTTTTATTATATTTGATATGATACTCACAAAGAAGAGGAAGTTAAATAGGCATAGCAGATATTTGGCTAGCCAGACGCCACAATCAGAACCCATTTTGCTGCTTATGACTGTTGATTATTAAAAAATTGTATTCTGAAACAAAAAGAAAATATACCACATATTATTTATCTGCATATACATAATTATGTGGAAAAGTACACAAATTCAAAGCATGCAAAAAAGTAAAAGAAACCTAAATCAGATTTTTCCTATTCAAAAAAAGATAAAGCATCTTCTCGTGCGTAAAAAATAAGCCAATGACTAAGGAAAACTTGTTTCGTTCAACTGACCGGGTTGTATCCCCCACTAATCTCCAACAATTCAGCTTATTTTATTTTGCGAAAAGAAAAGTTTGTTGTATCAAAAGCTTGTTAAACTCTCGCGGGAATATATTTAAAAATTGGTTGAAATACCCTTTAAATTTTTTTAGTTAGGCTGAAATTAAAGTGAAGGGAAATTAAATAAGGCGCATGGAAGTGCTGCAGATTTCTTATAAATCTTGTTATAGCAGCAGATTTTCTAGGAGACGTTGGTACATGGGTTAGCGGCTGCGGTACCCTGAATCTACTTACATATGCACTATATATACATAAATAAATTATATGATTATGTAGTTATACCTATATACTTACATAATACATACGAGGTGTATTCAAAAAGTAAGGAGAATTTTTAAATTTTGTGGGCTACGTACTTTCGATTATTATTTTTGTTTACGGTAGATAGATATGTTTACGGTTTTAGCAATATGGCATGTTTAGTTTGTTTGTGAGAGACATAAATAAGATAAATAAGAAATTGCATTAAATTTTGTGTAAAAAATAGAATTAAGTGCTCAAAAACACTTGAAATGTTGATTGTGGCATACGGTGGGAGTACCCTGAGTCAAGGTCGAGAAGATGTGAACAACGCTCGCTCTGGACGCCCCAGCACATCAACAACTTATGAAAATGGTGAGAAAGTGAAGAAAATTGTTATGGAGAATCATCGAATTACAATTAGAAAAGTTACAGAGGATGTCGGCATATCGGCATATTGGTTGGCTCATGCCATGCAATCTTTTCGGAAATTTTGGGCATGAAGCGTGTGGCAGCGAGGTTCATTCCAAAAGCTCTGAATTTTATCCAAAAATAACGTCGCATGAGGATCGCTCAGGAATTGTTGAATGACGTCAACTATGATCCAAATTTGCTTAAATGGTCATAATGGGTATATGGTTATGACATCGAAACCACAGCCCAATCGTTCCAATGGAAGAATCCAGGAGATCCAAGACAAAAAACGGTATGCCAAGTTCGATCAAATGTCAAGGCTTGGCTCACGGTTGTCTTCGATTACCATGGTGTAGTGCATCGGGAGTTCTTACCACAAGGTCGTACGGTAAATAAGGAGTATTACCTTGAAGTTATGCGCATCTGCGTGAAGCACTACAAAAAAAGTGCCCGGAAAAAAATGCATGGTTTTTGCTAATCACTAATCTTTGCTTGTTGGAGATTATTTGACAAATTTGGCCCTCTGCGACTGTTTCCTATTTCCAATTTTGAAGAGGATTGGAAAAAAACAATGGCAAATGTGTATTATATCTGAAGGGGACTACTTTAAAATAGATAAAATAGAAATTGATGAGCAAATAAATATTTTTGGAGAAAAATTAAAATTCACCTTATTTTTTGAATACATCTCTTATATACATAGGTGTAAATTCTCCGTGAGCCTATTTGATTGTGTTTCGAATTTTTAATTTCAATGTAAAGTCGTGGAATGCGACGACAGCTGACATATACTCACTACAAGACTTTCTAAATAGATGTCTACGAAAAATCCTCAAAATATTCTGGCCAAATACTAAATCGCGTGCTGATTTATAGGCCAGAACACAGCAGAAGTCAATGCTATTCGAAATCCGAAAGAAAAACTGGAACTGGATCAGCCATGTTCTCAAGGAAAATAACTGCTATTTACTGGAACCCCCAAGGTAGCTGAAAATATGATGCATGAAGAAAAACTAGTTCATTTTTGCTTTTCGTGAACCATTACGTGCCAACCTCTCCCACGTAATTGATATAAACTGAGAGTCCTAAAATGCCTTGATATTCGAGGAGGAGCATTAATGTTAATTTCTGCCCTAATAAATAGACTAAAAGTGAATCCTATTAGCAGGTTAAGGATTAACCAAATAAAAATCAAGAAAATCGATCTCATAAATGAGTAACGAGTGATATATTTTATGGAATGCTTTATTGAAATTAGTGTTTGTATGTTAGGTGCATGAGTATGAACACTTTCTCTAAACCAATTTGAAACGTTTGTGAATTCAATTAGATTAGTAATATGAAGTTGATTTGCATTAAATAAAATGGGCAATAGATGGAGGATGGATTGGGTAGGCCGACAACGATAGAACGCCGGAACGAGCTTTTGCACCAGATTATGTCAGGGTGTGATAAGTAGATATTTTATGATAAGATCAAGAGAAAAAATTATAAATTACGCCATATTCGGGCAGCAGTTGTCATTGACGTCTACATCAACGCCAACGGTAGGTAAGCAAAGTTGAGCTTAGGTAAGACCATACACGGAAGCAAGTAACGACAGCAACTGAGACATGTTCGAGTCACATTCCAGCATGATAACGCTGGGCCACACCTTGAAAATTTTGTCCCTCAAAGGGAAGGTACTGTCGCACAAAATTCAAAAGACATTGCACCTTCCAAGAACTGGTTGAAAATTAGTTGGAAAACGGTTTGGAACCAGTTGCCATGTATAAGTATACACACATACACATAATATATATCTACTTAACCTAAATATATATATGTATGTATGCACTCATAGTTAATTTTTGAAATTGAGATTGTTAATTGCCCAGTGAGCTTTCATTTAAATATTAAACTTTCTAATTAGCATCAGCAGTAGTATCTAATGGCGGGTCATGACAACATTTTGAACAAAAGGTTATTCTAAATAATATTTCGTACATTCATACGCTCACACATTTGCCTGGAATTTGTTCGTGAGGTAGCAATGAAAAACTCAAAACGCGGTTAAACGCAAATTAATATTAATCCCATGCTGCACAATATATATGTATGTATATGTATCTATATATACATACATAAATATGTAAGTATATACCGACATTTATGCTTTTACCAGCAATATGGATAATTGGCTACGAACACACATATGTATGTATAGAACATGTTTTCAAATGTTATGAACGAAATGTGAAGAATGGCTTTGTTTTTGTTTGCATAGTGGATAGCTAACAAACAAACATTCGTTCAAGCTGTATTAACACTAAGCCGCTGACAGAAGAAATGCTAAATAAAAAAATAATAATAAATGGCAGACACAGTAATCGCAGTAGGTATACGCCTCTCGGTGGAAAATCGTTAAAAAATTAATTGTTGCGACTACTGCATGTACATATGTATGTACATACTTATATATACACTCATGGGCAATAAAATAGGTGTGAGGCATTTTGATCAGTTTTCACTGTTTTGCTTTATTTTGTTGTTATTTAATGTTCGTTATTTTTTTATAAAAGTCTATGTCATTTTACAACAAAACCATTTAATCGTTTTTGCAAACCTTGTATAAAAATTATGAAAATTCCGCAAGATTCCACTAAAATTTTCAACCAAAATCAGAGATTTATTATATATTGTAACTCATTTTTGGTATGCAGTTTTGTGCCCAGTTCAGTTCTAGTATAACAAAGTGCAAGCCGTATTTGCCGCAAACTACCGTTGATTTTTGAGAATTTTTTTCACTGAAATTTTTATCAAATGGAAGAAAACGCCTAGTACAGTCAACAAAAAACATTTTGTGGAAAATTTGAAATAGCGAGTTTTATTGTTTGTTTTGTAAGTACTCTTGCCTATATGTTGTTTTAAAATAAATGATCCTATAATACAGATTCCTTCAGGTTTCATTATTTGAATTCGAAATACGGCTCTTAGCAATTCTATGCAAAAATTACATCATTCAAATGCCCACTATGAGCACCTCTACAGGCTGTCATACAAAATTTTCAAGGACTCGCTTACACATTATCGCATTGGGCTCAACAATCTCAACCCGAATGCTGTCCTTCAGCTCTGAAATTGATGTTGGCTTATTCACATTTCACAGCACAAAAAGTATTCTAGTCGCGTTAGATCGCATGATCTATGTAGGTGACTAGACCATTATGTGAAATTAATCGACCGGGAATTTTAAAACGCAGTAATACAAAGTTTTCCCGTGTTAAGTGACTTGTGGCTCCATCCTGTTGAAAATTAAGACCCTTATAGACATGTTCTGAAGCTCAGGCCCCAAAAAATCCTCAATCTTTTATCTATAGTAATGCCCATTGACAGTAACAGCTTTTAGATTTTCATCTTCGAAGAAAAACGGATCAGTTCTTCCACCATCCTAAAACCACACCAAACAACCAGTCTATTTTAGTGGATGTTTGTTGACAAATCCATGAATGTGGAAGGAGCTTCAACACTAAAGATGATTTTGCGTGAAAAACCAGCATCATGTTCGAATAGCAAATTCACGAAATTTCTGCGTTGATAATGAACTGTTGGCTTCAATTCTTTTGTTAATTGTGTTTTGTAAGGATGCAAAGCTTATGTAAAATCCGCCAAACAGACGACTCTTGAACGCCTAATTGTTGAGAACGTCGAGGCATCGATGCTTAAGGTTGTTCAGAAAGAGTAGCGCAAATTGTCTACAGTAACAATATTCTCAAAAGAACGTTCAGTTTTCGGTCTGCCAGTCCTTTTTCTATCTTCGGTAGAACCCAAACCAGTTTCTTGAAATTTGTTTCACCAGATTTTGAATTGTCGACACATTCATTATTTCTACCAAAAAAATCACAAATTTCGCGATATGTTGGTCTCAAATATCGACCACAAGTTTCAGTAATTTGACAAATGACAAAGATGACATAAAAAAGATACCGTCTAGGAATTGTTCACTACTACAACTACCGTCACTTTTTAAAGACCCCTTATAACACTACACGGCAAAACCACTTTTTTTCTGGGTACTAGACCAAACCAATTCATTTTAAGAGATTAAGCCATAAGTATAAAAGTAATTTCTCCGATTTTCGAAGTTGGCCTCCGAAATCGAGCCTTTCGAAGTTCGAAATTGGGGCTCTAGTAAAAAATTGTTTAAAATTAATGTACGCCATTAAATAAAAAAATAATAAAAATATGGTCGAGATACAATTGTTCCACCTATATATGTAAATTTTAGACATTTTTTTTTTTGTGTGAAAAATTATATTACAGGCGCTATTCGAGGTCAAATTTCAGATCTGCGAAAAATGAAAAATCTTATATTTTAAATAATTATTGACCGACATTTAAAGTGTTGATGTGTTTGTAAAATAGAGTAAACGCTCTTTTCTTTGATGCATATTAAGATACCCTTTTATATAAAATTAATAGATACAAAACAAATAAAAGTAATATAGCAAAACGATAGAAAAAAAGGAGCTCGGCCAAACACCTAACAGAAGTGTCCGCGAAAATTATTATTATTTTTTTTTAATAAAGCCAAAACAGGGAAAAATGTCGCACACCTGTCTTATTGCCCACGAGTGTACATATATATGTAAGTATGTAGGCTACCGTTGTCATCACCGTCGATGCAGCGGTGGAAATAATGTGGCAAGTCATTCGACGCCTAAAAGTAGTGCAATCGTGGATGTATTATACATACTTACATACACATATATGTATGTATTTAAGTAGACAAGCCCAACTAGATATTCTGCATGTGTGCAAATTCTCCTGTTATTGTATGATAGTGGTGACGTACACGCATTTTTTTACTGTTACACCTTACCGAATATTACGGTTAAGCCACGACTAAACGGGTCTGAGAAAGCCCTCGAGTCTCGTGCTGACAAGTTAAATATGTATATATGTATATGTGTATGTATGTGTGCATGAACACCTGTACTTATGATTGTGACTGCATTCATCGTTTGGTTTCACTAAAAACGGAAAGAGTTTTTAAGCCAAACATTTTTTGTTGGCGGAGATATTTGCTAGCTATGAGAAATATCATCAATAATAATAAAAAGAGAACATGTGGCATCCTTGCATATCCGCACAATTTAATATAATGCTGGAGGCATATTTCTAACACATTTATGTCTTATCTACATATTTGTACAATTTGCTGTGTATCCTGCAAAAAATGAGACTTGCCTCGGAAGTGTCCGAAAACAGTCCCAAAGCAACATGCGACTGCCGCTTTTAAATTCTTTATATGGAATGAAATGTGACCTTTTGTTTGAGCATCTGCAATGAAGATATTAATTTTACATTTCTATACTCAAACTAGTATGCAGTGAAAGTAGTCGGTCTCGAAATTGATATATTCGGCTTATTTATCTATAACAAACGCAATAGCCGGTGAGTTATAACATCGATACACCACACTTGAGGTCCGTAGTTTAAATCTTGACACAGACAATACAAAATTATTTCATATTTCAGTTTTTTTTTTAATTCAAATATTACAAATAACTTCACATTTTACTTGGAAAATTCACAAGCTCGAGAATGAACTTGAACCAAAAAACTTCGATATTAAGACTTTACACTATGAAATTGTCCTCATGTGCGCGTGCAGTTGTTAAGCTGGACTCCATACCAGTCCTTTCTGAAGTTGTCGCATACGTCGCGTATGCTTCAAAGGTAGATTAGTAAAATTGTATGAAAAGATTATTTAACAAAGTTCACAGCAATGTTTTATAAAGAAATAGAAATTGAAATTAAATTATTGGTTGGTCAGAAACCGCTCTGCAGCCGCGCACTCGATACCGCCACTCTCCTCGTACGTTCTCGTTGCCAAACTCAAAACTTTTTTTCTCATCTTTTGCTCGATGCTGTGGCGCTATAAGGCGACCCATCTTACTCAAGTTCACTCCTTAATATATAGATGATAAAAAAATTAACAATAATACATTTGTTTCCACATCTTACCGGTTTATTCGAAAGGGCAAACATTCCCTTTATTTATAACGGGTGATTTTTTAACTATTATCTTTTTAAACAGTTGGTTTAAGCAGCTGACGCACGTCTCGTGTTTTGTTTCACTGTCAAACATCTTCAGTTTGGTCTATAATTTAACCATGAATCTTACAAACGAACAACGCTTTCAGATCATTGAATTTTATTATAAAAATGCGTGTTCTGTTAAGACAGTTTATCGCGCGCTTCTTCCATTCCAGTGATGAGGCACATTTCACCTCAGTGGATTCGTCAATAAGCAGAATTGACGCATTTGGGCGAATGATAATCCAAGAGTGATTGCCGAAAAGCCAATGAGTGACTGTTTGGTGAGGTTTATGGGCCGGCGGCATCATTCGGCCTCATTCCAAAATGAAGCCGGTCAGGCAGTTACTGTGAATAGTGTTCGCTATCGTGAGATGATAACGAACTTTTTATGGCCCGAATTGGAAGATATGGATGTGGACGATATGTGGTTTCAGCAAGACGGTGCCACATGCCACACAGTATGCGTAACAATAGACTTGTTGAGAGGCGAGCTCGGTGAACATTTTATTTCACGTTCGGGACCTGTCAATTGGCCACCCAGATCGTGCGGTATAACGCCATTAGATTATTTTTTGGGGCTATGTTAAAGCTCATGTCTATTCAGACAAGCCTGCTTCAATTAACGCATTGGAAGACAACATTAAAGCGTTTATATGTGATATACCGGCCGAAAAATTTTAAAGAGTATGCCAAAATTGGACTAAACGGATGAACCATTTGAAGCGCAGTCGCGGTCAACATTTGCATGAAATAATCTTCAAACATTAAATTATATGGACTATACTACTGATTTAAATAAAAATTTCATGAATTTTTTTTTTAATTTTACGTGTGTTTTTTTTTTTTGAAAACCTCTTAAAAAATCACCCTATAGAACAGGCATCGTCTGTAGCATCCTGTTAGCCCAGTTTTCCAAGACCTTGGCGACGGTTTCTGTCACTATCTTACGAATGGCTTGCCTAATATTCACCTTAATATTCTTTATTGGATTATCCGCACAATCACGGCCCTTATTGGCATTGTACAAAAAAAGTCGAACGGCGTCAAATCGCAGCTCCGAAGTGACTTGGCGCGCAAAAGATTGATTGTGACACTAGCTGTGTGCTATAGCGCGCTATCCTGCTGAAACCAAAGATCGTCCATGTCTTCAATTTTCGGCCACGAAAAATCGTTTATTATGCCTCTGTAACATTCATCGTTGACCAAAATGGCGCTTTCCGAAGAATTAAATAACAAGAAAAATGGATGTCACCGCTCCACAATACGCATGAAACTGTCACTCTCTCAGGTTCTGTTGGCTTCTCGACGATCACGTGTGGCTTTTGAAGCAGTTTTGCTTGTGTGACAACATAAGTTAGGGCGATGGGCTCAAATGAATACAGTTAGTACTTGATTATGCCCATTCAGAAACTGTATCTACATGTGAGCACCCATATATATGTAAACTCCTCATTCATGCACGGGAAATAGTGAATTTGCCACACGCCTCAATGGGCCCTCAATGAGCTACTCAAGTGAAGTAGATGGCATGTAATAGTTAGTACCGTTCGGATACAATAACAAACAACTACCGACAACCAGATCCGGAAGAGAAGACCATAGAATGTTAGCGGGCCTGCACTTGTTTATGATTACGTTACGACTATCTGACGGTAAACCAACAACAGTCCATATTAAGTGTTGCCGCTCTTGCTGCCAACTTTATTGTCTGCATTGTGAAATCAACCGCAAAGCCATTCCATGCATACATGTGAGCGAATGATTGGCAAAACCAGTATCTTGCTTTGCGTATTTGGCTTGAACAGTTACTACTATTCAAGCGTCTAAATTTTATCGGGTGCAACTGTGCACGTCTGTATATAAATATGTACAAAGGTGTATTTGTGCATATATATGTAAATTCCATTCTTGCGTTTATTTCCAATTTAATTGCAAAATGTAGCTGAGCCTATGAAATAGTTTTTGCCGTTGCCGCCATCTACGCAATGATTTGGAATCCAGTTTGTTACATTATAATTACAGTTAAGTTAGTTTTCTACTTTGTTGGCAATTACATATTTGGCTATTGTTATAATATATTGGCCACATACTCGTATATAGGTATGCATTTTAATTCTTTTAATTGCAGCTGTTTGTTTTCATTGTATTCTTTTTGTTTTTGTCTGGTGTGTGAACGCCCATATTGTTTGATTGGCACAACACGTTTTTTCTGCGTGCTTTGGTCATCTTATTCCATGGTTAAAGCAGCTATTAAGATTTTAAAATTTTTGGTCAAAAAAATCTTTTTATAAGCCTAAAACCTAATTTAACTCTTCATTTGGTCTTGCATATGCCCTTTGTAATTTGCGCATTTAAAATTTACGCATTTCATAAAAATTTACACAAATCTTCCCTTTTTTTTCAATGACAAAAAAAAAGAACACATGAATTTTATTTATTTATTTTTATTTATTGAAGTATTATAAGTATAACCTAGTGTAAAGCTAATAAGTAATCATCACTTAACAATGTTGAAATGGTTCTGCATTTCTTTCTCTTTTGCAAGTAAAGGGAGGATAGGTCACGCTTTCAGATGTTACATACAAACAAATATATATGAAATTCAATCAACATGTGAAATAGATGCAAGGGGTAACTCAGCATCTAGACACTTAATTATTCATTTTATAACTGTCAAATTTGATTGAATACGATGACAATATTTTAAGTAATTTTGAAATCTTAATTGTTTGATTTCTTGATGAATAGAAAAGATACAGCCAATGTGAGTGCCGCAGAAAAATCCCAATTGCTTGTCAAATATGCAAATGACAGCCCATTGCTTCACAAATCTTGGAAATATATGGCTTGAGTATTTCATGACATGAATTGCCAAATTCTTTAAATTTCCTGTCTCGATTAGTAATTTTCTTGGAATTGATCATTGAAACCAATCACAAATTTAGTGTCGCCTTTGGCCTCTTATTAAAGCCTATAATTTGAAGGATTATAAGGTTTTATATTACAACCAATACAAACAAATCAAGTCGGTAGCCGGTTTCTACCGAGAACTTATAGCCTGTCTAATAGAAGTGTGCCTGCTAAATAGGCGTATCTTTTTCGCAATACGCGTTGTGCAATTTGCTAGTTTTGTGAGAAATTTACAAAACATTCTTTGTTTTTACAAAATGTGTTCCGCACATGAAAACGATTTCAAGCAGTGTTCTTATGTGCACAGTGTTTCGATGTGCTCTCAAAGCCCAAACATGGCACGTGCAACTGCAGCAAAATATTTGAAAAAGTCGAAGACTTTCATAAATAAATGGGTCCAACGGTATACCGAAGTTAAAAACGTTGAGCACTTCCAAGTACGAGGCACAAAACAAAAAATGCCTCTCCAAAGCAAGATCAGAATTCCACTGATTTGTTTGTGACAAAGCCGAACTTCTAGTTTCGAGAAACTGAAGTAGTTTGAAGGAAAACTAGTGTAAATGGTTACAGAAACATGATTGGCGAGACCTTGAATTCCGGGGCATATTGAAAAAATCACTGCTCTCATTTTCACACAACGAAAAAGGACTTTTATGAGCTAAGGCGAATATCAAAACGGATGGACAAACGTTATATTCATGGGTGAATCTTTTTTTGTCTGAATAGTTGCATACGTCGGCCTTGCTTCTGATAATCGACAACTCCAACGAACTGTTAAGCACTTGGTTGGGGTTCATGTTTGGGGCTGCATTTCCGAAAAAGGACTGGACCGTTTATTTTATTTTAATAAAAGCAAGCCAAAAAGCATTATTAGCATCAGGTGCAAAGATGATTTGAAAAACTAGCCATTCTCAGATGTTACCAGAAGAGAACGATCCCAAGTATCGAAACCGAAGATGTGTGGAGTGGAAAGCTAAAATTCAAAGGAAAACAAATTTGGATGATCAAACAGTCCTGCTCAACTATTCCCTATGAAGTATTTTACAATGAAAACAATGACAGTTTTGATTCCTTCACTCGGTTGGCAATTGATGATGTTTGCGATGAAATTTAGAGCATTAAAACCTTCCGGATAGTGACGGTTTTTCATCTTATTTCTTCAGCTCTTTTATAGATTTTTAATAAATCGCTAGAATTATGAGATTTTATACATTTGTGAAAAGTCACATCTGTCTATCTATATTCAAGGCTGGCAATGAAAATGATGTTGCTAATTACAGGCCTATTTCCGAACTATGTATATGACATCACACTTGTTTGCATTTATTATCAAACACAAGCGGTATTTGGCCGTAAATGGTAGCATATCCAATAACCAGCATAGTTTCATGGCTGGCAAGTAAACCGTCACTGATCTTGCTGCATTCACAGAGTTTTGTAATTCTGTTTTCAATGACAGGCTCCAAGTACTCGATGCAGTCTATACGGACTGTTGAGGGCATGAAACATGAGCTCGATCAACGTACTTAGCTTAATACTACCTACTCACCACTCACGCCAAGTATGGTTCAACTGAGGATGATAGATTTCAACAAGGACGATAGATACCAAGATTTGTTCGTTAGGTATGGTGAAAAATAAAATTGTTGAGGGGAACTTTGGATTCTACGTCGAATCGTCGGCATATTTGTCAAGTTCGCTCAGAGCCGAATAACGGTCTGCTAGGCAGTACACCTATAAAAATTTTTTGAGATTTCAAGGTTTGGTGTTTAACTATGGTGAAAAAGAAAATTGTGAGGGATACTTTGGCTGCCACGACATTTTGCAGCCGAATTCCGCACGATCATATCACATGTATTTTCACACTTGTCCAATCAATCGATGTTCAGATAGCAACGAAGTCACACGAACAAAGACTGTGTTTTTGGATATCACTAACGCAATCTTAGTGGCACCCGAAATGTGCCCAATAATTTCACATATTCACACACTTGTCCAATCAGTCGTTGTTCAGACGGCAACGAAGGGTCATTGGTTGATTTTTTCATATATTACCAACACAATCTCGGTTATTTTGTAAACGCACCCCATCCCATCAGCTGCTTCTGTCAAATCCACTCAGAGTGGAAAAACGGTCTGTTAAAGAGCTCTCGTGTAAAATCGTTTCACCATAGGGTTGTAGCTGGCCACTAAACTGTCAAACACTCTCTCCTGCACGCTGAGTAAATGGTCCATGTTTAAAGCAATGTTTTCACTTCCTACAAATTTACATACATATTTACTGAACACTAAATTCGAACTGAGGAAGATTTTGTAAATAGGCAAAGAAACGACGGGAGTACTGGTTTTTGAACTCTTATTCGAAAATCGTTATATGTATGTGAATATGTCATTATATACATACTCTTATTAACCTCAATTCATCATAGTATTAGATGCACTTCACAAACATGAGCGAGAAAAATTACCACAAGTACTTTTGCTTGTTCGTCAGTCTTGCTCCCACAATTATTTCCATTACTCATGTCTGCCAATATCCGTCAAAGCAAAGGTGTGAACTATTCACTTTCAAAAGAAATTGCGAAAAAACAATAGCTAAGAGTAAAACAAAAAGTTTTTAAAAATTGCACACTCAATTCTCACAGAAATTCTATTTCTCAGTCCAGTCTGTACAAGTAATGAATCTTGATGTTGATTGAGCTTTGCTTGTGGGGAAATACCAGCACGAAAGAATTGCCATAATAAATTGTAGCAATTATATACATATCTACACACGTTAATAGATCTAGATATTAATACAAGCATATCACACATTAAGTTTTACATCTACACATGAATATGCACAATGTATGTATAAGTACGTAGGCATTTGCACATATACGAGTATACCCCACAGCCAAGCCAACTAGCACTGAACTACCTTATTACGTTTTATTTCTTTTCCAGCTGAAGTAGTTCATCTTCTAGCTTTTTTTCAATGATAGGAATTAGAGTTTTGAACGTGATCAACATCATTTATTGTATATTCGTTGAAAACTTATTTCGTGCATCCTTCACATTTGCAGCCATTTTCTTTTTAGTAATAGGATAGTACGTTTTTGCATAAACAATAAGTTCTGGATTTAAGAGCCGACCAAAATGCTCAAAATGCTTAAAATTCACATACTTTATCCTAGTCAAATCTATTAAGGAAACCCCGATTAGAAGCAATTTCGAGACTTATACGAAAAATCCGCTTAATGAAAAAACCGCTCGTATAAATAATACAAATTATTTATTTCTAACTTCAAAAAATGTAGGCATGTACCAAGCACACCAAACTAGCACCTGTTTGCAGTAGAATAAACACAAGAGAAATTAATTTTGTTTTTGCTTTTAGTACCTATACTACCTACCAAAATCCATAAAAAAACACTGCCAGTTTAGAGTAATAAAAAAAATTTACAATGTAAAACTGCTGCTCTACTGCCATTACCTGTTCAATGTGCCTTGGTATGTCAGCAAATCTACACGTGTGTGGCGAAATAAGTTTGAACCGATTGTTTCGATTTGCTTCCCGCCTGTGGCCTGCTTAACACACTCATAAATAATACCCGAATAATCACCAAAATCAATAATAATAGCAATCGCCGATAATGTGACCGGATGATCAAAACAAGTAAAGCTAAATAGAACTGAGTGAACTGAACTAATTTTTAGAAAACTTATATTTTACATAAATAAACATCACATTTTAATTAAAGGAGGATAGAAAAATGTCAGTAGGTTAGGTTAGGTTAAATGGCTGCCCTTGCTTAGGGCACACTTGGACAAATATTCAAAAATGTCATTAAGAAAGAATAATACTCCGAGGCTAAAGATAAAAAAATGCTTAATCAAGTTAGGAAAATGGTAATCTGATCACCATTTCGACTAGGGTGACGTCACGAAAATCAGCTGATATTGGAAAATTTGTTGAGAGCAAAGTAACGGTGTCACGATAGACGCCACCTCATTATTTTCTCCATCGGGTGTATATACATATAAGGCAAAAGGTTGCCGTGCCATAAACAAAAAAAAAAAAAACAACAGCACAATACTGAGAATTTTTCCAACTTTTTTCCAGGGGATTTTTATACGAGTGATTTCTAATGATAAAATTTCGTTTACTTATAAGAGCCAGAGTCCCATAACCATTGGGCTTGTATCCAAAAAGTACTGCCCTCTAATTGATAATTTTGCGAGTGGTACTATTATATTCGGTCTCGAATTGATGTGGCTTCTTCCATCAAATACCAGTACAAGAATTATAATGCTTATAGGAATGAGTCGTACGGCTTTTCACTTGTAGATACAGGTACATCAATTTAAAGTAGTAGGGTATATTTCAGTGCTTACCCAGTAAGGCAGCTGAGTATCACATAAGTGCTTATTTTATAATTATCATTGGTTACAAAGCCCTTAGCAAACTACTCGTTTTTATTCTAGGCTTGGGAAAAAATAACTATCTTCTCCTTGTGATATTATATCTCGCTTCTTTTCACAGCTATTTCATAAAATTGATAAATATGGTATTGCTCTATAAAGGGAAGATATGTAATTACTGCAGACTAAAAAACTGTTCATTGTTGTCATTGCCCCTCAGTGTCTTGTAGGGTAAAATGTCACGTAATATTAATGATTAAAGTTCTTGACAAACCTTTGTAGTAGCTAAAGATAGGATTCAGATTTTATTTCTGGTTACTTCAATTGCTCATATCATTGCATATAATTATCATACTCTTAATGTAGCACTGATAATCCTTTTAAGAATAGAGTTTGAAATAAATATCTGCTAGAACTTAAGATCTGCTAGAACTTAGTGGGCCATTGAATAAAGTGACAGATTGCCACAGATACATGGGAATTGCTACCCCAACAGAGCAAACCCATCATGCTTCCATCCTTGGTGTGTCATGTTTTCCATGGAGCTCTACAAAATTTAAATTTTTAACATCCACGTGGCATGGGTATTAAATAACGGAACTGAAGCTGCTATAGAAGCAATACTTATACCCCAAACACCAGTAACTGCCACCTGTTCAGCGTGAAACAGTACCTTTCGCTTCTGTGAACAAATCAATATAGCAATTGACTTCATTCGCATTGGAGTAGTGTTTCTTTCGCCAGAAAAAATGTTAAGAGGTGGAAAATTTAGGAAATGGCACGGGTCCTGAAGGGGAAGAGCTCCCCTGCTCAATAGTTTAACGACATTCAAGGAAATAAACATCTATTCCGACAGCTAAGTGTCGATTAAGGTCCTGTGTTTGTTAATGGTGTGCTCCATACTAGTCGCGAAACGAAGCTTTTATATCAAACTCATATTGGTTCCTGACTACAGGAATATTACAGAAAAATAGTTGGGTGATGAGCTAACTAGTGAGTAGACACGCAAGCTGGTCAAGATGGTATTAGAGTTCCCTTAGGTATAAGTGGTCTGCATTTGGAAAGGCGAGAGTATCAACTTGTGGGGACGTGAGAGCTTTTGGTCGCAGACGCACGAATAACTCCTAAGCTCGATGCTTTGATTTCCTAAGCCTGCATTAGTCGGGGGAAGAGGTGACTAAGATTCGGGCATCTTGGCTCTTATTGCTAAGATATACCTGAGGAAATATAGTTTGGCCTTGTAGAGATTTTGGAGGGGTGCAAGTTGAAGTATATTTGTATGTGCATGCATAAAGGGTAAATAAGTTAAAGTCAAAATAATATGTTTTAGAGCGCCAGCATCATTATTTAGTAGTCACATCTGGTATACCATTTCTATTTGGATCAGCATTCTTACTGTGTTTCAGTACCCTACTATATGCACTACAGTCCATTAGTATATTTACATATTATTTGTATTTGCAATATTTCGTAGTTGATTTAATCACTTTATTACTCTTTTTATTCACATTTTATTATTGTGGCTTCCCATTGTAAATATGTACGTATGTATGCATTTGATATAATTTTCACAGCCACTTTTTCGAAAACAAAAGTTTATAAGCATATACTATGTACATTTATTTAGTCTGTTGTTGTTACTTATTAATTATTTTTCTCGCATTGTCGAGTTTTCCCGATTTGTTTGGGATTTTCCAGATTTTCATTGTTTTGTACAATTTAGGTCAACTTTGAATAACATATTCACGATGGTGGTAGCGATGATGGCAATGCTGTTCATGAACACAAACACATACGAACGTGTAGAAGTGTGAATATCCACACGCAAATGTGTTTACACATAATTGGTGAAGTGTTATGCCAAGTGTGGGTTGTCGTGCCAGTCAGTTTTCTATTTCTATTTTGCATAAAATAATGAAAATTATGATTTATGGAGCTACGGTTGTGGGAAGTGAAATTCTTACTTTAAATGGTAGTGGGCGTTAATAAAAATATTTTTTTAACAAGTGTGTATGAGTATATACTTAAGTATGTGACTACATTTGTAATTGTATTATTATTAGATATCATTATGAACATTTCAAACTTGCGTTGAAGTTCAGACGCAGCTTTCACGACATCTCTTTGGTAGACGGTCCGGCATGTGTTTTCCAGATGGTATAAAATATCTCGCTGCTCTTATAATTCTGTCGCTTCCAGCCCTTATCACATGGCGATACCAAGCTCGTCGTCGTGTTCTGGTGAACGTTTCGGTTCGGATTACATCGTTTCTGATGCAATCGAATCGTGTTTTCCCAACGATTGATCAGATTACTTACATTTGAATTGTACGAATCAGTGGTTTTGTTTTTGAGTTTTCTATTCGCACCTCGCTCCATAAATCAGTATAGGCCTGATTGCAGTTCTATAAATACGCGATTTGCTTTAGTGCCCCATAAAACCGCCTTGTAAGTATAAATCTTGAGCCGAAGGCCTTAGTATCCAGTGCTCTCGTTACGTGTATTAATTATTTGTAATTATTGAGCAAACTGCAATGTAATGCTATGAAATACTCGTAATATCTGCTATTATCGGCTCTTCATCAGCCGACCACATTCATTCAACCGATATAGTCGTCAATTGTGACAAACTGAAACACAAAATATAGGTATATATTTGATGGAGCGTCCGAATCGGAATGAAGCTCGCAAGAGCACATAAGAGATTCAGAGTTCACAATCTCGGCAAAGATTTTTAATTGAAATTAAACGTCATCCACATATAAAAAACCCAGTCAACATCTTTCAATGCATTAAAATGCCAACATTAACTTAAACCAGACTCTACTCCAAACTGTCTTCCGTTGGCGAGGTACTGATTGTGCAATGCTTTAAATTGGGTTTACAAAGCTCTCGACACATCACTGGCAAATTCAGCCCAATTGAATCACGGCAGACAGCAGTCACTTTGGTGATTTGTGGTTAATATTTACTAGTGATTGATTATCAGCATATGGATTTCCTCTTATGTACAGATTTATACGCTTGTAGATAGTAGCAACCCTACATACATATAATACAGTTAGGGGCTTCATAAGATTTCGTAATTGTCGCATTGTCGTGAGTCGTAAAGTTTTTAACTATTATAATTGTGGCTTCTGTAACAATTTGTTTTCAGATTCAGTAACAATAGGTTGTTAGGCTAATGTTTTTATCCTCGGGATGAGATGGCCAACTTAAATTTAATTAGCGGGATCAGCGTTGGCAGTCGCTCAATGTGAGACAGACGCTGGTTGGTTTCAATCAGAGAACTCAAATTGAGGTGAATTAGCAATACTTTGCGAAAAGACAGCACTGCAAATCAGCAGACATGCACTGGACTGGCACCCTCAAAGACAGCGCAGGAGAGGCAGACCTAGAGCTATTTAGCTACGCTGTATAGAAGAGTTATTTAAAGTCGTGGACAAAACCCTGACTTGGAAGCAAATGAAAACTAAGAACCCTATAGGATTACTTTGGAGGACGTAAAACCACAGCCAACAATTTTTAACTTACGGCACTTACGACACCTTTGTCAATAACCTAAATGTGTATTATATGGTCCCCTTCATGCTAGGAAAATGAAAATTGGACGGTTTGGTTCCTGATACAAAAATTATTTGAGGCTTTCGTGCACGCATGGCATTCTGAGTTTCTGGTAAATCGAATACCCAGCGGATCTGAGTGCAATAAAGAAATGTATTGTAAGAGCAAAGCGACGGTTCTGACGTATCGAATTTGGTATGCCAATCGTCGAAAATGACGATCAAATCATGGAGTTCGTCAAATCGGAGCACTTTTGTTTTGGAACTACAGATTAGACGCACTATATACAGGGAATGATATGATGACCTGAGAGTAAAACTAATAAGGTTTTATTTCGAACAGAGTTTAATGAAGCCTTACGAATTTTTTACACAACATTAAATTATTAAATATCTATAAAATCATTCTATAAAATTTCCATTAGCTTCTGCTTCAATAACAACCTCGACCTCGGAAACGATTGCATGCCCGAACCAAATGCTTTTTATTCATATACCATAACGGTATTAATTGCATCCTTCAGAGAAGAAGTGGTATTATGAGGATGCTTATTGGTTCCACGCTCAACTATAGCCCTTGCATAGTAATTCAAGGAATTAAAGTCTGGAGAGTTAAGCGTCCATAAGTTCAGTGTTTGTGGCCATGAACATTTTCAGCCATCTACTGATCATTTTGTGCCAACATCCCATTGTATGAACGAGCAGAATCTTGCTGACTAGCGTTTGGGCTGCTACCGCGTAGACTAGCAATCTAGGGTTTTCCTACTGTATCTAGAGCCTCGATACTCTGCATACATGCAGAATTCAATTCATATACTTGAGTAAAGAAATGTGGTGGCATGACATGTCCTTTATGACACTTAAACCCATAACAGGAGCTGGTAGGATTGGAATGCCATTTGCCATTTCTACGGTTGATTTTCTGGTATTGACCAACATTCTTTTCATCAGATAAAAAAGCACAACATCTCAGACGCTTCAGGGTGCTTGATTATATTTAGAAGGTGCTGTTCGTATATATACTTAGTCCTGCCATTAGTTCTGTTACAAGTTCAGTCAGTTATAGATATGGAATTATAATACTTTTTTTTAATGAAGTTAGTTTTATTTAATCATCTAAATACATATTAAAGGAACAATTTTAAATTTTCATTCGAAACGATCACCATTTACTTTTACACAAACGGTTAGGCCATTAAGCTATTGCAGCACGCATAGTTTCCATATATGGATATTGACGTCGCTGCTCGAACCAAAGATTGTTTGAGACTCTCCTAATTTCTGTGAGGCCTTCGACAAGCCATGTTCTCCAATTATGACCACAATCTGTAGTCCCATGGTTTCAGATTTGGACTTCCAAACGGCTAATCTTCTGGGGCTTTGGACCCATGAATATTGTTTTTAGCCACTGTTGGGTGGATTTTGCCTTATGGGCTAGAGCAGTATCTTGCTGGAATATCCAACGCTCTCCATTGATCCATCGCTGCTCAACAGCTTCATCCCGCCATCTAAGCTATTCTCCTGATACACTTTTGCCCCGGTCTTTCCCAAATATAATATGATTTTCTGTTTTGAAAGTGGATTTCTGCTCCTCCTTCCTTCTACTCCTTCCCGCAAGTATTTTAAGCTGCAGCTGGTGCGAACCACGCGCAGACGACCACTTCTTGTTTTGTCTGTCACTTCAGACGTTTGCGAAAATCGATTGATCATGCGGTAAGAAAATATTCTCGAAATGTTAAGTTTTTTCAGCAGTTCGTAAAACCCACTTGCACTTTTACGAGACTTTTGTAATGCAATCACTGCAATGTGAATTTCCTTAGCTCCCCACTCTATTGCTAACCAGCGAAATTTACCACGAAGCTGAGTATAATTTGTGAGCAGATAATCTATACGAACAAAAGCAAAAATAACGGAACATTTTTGTATGAATTTATTCTCGCCGTATGTATTGCAAAATTTTTCACAGAATTCATGGCAAGACTAAGTATACGAGTATATGTAAGTAATATATGTAATTGGTTCTCAAACCCTCTTCCGGTTTATTTCGACTACAGACGGTGCACGACTTTTTTTATGAAAAGATTTTTTTATGCCAGAAATGTACTAGGATATTTACAATGGTCTGCCGAGGAACGACTGCTATTAGAAAAATCTTTCTTATCGATTGGTGCCCGGGTTTCGAACCTGTGCACTTCCGAATGGCAGTCACGCACCAGGCCATTCACCTACGGCGGTCGCGGCACCAACTGCATCACTATAATTATAAATATGGCAATTCAACATGGAAGTAAATCAAAAAACGCTAAGAACCTTCTACTTTGTCCAATATTTTTTAATCTTCCCTTCTGTTGGGCTCTTAATGGCGTATTGAACTTATACACATTCTTTCTTAAACATCCCCGAGTCCACAAAAATCACGAAAAGAAAAACGCTTTCCAAAATACAAAAGCGCAATCCCATTGAAAATGTTCAGAAAATAATAGAAAAAATAGCAAAAGTGTTATAAAATTTTTGCTGGCTAAACTGCCTCTACAATAACTAAAATTATCTAATGCTCAATATGCAATTAAATCACACTATTACACCAACAATATTTACGCATAAGCACTGCCGGCTAAAGTGCAGTTGCTGCGCATGCGTAACCACACAAAACAAGTGGCAGATAAGTAAACAAGTAAGATTGCAACAATCAAAAGATTAAAAGTGTTGGAATTAACAAAAAAAAAATTACGAAAAATTTTGCTGAAAACTTTTTTGAGTGCTACGGAGGGAGACGTTGAGTAGGCAGAGTTGAAGTGTAGATTTCATAAAAAGTGAAAGTTCATCCAAGCTCAACGATGCGCAAAAGTGGCGGCTAGACAAGTGCTAGAGTTGAAGTGGTTACGTTTGAGATGATATTGTTGCTGGCGCTTGTTCATTGTGCATACATACATACATATGTACATATGTAGTTATGTAGTTACTTGTACATGCAAGCCATCACAGCCGAAATGCACTTCCACTTACGCCCAGTCAACAAAGCTGATGTTAAGTGGCGTGGATTTTTATGTTAATTGTGTTTTAGAAAATCGAAATTCGACAAGGCATTTTCACATAGAGTCTCCTCACTGCGGCTCTGCCGACCAATCAAACAATGAAGTGATCGTAAAACTATGAAGGAAAAAAATGTTTTTGTTGTAACTAAGCAACAATCATTGTATTGCCACAATAGCCTAGCAATAATGTTGCCCACTGAACAGCACAATTGCAACGAAATGTGGCTTAACTACTATAAACCTACATACAAACATACATTTAAAAAATATGCGAGTGAATATTGCAAGCCTCAAAAAATGCAAGTGACCAAGTGAGGCATCGAATTGAGGCATGAAAAAGCACACAAGTAAATGCATGTCACGAAAGACAGTGAATGTGGCTTGTGAGTAGAGCTACTCGTAGCGTGCATGACTGCCTTTAGATTTGCCAATAGCCGTATGATTTGGTTTAATAGGCACCGTACATGCAAACATATACATATGAGTGTGTGTGTGCTCGATTTAGTTCACATATGTATGTATTTAGTAGCGCATAAATAAAATTATGTGCGCCACATTAAAAAATATTCGACGGCAACTTGGCTTGCCAATATGTCTGTAGGCGGCAGCAACCTAGGTAGGCAGAGGCGACGGAAGTAGGTAAAGGATAATGAATTCATGTATAGGCATATGTATTTGTTTGTTGGCTATTTTCGTAATTTAAAAAATTATTTCGGTAATATTTATTGCTTCAAGAAAAAACAAGACACTAGTAATTTTATTTCGCTTCTTTCCTTTAATAATTCCGCACATTTCCCTTCCGCATGTGGCCAGTTTTTATATGCCGCTCCAGTAGTAGATTTAGATCCTCAATTTATTTGTTTTTGTTGTTATCTTACTCCAGTATTAAATTTGGTATTGTGCTAAACAAAACATGATTAGTGGAATTAATTTCCATTTTTTCCATACTAGTGAAACTTAGTATGTATGCGACAGAACATCGAGTTTGATTGCATTTTAGCTTCTCGTCAGCATTTCTTAAAATGACTGCAAAGTTTTCGGCAGGATCTAAGATTCGAAAAATTATTATCTTCTTCTTTATATATAAAAATGAATGTTTGTCTGTACCGATTATTAGAAAAATTGGTATCTATATATTTTTCCACGGAGAAGGTTTGTAGAATATGTTCATTGCTGCCACTCGCCACCAGGTGGCGCTGCAGAGTAGCAACTTCTGTCCACGTTCAACCGATTTTTTTCGAAATAAACAAAATCAATAAAATGGTTTAGAATGAATTGAATATTTGTGTACTTTTCTTTAAAGTTATTTTTCTTAGATTTATTTTAGTTGTTGGCGTAGCAACGCGCGCCGGGTACAGCTAGTAAACTTGTAAAAGCATATCTGGATATGAAATGAAATTTCCTTATAATTTTACTTTTTGAAAGAAGTGGAGTTTGTTCTTTGAAATGACCTAGACGGTCAATTGGCATATGGAAAGTTAGCTCCATTGCCAGTAATCTCAAACAACGATGCCGTCAGCAGGTAAACGACATTCGAACCGTAACTTTTCCTACCCAAATACGTAAATTTTTCTATTAATAAAGGCATTTAGCCTCGTCATTTAATTCCATTTTTAATATGAATTTTTCCGACACTAAAGCAAATTAATGCTACATTATTCGTGCTTACCAATACTGAATCTAACCGATGTGGGCTTGGAAACCTAGACATCATCATGGCTTCCGTAGCGTGCACAGTACCACCACAGCACTTACCGTCATAAGAACTCGAGCTTAATCAAAACCGCCCCTGCGAAAGGCTTGTCCTAGTAGCGTTTGACCTATCGAATGCTTTCGATCAGTAAGCCATTCAACACCCCTAGGCAATATCCAGCAGCCCACCCTCCCGATGGGGTTGAAGAAGTGGTCCGCAAACTTCCTGTGTGGTCGACAATCGTCTGTCATCTTTCAAGACCACAGCAGGTGTACCGCAGGGTGGTGTCCTTTCATCCTTTAACAGGTCGGATGCAAAAATAATAAAGCTAGCAGAGGGCCTTGCAAATGGTGTCAGTAGTGACTAATTCCTAGAGGGTATATTTTTTACATCTCTGACATTTATCAAGGAGATAGATGTATAATTTCAATCCTGGATACAACGCATTTAAATTATTGAAACTTATTATGAAAATGGTTGATCTTTAAGAAGAACACATCGCTTTGTGATTGATTTTTGGTGGAAATAATCGGGCGAATGAGTCGACAATTTAAGGGTTGGTAAAAAATTTACAAGAAACTGGTTCTATCGAGGATAGAAAAAGGACTGGTGGTCGAAAAAACATACCTTCTGTTCGAAATATTGCTGCTGTAGCGCAAAGTGTTGCTGATCAACCTTCAACATCGACGGGTTTTACCTGTAGACGTGCACCATGAGACATTTACAATAAATTATGTAATTCTTCACATAATTGTTAAGAGCCGTATTTTGAATGAAAAGAGTCAAACCAGAGAGATTCTAAATTTTTTGATGTTTCACTTTAAAACAACATCTACAAAAGACTATTTTGAAAGACCCTTTATGATAATATTTTTCCACATTTTACACTACACATCTTTCATCTGCAAATGCAGCAAATGTACCCAGACCGTCGAGTGCTTCCCCGATTTTTTGAAGCTCCATGAATTTCCCTTCAACAAATTAATGCCTACCAATTGGATAATTTTCGCACCAGGTTTCACAAATCAATTTATCAGGCTGTTTTAAAATGTGTTTCAATATGACGCTTAAAAAATAAATAATTGGCTAAGCTTCTGGTCTTATATTTGGTGTGCATCTTGTTGTTGTTTCCCAAATGGAGGGACCTACAGTGATAAGCTGACTCCGAACGACAATGGTTTTTTATGAGGAGCTTTTTCATGGCAAAAATACACTCAGATGTTTGCCATTGTCTGTCGAGTGGCGACCGCAATTGGAAAAAACTTTTTCATTATTCTGTTTCATGCACGGAGATTCGAACCTACGCACTCGCGAATGGTAGTCACGCAGCCATTCGGCTACGGTGGCCGAAGCTTACATATTTTAAGTTTTAACAGTCTGATTGAGTAATGAAGCTGGGCATCAGTTTTTAAATTTTTTAACCTCCATTTATGGTGGCACTTAATGTCGATGCTGATGTCGATGATGATGTTGATTTGATGTTGGTGTTACTTCATCATCGCTTGATGCTACGCAACTTAATTTATTGCAACGTCTTAGTTATTCAAAACCGGCTTCTACTACAAAGTTTTTTAGGGAAAAATTCTCATGATAATAAATTCGAATGCGGCCGAACGGGCTTTTGTCTATAATAACTATAAAATTCATATTCAATTATTTATAGCAAATTCTGCAATGCGTTATCACCCCACACACACATATTTAGGTGCATGCATGTACGTATGCTATCTTTATGTTGTGGTAAATTTTATTTGGGTTTTATTCACAATTTTCTTACATACATACATTTTCACATTCGATTGCATATGGCATTAATAAGGCTAGGCTAAGTGCATTCAGTCACACCAACCACACAAGCCGCAGAGCCAGCAACAGCGATGACACGCATGCATGCAATTATAACTCGCCGGCCGTCTGTCGCCTTACTCTATCTCTTTCCTCCAACTCGCGACATCTGCCAATTATTTACATCGGTTTTATTGCGTCCATCCGTTCATATTTCTAACCCGAAAAACGTATGTGCATCTGTTTGACTTTATACGCACATGCACAGATACGTATGTATGTGCTCGAATATCATTTGGGCGTTTGCTTGTTTGTTCAATAACAGTTTTCTTGCTTCAAATTAAAGCAATAATAACAATAAAAACAGCTAGATAGGAGAAATCATATTTTTTCCTTTTTTGCTGCGCTTAACAGGAAATTGCATGTGGCTTGCTTGCCTTAATAAATACTAAAATACATGCATGTAGGTGGTTAATATACATACAAATATGCATATGCCCATGCATGTATGCATTTTTATAAGGTTTAAGTATATCTCTCGTTTTTAAGTTTTTTCATAGGGAAATCTATACTTTATTGAAATTAAATTTAGGAATGATTTCAACGAACGAACTAAAAGCATTATGTAGCATAGTTGAGAAGGTCAGATGTCCTAGTGGAGGCACAGAAAATGTTCCATCAGATCATTTTAGTGTTGAGTAAGGTCAGATGTACGTCTCAGTGGAGGCTACAGAAAATGCAGTTGCCACGACCTCATCATTATTGGCTAATCATCAATGGTCAAGTAGACAAGCGGTCTACAGCCCCGTATAAACAATGAAATCAGATACGCAGCCTAGACTTTCTTACATTGTGAGCTTACCTAGATCTGCCCCAGTTATCTCTGAGTCGTTTCAATGCACAAGGAAGGGCGTGCTAGCATTGTGTATTCAGTAGAGTAGAGTAGAACAAGTAGTAGCGCCACCATCTCAACTCGTGCTAAGCTCGGGAGGGCCCAGACAGCAACGTAAGCTGCTGTACGCAAGTGTGGTAAGAAATATTCTTCTGTACGGTGCACCTATCTTGTCTAATGTGCTGGATAAAACCTCATAAGCGCGCGGAATGAGATCCTTGTACCGGCTTTGCGCTATATGTTAGGAATATGTAGCGCGTTCCGAATTAGATCAGAGGAAGCAGCGTTTGTAACATCTGGGGCCAATGCCAATTTTGGACTTTTTGACAGGGCACGGTTGGCTCAAATTTTATTTACATATAAAATGTTAACACTCAACTTTTTGACCAGTTTTGCATATTTTTTTTGGTTTTGTATGTTCATGGTATTTTAATAAAAGTCATATAAATCCAATTTCCAAATTTTATACAAAAATTAGAAAATTTCCATAAAATTTTCATGCCAAATAGAAACTTTTTAATTCAAATTTCTAGAAAAATGTTAGGCAAGAAATTTTACAGTTTAGTAAATTTTAACGCAAAGCGCAAAAAAACATGAATTTGTTATATGGACGAAATACCATGCGGGAAAAAATTAACTGAACTTTACTTTACGGTAACTGAAATTCTATTCTTATTTCTTTCGTGAAAAGGTTGCTGGCAATTTTCAATTTAATTTTATTAAAAATGGCTAACCACTCAGATAAATATATAAAAGGTGGCGTAAATTCTTCATACAATCAATTTTTTTATTTTTTTATTTTTTACTGAATAAAAAGAAATGATTTTGAGTGATGGAAATATTTACGTGCTCCATTGCTTGTCTAGTTGTATAAGTATACTGCAGCTGTTTCGTTCAGAAGTGTCAATTATGATTGACGTACGACGCCATTTAAAAAATGTATTAATCTTCCGATAGAATGATTAATTTTTCGCCCCCTCGTGTAAATTAAAAAAGGGAATATTGTTAGTTTTACAGTTGCCGTCGTCCCGTCCACCAGCGCTGGTGTGAAGAAAGTGGAAGATATTAATTCTATTTAGAATTTGACGGATGTGAGTAAGATGCGGAGCATCATGATTACCGAAGAAGTTGGCCTGTTAATCAAGACTACTGGTTACAACAAAGTAAGTTTTTTATATACTCCCGCGGCCAGTTTACTTCCGAGCTCCGGGGGCATGGTTCAATAGCTCGCGAATGTGTTTCCTATGCGTGTTTTTTTATGTACTCATATAGCTACCGATACCGCACGTTTCATGAAACTCTGCGCGAAGATACTGCCAGGGATTGGCCCGTGATTTCATCACAAACAATTTCTAACTGGTATAGCTAATTCAAGAAAGCTGTAGTAATATACCAGTTAGACCATTAGGTTTATAGAAAAATTGGCGTATCAGTGAAGATCGTGCATACAGACGAAAGCAAGTGTGGCAAGAGGAAGCACCACGAAGGTTATTTGGATTAATAATGAAAAATATTTGGTTACTCATCATTATTCAACATGCTTTATATTTTCCAGTGAGGAGAGTCGGATTCCAGTGATTGCCTAAGATGATTGAGGATAGAAAAGAAGATCTACGTCTGGAGGTGTGCCCGGACAACCTACAATCGGTAGAGGTCCTGTTCTATTAACTATGAGACACATCGTCGAACCATTAAAATGGATTGTTGATGAGCAATTGACTGCCTGTCGGAGTACGGAAGCATTAACCAGAAATTTCCATTAAATCCGTTTGTGGACGACGGCGGTACTTACACCCAGTGCAATGACTCATAGTGAAACGGAGTGAAATTATGTTTTTGTAAAGATAACTACAAGTATAACAACACAGGTAAATTTGACGATGTTGTTGTGGAGACACAACATGAAAATGCTTAAGACAAGTAAATATTGCTAATTTGATCGGACCGAACTTTTAATTTAACATTTTAGGTAAAGTTTATTTTGTCGTGTGGCTTAGTAAATACTCGAAACATTTTTTGATTAGTCATTATTTATGAATCTAAAGACTCAGTCCGCTTATATCCTTTTTGGGCCGAGCTCGTTCCTCCTATTTGTGATGTGGGTGTTGGTGTTTTTCCACAAATGAAGGGACCTACAGTTTTAAGCCCCCTCCGAACGACAGATGGTTTCTTATGAGGAGTTTTTTCATGGAAGGTATATATATTCCGAGGGTTGTCGTTGCATACCGCAGAGTGCTTCACTTAAGCGATTTGTACTTGTTTAAAAATTCCCGTTATATGGGAGGTGGACTTAATTATTGATCGATTGCGTCAATGATCGGATGAATACCGAGTTGAATACCATCTTTACGCAGGGAAAAATTGTTATTAGGAAAAATGTATTTAAACAAAAAACATTCCGTTGAACAAAATGTAGTGGGGCTTTCAGGCAACAGTGTGTGATTGCATTCCACGAGCTCATTGCATATTGTGGATTGAGGGTTTTGGAGAATTACTGGAAGAAAAGCTTAAAATATAAGTGGCCAGATGTACAGTTGCCTTCGATCCCAATATGGCATACGATAACCGTTTACAAAGCACTATCACAATCTAGAATTGTGTGAAATAAATTTGATTCATAGGTAGCTGTTGGAGCTTATTTCCGTGTCGGAAAATCTTCTGAGTTATTCTTCCATGAATCAACTCAATCAATTTTTCATACAAATCAATATTGTTGCAATTGAATACCTGTTTTTATTCTGACTATTTTCACTCACTTGCCTTGATTTATTACACTCAAACTTGTCCCTTTTGACTTTGACACCACCATTTTAACATTTTCAAGTCTGCTTCCTCATAAATGTTTGGGGAATGCTGAGGGAGTGACAGTCATTGGCCGGTTATAAAATTAGGCCATTCCGGTAACGTAGAACCGTCTGTCTTGGGAAAAATTTTTTTGTTTTTGAAAATCGTGATGTTTGTTGGTGTTGTTGCAGCAGTTCACTAGGTCCTGCCAGCATTGTGTACTCACCGTTCATCAGCGTCTAACTCATATAATGGAAGGCCCAGAAAACGTGCTGTTTCGGCAGGTTGGGTTCAGTATCTCATGGCAAAATCGTTGCTTTTGAACCATTTAAATTACTACTTTCACGCCCTGGTTGGCAATGACGAACCTCTGAATGCATTTTCTACCAACCAAAAGGTTACCATAAAAGACGCCTGTCATTTGGTGCCCGGATAAATCTGTAAGGTCCTTCAATTGTAGAAAAACATCAACGGCACTCAAATGCAGGCCAAGCCGTGTAATTCAAAGTCTTATGAGCCTGAACATACACATTTCACCAGAACAGTGATTTTCTTACAACTGTTTGAAACTGAAATGGAAACTGAAATTACAATGCTCTCATTCCCATTTATAAAAGCTGAATAATAGTTGACCATAAAAAAACTCAAAATAGTAGCAAAAGTTCAACAAACATTTACAAATGGCTTGCACACATATACCTATGGGCGTGTGTGTGTGGGTTGTCCGATTGCATCTTAGCAATTCCATTTTGTCAACAGTCTTTCGGACGGGTAACAAAAAATGCACAAATATATACATAATATATACACACATGTGTATATATGTATGAATGTAAGTGCATGCGGTGCTGCATCGAATTGATGGTCAACAAAAACTGTTGCTGGTATTCTCAAGTACAGTACATGGCACTCATTACTAAATGCACGACATACACACACGCATACACTATGTAACAGAATTTTTCGCGCCAAAACCTCTGCATATTTGTATTCGCAAACAAATTTTTACCAGGCCACTATTTAGGGTTGGGTGATTGGAATGCTTGAATATGACAATGACTCTATTCAGGATATTTGCTAATTTGAGAGCCCTACTTTTAAGTAGATAGGTAGTTTCTACTCGCTCGAATTTTGTTTATTGCGGAATTGTTTAAATGTTTGTTCGAAATTTCAGGGCTTTTGAACAATTAGAGCAGCTAAACAAAAATGTTCTGTTTTATTTGTCGGCAGCCTTTTAGCATTTTAATTTTAGCTTTTAACATTTAACTTTAACACTTTTTCCCACGCGGATGTTCTTCACTTCAATTAAGGGGTTATACCTATACAGTTATAATTTTCAAAAATGTATTCTTTTTATCTATTTATTTAATTTATTCTTATTTATTTAATATCGTTCCGGTGAATATTTTCGAAGTTACACGCAAATTTGAAAAGGCGTTTCAGAGTGCTTGAAAATGCTTTTCAAACTAACTTTAAACGCGTTTATCTCAAAATGGTGTTTTCAAAGTCGGTGACCAACATTACTCGAAAACGCCTAAACCGATTAATCTCAAATTTTAAATCGAGCTTTTTAAATATATTTTTTAATAAGTAATCGAAGATTTTTTCTCACAGATATACTTTTTTTTATAAACAATTTAAGGCTGACATTTTGGTCAAAAATCCATTTTTTTTTTGAGAAACCGCCATTTTGTCAAAAAAATTTATTTTGGTTATTGCTTCAATTAATTTCTAGATTTAACATTACTTTAACGAAATCTGTTTGGTTTTTTAATTTCGGAGGGTCCAGTTCAGAGATATAGTGGTCACCGCAAAACGTCCTTTTTGAGAGGAGCTCCCGGCAGATTAGCCAAATAAATATTTTTACTAATAGAAAGTCTTAAAATACAGCTAAAAGATAACATAATATGTGTAAAAATGTGTTAGAACAATAAATTTAAAAGTTATCTCAGAAAAAATCTGGAAAATTCGCTTTTTTTCGGCCTTCTAACTGTATATAACCTCGTAAAGATTAATTTACTGAAGATGCTCCAAAATCGGTGCTTGTGCCAAAAACATTATTGCATGCATGTGATCTACTGTGAGTGTGAGGGAATTATAGAGACAAATTGATCAGCTTGTATAAAATATCACCTGATTAGTAAGAAGTGTAAAAAATTTGTTCCTGTTAGAACCCGTGAAATTTGAAAAAAAAGTTCAAAAAGGTATTTGTGCCGATCAAATGTTAAGCAAATTCATTGGAGGTGTTTAAAAATGTATCTTTAAGATCATGGTAGGCGAGGAATCTATTAATTTAAGCGCATTTTACACCTATGTTTTATGCTTGGTGCGGTTTGCATTTCGACCTCATGGCCTTTTGTACCCTCTACTCATGACAGTACCAAATTAAGGGAACTTAATAAACCTAAGATAAAGCTGGGTTGGGCTGAGGGTATATTCCACCCGCACGCGGTCGAGATGTCTCATTCTTCTTCGCGCTATAGTATCACATTCGAGAAAAACGGTGGGCTAGAGTCTCCGGAGACTAGTCGCAAATCGACTGGCGTGGAGGATATTCCAATCCTGTGCAGATGGCTACGCAATCTACTGTGACATGTGAAAATGCCCGTGAGTTGCCTGAAACTCCTTTAATTATACGCTCCCAGTAAAGACTTCGCGCGGCGCAGCCTCGTAATTTGGTGCCAGCTGACTTCTCTTAGCCTTAACTCTTCACTTTTTAGCTTCTCCTTGATGATATGTTGTCCCATAGCAAGTTCGCAATACGAGTATAGTCAAAAAGTGATCCACACTTTATAAATAATAAAAATTTAGTCGATCTTATTTAATATATTTTTGTTTCACAATATCACTTTTAATTGTACTTCAGAAGACGTTGCATCTAAGGGCTTGCGGACCAATGTACTAAAAATCAATTGGTATCAAATTGTAAACTATTTTAGATAGTTTTTATGGGAGTCTTTTCTTATTAGAAATGCACTGAGAGGTTTGACATCGCTTGGCAAAGGCCGACCGCTACATATTAAAATAATTGTTTTCGGATTTTCAATGTCTCATGTTCAAAATGTGCTTCGAAAGGAACCTACGCATAACTTCGGCAGATTTATTTTTCAGCTTTGTTTTATTTAGTCAGTTTTTCACTAGTGCGGCTTAATTATTTATTCAATATCCAATACTCATAAAGTATTAAATTATAAAAATGTTGCCACTTTAGGGTGTTTACCTATTGACTACTGAAGGTACGCATTAGAAGGGGTTTCCAAAAATGTCACTAGTGAATAATTCTTAGACAGTACCTTTGTTTTATGTAATCTTTGGTATTTGTCAAGTAGACAGATGTGCAATTTTACACAATGGAATAACGCGTTAAAATTACTAAAATTTGTTATGAAAGGGGTCGGTCTTTAAAAAACAACAAATCTCGAAAATCCTGATATTTTAGTGGAAATAATCGCCCGGATGAGCCGTTCGGGTTCAAAAGTTCCTGAATAATCTTGCAACGAATACTACTACCAAATTTTATGATCTTTTTTAATGTACTGTTGTATCTATACACAATCGACCGTACTAAATAAAAGTTCGCCATAGGGTATCCTTGAGCTTAACGTATTTTTAAAAGGCAATTTAAATTTTTTTTCTAGCATTTTTGACCGAACGTAAGAGTCTCCTTTTACACTTTTCTTCATATCTTCGACACTTATAATCGGATTATAGAATATGATGTTTCGATAATATATAGATAATCGATATTTTTGTCCCCCCAATACACATTTTCTGTTTAAAAAATTGTTGGTTCAAGTAATCCGCTCTAGTACTAACCCAACAGATCTAAATTCCTACCACTCTAACGTACCACCTTCACAATGTCAGTAAATTAAAGCTCGTCAATAATTATTATATTATAATCATTAAACATTTACTACCTTTACATGAGCATTGTAAAATAATGTACGTAAACTCATACAGCGGTTAAGCGAGAGAGTTATTCGGATACACAGTGTATACTAGATATGTACATATGTATGTGTTTATGTAAGTAACTTTATATGTCAGCTCAAAGGTTTGTGTGTATGATGTTTCGTTTTTAGCCAACACAAAAAGTTCTTGTTCATATTCGTATTTAAACAATTCTCAAGCATTTTATTTGTATTGTATAACTTTTTACTTCGAGATTTATTTTGTTGCTTGTAATTTGCTAACAGCAGTCAACGAAACAGCCATAAACGAAATAACAACAACAATGGCAACACAAATACTTTTAACGTATTTTGCTCTGCTTTTCTTGTACATTTGCTAACTTTCATACATATTAAATAAATATATGCACATCTGTGTGCTTAATAATAGCAGCACAACGTTTTATAAAGTTTTGACTATTTTTGTCATTTTTATTTTATAAAAATATAGTTCATACTGCTACAGAAACCTAGTTGTAGCCTTATACTTTTAACAAAATAATTTTTGTTTTTTATTTTAATCAAAATTTCAAACTTTTTAATCAGAATAAAAGAAAAATTGCGAGTATGCATTTAAAAAAGAAAATGAATATATAAAATCGCGCTGATTTTCAACTTTTTTTTGCCAGCAGTCTTGTGGATTTTCTACAAAACAAAATTCGAATATTCTTTACTCCTATATTGAAGAAAATGCATGCATCGTCAACAAAATAAATAATCAAACAGCAACGCGATTTTTCAGCTACTTGAAACTTGCACACTATTATACTAAAATTTAATGGGCTACAAAACTGCATAGTCAGAATTTTTCTAAAGGTACAAAGTTTTAAATTTTGGGATATATCGTTTTTGTTGCAGTATGAGCTATATTTTTATAAATACATATATAAAAAAGAACTAAAACACTAATAAATCGCCACAACCTTGCAATATGTCACGCTACTATTATTGTGAACACAGGTGTAAGTGTACGAGTATGTATTAGTTGCGTACAAATGTCGGTTATTTAAGTGGTTCATAGTCAAGAAATATGTGGTTATTTTTTTTTATTTTTAGTCTTTTAAATACAAAAACTTTATTCTTTGGTGTTTTTGTCATTTTATATTTTTTGTTATTTTATATGTAGGTCAGTGTCGATTGTATTCAAATGAAACAATGAGTAAAGAAGAGAGACTTTTCTTTTACGATGATTGTATTGGCGAAAACTCTGACTTTATTTATATTATACCTTTCATGAGAGGAATTTTTTACAAAGAAAATTTAAATGTTTTGAGGTTTTAGTGAACTACATATATTAATAAGTAGAGACTTTGTGCAAACAAAAGCATAAAGCAAAACATTTTTTAATAAGAAAATAAAATTATTTTTTTCCTCTCGAACAAGTGCGTTTTCTCAATGTTAGATATTGTATTTGTATGGTTCTCAGGATACAAAGATAAACTGGTAGCTTAGTAAATCCCACCCATAACGAGCGCACTTCCTTATCCCTATACAAGCTTCGTTTCACACTGGGTTTCATTGAACTAGTAATTATGGGTTCGCTACATGTTGAGTGACAAGGCAGATCCAGCCAGATTCTGAATTGGTTGAGTGGTGGGTATTATTACAAGGCATTGCCTAATGTGGGCTTAATTTCTTCATGCTAAAACCTGGGCACATCTTTAATTGTTCTTTGCCCTAAGTGGCATAGTGTCTCCGGGAATTAGCATCTTCTTACCCTTTATTCCGGAAGATTTTTAATTATCCTAACTTGTTTCGTTTCCTAACTGATTTGATTTCAATTTGATTTAAACAGAAGGCAACTGAGAGAAAAAGGGCATAAATCGGCATTATATGCTGTTATGTGCCAAGTGACTGTTCGCTGAATTTGTTATTGAGTTTCCCGAACCTGAGTATTTAAAACATATTTCATTTCTGCGAAACCTCTACAGTCGCTTTCCCTTGTAGTGGTTTCGCTTTGTCGAAAGCCTTTTTCGTGGCTCCCCTTTCAGTAGCCCAAATACCTCTTAAAAATTCCTGCACTGGCCAACGCCCGAATTCCTAATATTTTACTCATAATACACTTTTGCTTTCGAGAGAGACTTCAAATTTGTTTCTTGTTTGTGTCGTTTTGGCATATCTGAAGTAGAAAATCAATCTCTAATCGAATAAGTGATAGTTTTTAAGAGCTCCTAGACTAACAAAGCTTGAAGTAGGTCAGGTCACAATAGTAAAATGAAATATTACTATTTTTGTTCTATTTCCTATTGTCAGATGTTAAATGCCATATCATCTAATTTTTCAATTAGCTATTGCTAATTTTACGCTACGACTTTGTGTGGAAGCACTCAAATGTGTGAACGTTACGCATAACTGAGAAATGCATGTGTGTGTAAAAATAATAAACAATTTTAGTTGTGAAATATTCAAATGTCCAATAGATATCGAACAAATGAATAACCAAGTAAGCAAACGTAATATTTAACAAACCCTGTAGAGAATACATGATTTAGTGAAAAAGCACTAGTCCGGCTAGAAGTGACCTGCTCTTAATAATAAGGCATATTGACAAGTTAGGCACTCTTAATTTTCTTTGATGGTGTAGTAAACATTTATAAAATAATTTAAAGGTTCTTGACCAAGCTCCTCCTCCTATTTGTTGCGTATGCGCTCCTTTCTACATTTCAATCTCAGTAATATTGTATTCTAAGAGTATCCTTATTGATGGCTTCGAGCATTTCCATACCACTGTACAAATTGTGCCCAATAATTAACCCTAAGAATTTGTCATTATCTTACCAGGATTTTACTATCGACTTTCACGTAGTCTCGCTTTTACACTATACAATAAATCCAACTTTGTTCCCATGGTGGAAGAAAGACTCACAGGAACCGATCTAGCAAGATCTAGCGAATCCTAGGCACACATGTAAAATACGCACTCGCACATAGAACTGTCCAATTACTGCCTGTCGACATAAATATATTCACGATGAAATGAAGTCGCGGAAACTAAGCAAAAAACAAAAGCCATCAACCTTTTCCTCCATCGTGGCTTGGATATCCTCGCCTACGTCGGCCTTTCCCCATGATTTTTCTTACCCTCTGCTAACTCTGTTTATAGATCTCGAGGTTATACTCAGATCTACAGATCTCATAACCAAATTATTTAATCTCTGTCGCCGCTCTGAATGAGGGACAGCAAATCCTCGCCACTTCTCTTGGCACTAGTAAAAAAGTTACTTTCGAAAATGCATACATGATTCCGTGATTGAAATAAGAGGAATAAAGGAACATTTAGTACTTGCTATACTCTCGCCTAGACTACATCCTAGACTTCACTAGACTTAACATTTGCTTGCATGGAGAAGAAAAGAAAAGCACTGTTCTTTGGATATTGGTTCACTAGAAGAGAATAGGTAGGCATCACTGGATTTCTCTACAGGGTATGTATAAGTACACTCATTGGTACGTTAGTCTTTAATGACTCCAACGCAAAATTGTGCGGTTAATGATAATTTAATATATTTTTGTGGTTTTTTTGTTTCTTAATTAAATGTCAAAGTTGAGTCTGTTATTAAATGAGAGAACAAAATATGTGTGCGTACAAACAAAATGGGCTGACTGCAAAATATTATTATATTATATTATATAATGAAAAACTGGGTTAAAGAATAATTTTAATTTATCATATTTACATGCAGTTTGTTATGCCGTTTCAATTACAACACTGGAAATGCTACACTTTTTAGGCGACAGTTTTATACTGTGTTCCTAAATTAAAAATTTTAGATAATTTCTTCAGTATTTCTAATGAAGCGTCGTTAAAAACACCAATTTATTTTCATTAAACAGAAAATTATTGACCACTTTACTCTATGCAATATTTCATTTACACAAATATGTCAAAAAGGTACTCAAGCATGAATAGGCACTGGACATTTTCTGTATAACAGTTGTGTAAATTTAATTGATAGGTAGAAGTACAAACATACATGCATATGTATTTGCATACTAGTGCATATGAATTGTGTCATTGTCTGTACGCTTCAATGCAGATGAAATGATGAAAAATTTGCAAAAAAGACTTTCAACTCGCATGCAATAAAAATATGTGTATATTAGAGCGGGTAAATTTCTTTAGAACTATTATTTTCGTTCGTTCGTTCGTTAGTAGCATATCTGAAAAAGAAAAACTATAAAAACGGCGCATTTGAGCATAGCTCTAAAGCAAATTTCAAGTTCTCCGAGTTTCAAAAAAAGCTATCTTTAATTAATTAATATACTTACCTATATATATGCACACGGTGCACACTCGAGTTGAGGACATTCATAAATGTGACTATAACTTCCCGATATTATTATTTTTCTTTTGGCTCTTTCTCGGATAACAACTTGGAGGCCTAAAACTTAGCTCAAGAAATGAAGAGACATGTAGTTATACCATGTATATAGTTTTTTTTTTTCAATTTCAAACGTTTATTAACAAAAAAGTGGTTACAAATTTAATCTTTAAAATTATAGCCATCGCTAGCGACACATTTTTCCCATCTCTCAGGCAATTTGTGTATGCCGCGCCAAAAAAAATGGCCGTCTTTGGCCGCAAACCAATCAGCGAGCCATTTTTTGACTTCTTCGTGAGAATTGAAGCGCTGCTCGGAAAGTGCGTGGCCCATCGATGCAAACAAATGATAATCGGAAGGCGCCAAGTCTGGTGAGTAAGCCCCATGCACCAGCGGTTCCCAATGGTATGTCTCCACCAATTCGTAGGGCGCTTTTCTTCGATGTGGCGGTGGTGCATTGTCACATTGTCAGTTCAGGCGGCACCCATCTTCCGACCTTATCAATCATGCCCATGTCTTTAAAACGTTTGGAAATGGGTTTTTGGGTCACTCCCAACTGCTCTGCCATTATTTATTGCGTTTGACCAGCACCTTCATCCAACAATGCTTGCAATTCGGCGTCCTCAAACTTTTTCGGTGGCCGGCCACGGTCCTCGTTCTCCACGCTAAAATCACCACTTCGGAATTTTTCAAACCACCGAAGCACTGTGCTCTACTTACAGCATGCCCACCATAAGCTTCTATAAGCATTTGATGAGCTTGAGAAGCGTTTTTCTTCAATTGATAACAGAAAATCAACGATGTCCGCAAATAAACAGTTTGAAGGCACGAAATTCGACATTTTTAAGAGCGACAAAAAGGCATTGTTGTATTAAACGTAACAAACAATGAACTGAATATTGTTGACAGATGACAGACGAAAAAAATTAAATATTTAAAAATACTCCTAGCGACATCTATGGACTAATAGCTGAAAGTCTCAATTCATAGGTATATTTATTTGTGCAACGTTCTCACCGATTTAGAAATCCCTAATTTTGTTAAGTGCGCCCGATAAAGGCAAAGACAAAGAGAAAGACAAAGAAAAAAGATAAAGATAAAGACAAAGATAATGATAAAGGTAAAGATAAAGATGAAGATAAAGATAAAGATCAAGATCAAGATCAAGATCAAGATCAAGATCAAGATCAAGATCAAGATCAAGATCAAGATCAAGATCAAGATCAAGATCAAGATCAAGATCAAGATCAAGATCAAGATCAAGATCAAGATCAAGATCAAGATCAAGATCAAGATCAAGATCAAGATCAAGATCAAGATCAAGATCAAGATCAAGATCAAGATCAAGATCAAGATCAAGATCAAGATAAAGATGAAGATAAAAATAAAGATAAAGATGAAGATGAAGATAAAGATGAAGATAAATATAAAGATAAAGATAAAGATAAAGATAAAGATAAGGATAAAGATAAAGATAAAGATAAAGATAAAGATAAAGATAAAGATAAAGATAAAGATAAAGATAAAGGTAAAGGTAAAGATAAAAATAGGGACCAGAACAGAGTGTGAAAGTAGTAAGTAAAAGAAAATTAAAAATAAATCCTTACTTTTTCCTCTATCCTCTTTATAACGCAGATCCGCTTGCTTCTGTAAAAAGTGTTAAGTGGGAAGATAGATAAAACAGAATCGTTCTTAATTTGTGAATGAAATTTTGAAGAAGTGGATGACAATGAACTGTATATACGGCACGCATTTCGGGGTGATTGAGGCGTTTTAAAGATGACCAAAAATAAGTTAACATACATAATTTTGGTTTGTTTGGTACAAAAGATGAACCCATGAAAAAAATACGACGCAAGGAAGATTTTGAGAAATGAGTGGTGCCACGCCCACTTTTGGTTGAATTCGTGTATCTCGATAACGACTTTATATATTTAGTTCGCCTAAGCGTGGTACATGTGTTGCTCCCCATCTCATTAAAATCTGACAAAAATATTGCTGATACGGACGAAAAGCACACCCACTTTTTATATGTCATAACCTATAAGCCTCATTGCCATTGAGTTTGTTTGACTTTAAAATTAAAAACCAACCCAAATTGAATTTTACTGTTTGATTAACTTGTAACACGGCATACTAGCCCAGGTCGGGGTTATAAAGGTCTTAGTTTAAGTATTTCCCAAAAAAAAAATGTCATATACGAGTATGGAAACGCAACTTAAAATTTAAAATATTTTCCTCTTAACGGTAACGTCAAAATATGTTGGCTGCATAGTATTATATTTATTTAATTTTTGTTACGAAGACTTGAAAAGTTATAAATATGTTTTTGGTTACAAATTATGTGTGATAATGTATGTACATACTTACAATTTCACTTATGGTGCAGAAATCCAACTCTATGAATGAAGTAGCAGCGAATACAACTTGAATAGGTGATAATTTTCTCAACTCAGTCTCACGGGTGTACGCTAAAACTCTGTAAAAATAACCGAAAAAAACAAGTCTCCTATATATTATATATTTTTTTATGTAGGTGTGTGGAATATACGTAGCAGAACAAAACTGAAGACTCTAAATTTAATAGCAGGCTCGGGCTAAGCTCATGTCGATTGCATGAATATATCTGACACAATTAATATTACTGTTATTTTTAGTACATATATTACATATATTACGCAAGAGTAAGTGCATTAAGGTGGAACGATAGTATATTGGCAATTTTTTATATGTATACTATATATTGTTGGTAATGGTATATCAATGAAATGCTGCTTTTATGAGAATTAACAAAAATTAAATAATAGTATATATGTATATACTAGAATTGGCACGTACGCCCTTTTTTTGGTGTTTGGCCGAGCTCCTCTTCCTATTTGTGGCATGCGTCTTCATGTTGTTCAACAAATTAAAAAACATTAACTTCTTAAAATAAAGTTTGGAGGTGCCGCCAAACTAATGAAATTTGGAAAAGTAAATAAATTTTGCACATATATTAGTCAACTTTCTATACTTCATTTTTTATATATTTTAAATTATAAGTTTTAACTTGTTTTTAATTGATACTAAAATACTAAAAAGTTTAATAATAATAAAAGTTTAAATAAAAACCGATAGAACTTATCGCCTACAATGCAAGCTGGTAATGACTCGAAAGTCATCTTATGTCACAAAATACATCAATAACAATAAATAGCGCAATGAATTACCTTAGAAGGCCATGACTACGCTTTGAAATCAACTTAAACACTAACGACAATTAAAAGTACATGCAAGTCTACGGGTAAATGTATGCTCGCGTGAACCAACGTACATAATTTTGGGAAGTGAAAATTAAATGATTGAATTTAAAGTTTTTCAATAATTAATGGTGAGATGAGGCAGATCATATTTGCATTCAAGAACGATAGAAACACGATTGCACCCATCAGAGAGTGCGTGACGTCACATTGCTCAACTCTTTGCTCTTCGCAATAAATTTCATGATTATTAAAGCCAAAAATGCGAACTTATTTGAGTTTGGTGTTGCTTCTTTTTTTAATTTAAAGCAATCAAAACTGTAACTAAAAAAAACTTGGGCTGTAGCCAAATGGGTTGCTGCGGGACTACCATTCAGAAGTGTTAAGTTTTCCTAAAAGCAATCACCCTTTGTCACTAAACTGGGGAGGGTGCAAAGTACTGCATGCATTGGCATCACCGGAGCATGTAAAACTTGGCCCAGTGCTGCCCTGAATGTCCTTTTGCACTTACTTCCCATCGACTTTTCCGTCATTTCCATCGCAGCTCAAAGTGCAATCAGGTTAAAGGAGATTGGTCTCTGGAGACAATCTCTCAAAGGACATGGAAGCATTTTCGGGCAGTTAACATCGTATTTCTCAGAACTTCGAGCAGATCTCTCTATCCGCAAACTAGAGTTTGAGGGTCGTGCTAGAGCAATCTTTCCAAATAGGCAGGATTGCATCGAGGGGAAAATCTGCACCGAAGCTTGCACCTCTGTCTTCACTGACGGTTCCAAGATGCAATTGGGAGTCGGAGCAGGGGTTTTCTCTAAATCAGCCAATTTATCTATCTCCTTTAAACTGCCGAACACTGCTAGTGTTTTTGGAACGCGGGAGCGAGGGAGATATTAACATTTTCTCCGATAGTCAAGCCGCGATTAATGCTCTGACGACGCCATGGTGCAGATCAAAATTAGTAAACTCTTGTAAAGAGGAGATCAAATCACTTGGGTGTGCATGTAACATTTCTCTGATCTGGCTCCATGGGAACATGGAGGGAAATGAAATTGCTGATGAGCTTGCCAGGAAGGGGCTGGACTTGCCTCAGAGAAGACCTCTTACTCGGTCATCGGCATCCCCATGACAGTTGTTAAAGGGGAACTGCACAAATTATTTCTCAGGTAAGCGCAGAAAAGATGGAGCTCCATTTCTTCATGTGCTATTTAGAAAACCCTTTGGCCCCAATATACGAAGAACTCAGAAAGTTCTTTGGACTCCTCGCCATTCAATTTCCAAACTCGTAGCTGTGTTTACCGGTCACTGGACGATCGGCACACACGCGGAAAAGCTAGGGTTGCCATTTAACCCCCATTGCAGAAGCTGTGGGGACCTTTCAGAGAAGGAGACCGTTGAGCATTTTCTCTGTAAATGTCCTGGTTTGGCAGCTAGAAGACTAAGGTCACCGGGAGCTCCTTTCTTCGACAGCCTGGGGCAGTGCGCCAACTTAAATCCAATCAATCTTCTCCATTATGTCAACAGCTCTGGTTGGCTGTAGATATCTGCCTGTTGGAGATCTCATAATGGTATCAAAACGGCGATTTAGTGCTACTTGAGGAGTGCCAGGTGCCTTCAACCATTTCACCTACCTACCCAATCACCCTTCGACAGGCAGTGGAAAATCTTCGATTATATCTTTACCATGAAAAAAAAACTCCTCATAAAAAAGCATCTGCAGCATAAAACTGTTAGTCCCTCCATTTGTGGAAAACATCAAGGCATACACCGCAAATATGAGGAAGAGTACGGCCAAACACCCAATGAGGGTATGTTTATGTATAAGTATAAAATATATATTTCTAGAATGAAAATCGACCTTCTGCAGGTCTGAGGGTGTCCGTTATTTACCAATTTGATTATTTTTCTTGCGACGCCCCCTAAACTTTTGGTTTTCCGTCTAAGAAAAATTATCAGATCAAAATCAGCTCTTAATATTCAGAATAAACCTTGCCCCAAACACGATATAGGTATTTCCCATTTACATAACATGGGATTTTGCTACTTTTTGGAATAAACTTTTTTTTCTCTAGTATGCTAATTAACAGCTATGAAAAACACATATCCTGATAGCAATTTTAACTCTCTACAAAAAAGATCTCCTATAATTTTTCGATAAATTGACTTCTTTAAAAGTTAATCGAAGTTAAAGTTGAACTGTGTGTAAATTTCAGACTTTTTCACTTTTGCAGCAAAATTATTACTGTTATAGCAAAATTCTGACGTTTATATAAAAAAATTCCATATGGTATATGTATGTAAGAACGTACGTGTTTTTCAGCTCTATTTTTCTTTATCTAAAGGTTGTTCCTTTTACTTCCGTTACGTGTTTTACTCCACATTTGGTTAATGTTTCAATGCCACCACTTGGTTTATGTACATTATATAACTCATTAAAGATAACAAAAACTAAAACGGCGAATACAAACAAAATACAGATGAATTAAAAATTATGCAAAACAAAAATGGAAAAAATAAAAGCAGCTACTTGTAGGTATATAACCTAAAATCAACAGACCATAGATAATAAGACAGCATATAAAAAAAAGATAAAAGATTTAAATGGAGAATCGTTCAGGTCTGGCTACGTAATATTATGTAAAATATAAAAAATCGTGGCCAACTAGAGATATAAGTACCTTGTGCTATTCGTAGTCTGTACGATTGTAAATTCTTAGACTAAATAAATAAATAAACAAATATTTGAATGTGGTTTAAATTTATTTTATATGATTTTATTCCAACTAATAAAAAGACTAAATGCTTATTTATGCATAAAACGAAAATATGTCAACTGTTTTCCAGGTTTGTTATTTACCTATCTGCGCTTATATCTGTCTGTTTCGTTTGTGCTTCCTACTATAATTATCTGAAAGGTGTCACCTGCCGCAATATCTGTGCCCATCTAATAAATATGTGTGAGTACACTCGTAGCATAATGAAAACTAAATAAAGTTTGCTGCTTTAAAATTAGCCGGCTGACAAAAGAAGCTTAGAAGCACGTACCAACAATGCTGCTCACATATGTAGGTACAGAGCAGACATCGAAAGGCCTTTAGAGATGGTATTAGCGCCACTTAATTATAAGCATACTAAAGGTAGACATATAGATATGTATGCATGTGAATATGTATGTATGTACTAATGTAGATCTATTAAAATTGTTAAGTTGTTATTTAATCGTATCGGTATTGCTACCTTATTTAAAAAAAGCTGCTGCCGACTCTTTGGCCTGTTAATTTTTCGAAAAATATTTATTTATATGTATATAATTTCACCCTTTCAAAATAATCCATTTCAGATATAATACGCCTGTACCAACTCTTTTATAAATCTTCGATGCAATTAAACACTTTTTAAGTAATCATAGACTTGTGACTTGTAGTTAAATCCAGTCTTCAATGTCGAGTAATGAGTTCCACACTCTAACGAAAAATAATCTAGACGATGCTAGGTAATTAAATGTTGGAACAATGAAACTGTTGTGTCCGAGATCTTACTGGTATCAACTTCTCTAACAGATAGTCAGACAACTTGAATAAAGTAGGCTTACACATAAATATGCAATTTCTAGCAGCCCAGTGACTTTGTTCGTCAGGCAGAGATATGCTTATATCTACTAATCCCATATACATAACGCGTATAAGTAGTAAATGCCACATTAAGATTGTGGCAAGGCATTGAATCCAGTTTGCTGTATGCCAATGAGTAGCATAAATACCTTGAGAATTAATTTGCTCCTCGTCTTCACTGGCGTGAATGTTACAGAGACTCTCAGCTTTCGCAATACTTATACTTAGCATATACTTATACATCTCACAACCCTATTTATATGGTCACGACTGGTCAGTTTCGAGTTAAGTATCAACCCCAAATTCTGTTCCTTATCCGTAAAGCTAAGGGAACTGGTACCTGTCCACAATTGAGGGTAATCATCAACGTACGCCACATTATTACATATAACAAACAGAAATAGCATACAAATCGCAGCTTATTTTGAAACATATAATAAATCTACATCGAGACAAATATTACCGGACAAGTACAATTGTACATCATCAGCATGCGGTAAAAACATCATTGACAAAAGACTGAACAGAAGTGGACCAATGATAGGCTGAGATTTTAATTTGCTTAAACTTCTGCGTTCTACTCCCAAGTTAGCTGACCATGAGTTTCGCCGCACTGTCTTTGAGAGCCGAAATAGTGTTTAAGCTCCGAACACAACAACTTGTGACCCACTCAGTCAAATGCTTTTGAAAAGTCAAGTTAACAAAGAAGTGTCAAGTCACCATTGTCAAAGCTAATTCTAATATCGTCTAGTATTTTAGCCATTTCTGTCGAGCAACCATGATTATATAAATAGTTGATTCATGATTGCCTAATTGTTGAGAACGTCGAGATATCGATGCTGAGTGTTTTTCAGTCACACTTTGCGCCACAGCAGCAGTATTCTCAACAGAACATTGAACGTTTTTGGTCTATTAATTCTTTTTCCTCGAATTAAATTGTTAACTCATTTGGACGATTATTTCCGCCAAACAAATCACGAATTTTGCGATGTATTCTTCTTAAAGATCGACCATTTTCGTAATAAGTTTTAATGATCTTGACGCGTTGTTGGTGTAAAATTGTACATCTATCTACTTGACAAATGTCAAAGATGACATAAAAGAAAGGTACCGTCTAGGAATTATTCACTACTGTCTTCTGGAAGACACCTTTTAAGGACCCTTTACATTGCCCGTGAATTTTTAAAAGTCACCTTACTTTTTGAACACACTTCGTAAGTGCAAGAGATGCCAATATTAGTGAAAAATTATGATTTTGGGATTTCGGAATATTTTTAAAGTAATTCCGGTATACCGAGATTTCCTCCGGGACTCACCTTGGGAATCACTAAAAAGTAAAATATATTAAAATTATTAGCGAAAAATAAATGAAATAAAATTCAGAGACTGAAAGCATTTAAATATACAATCATATCATTTAATAAAATTTTAAGTTTTATTTTAAAAGCCATGTGATTCAGGGACGCGTATATCAAAAATAAGAAAGCAAGTACAAGGTGTTTGTGTAGTCTATACTAATATTATAAAGAGGAAAACTTTGTTTGTTTGTTTGTAATGAATAGGCTCAAAAACTACTGGACCGATTTTAAAAATTCTTTCACCATTCGAAAGCTACATCATCCACGAGTAACATGGATTATATTTTATTTTGGAAATAGGGCTCGAGACATAGGTCAAAACGTGGACCCGGGTAACCTTCGGATGTGCATGTACAATATGGGTATCAAATGGAAGCTGTTGGTGAATGCTTTAGTCCAGAGTATTTTTTATGACGCTCCGTGACTAGGGTCTCGAGATAGAGACCAAAACGTGGACCCTAGAATGTGTTTGTACAATATGGATATCAAATTGAAGCTGTTGGTGAATGCTTTAGTACAGAGTATTTTTCATGCCGCTCCGTGACTGGGGTCTCGAGATATAGATCAAAACGTGGACCCGGGTAACCTTTGGTTGTGTATATACAATATGGATATCAAATGAAAGCTGTTGATAAGTGCTTTAATACGGGGTAATTTTCATACCTATTGATGACTAGGGTCTGGAAAGATATGCCAAAACGTGGACCCGCCGTGTCTTTGCACCGAATTAAACCAAACTTACACACATTGTTAAGTAGGTATTGAAGATGATTTCCGTATAGTTTGAATACCTATTGGTAGATAGGGTCTCGAGATATAGATCAAAACGTAGACCCGGGTAACCTTCGGACGTATATGTACAATATGGATATCAAATTGAAGCTGTTGGTGAATGGCTTAGTACAGAGTATTTTTCATGCCGCTACGTGACTGGGGTCTCGAGATATAGGTCAAAACGTGGACTCGGGTAACCTTCGGACGTATATGTACAATATGGGTATCAAATGAAAGCTGTTGATAAGTGCTTTAATACGGGGTAATTTTCATACCTATTGATGACTAGGGTCTGGAAATATATGCCAAAACGTGGACCCGCCGTGTCTTTGCACCGAATTAAACCAAACTTACGCACATTGTTAAGTAAGTATTGAAAATGGGTTTCGTAAAGTTTGGTTGTAATTCGGAGCACTGGCAACGAGTACAGCGTTCTTTTGAACCAGCCATGATGTCGCTTACTTTTTTAACGCTTGGGGCGGAACTGAACTGTCAAATTGACAGTGTGAGTTACAATGTGTCAATATTTCTTTCTGATTTGGATGCCATAAGGAAAAAACGTAAGTGCAACATGTAAAAATTGTTTGTGAATTTTTTTGGAGTGGATTTTGGAACAGTGAATAGTTTCTTACGAAATTTGAGAATTTAATGTGAAATCCGAATGAAATTATGTGTTCGTGGAAAAAACAATTTTTTTTCGTTTTTTTTTTTTTGAAAAATATAAATGGATAATGGTTAAAAAAGCTCCAATGCTTAATAAAACATATAAATTGAAACGAAAAATTCATGGAAGATCAGGAAAAAAAGACTGATTGATTTGAAATTAAAAACAATCTTCTTTTTTCCTGATTTTCAATTTATATTTTATATTTACTCAAAAACAAATAGAAAAAAAAATTTTGTTTATGCCAAAGCGCTTGAATAAAGAAATAAATAATATGAAAAACATATATTTTCTGTTCTAAATCATATCTATTCTATTTTAGTGTGCCCAGCGAAGGGGGCCGGGTTTGCTAGTAGTTAATATAAAGAATCGGTCTACAAAAATATACCAAAACAAAATCTCGCAACATATTTATTCGATTCCATAAAGCAAACTAAAATCATAATTAAAAAAAAAACACGAAAAAATAATTATTAGTATTGCAGTTTAAATATTTACGTACGAACAACAAAACATTTAAATTGGCGTATTTTAATATTGACCTGAACTTGTTACATACAAAAGCTGCTGATGAAAAACATCTTTCGGCCTCAACACTTGTCGGCGGAACTGTCAAAAGTAATAAGCCTTTTAAAGATGAGCTCCCTTCTCCACCATTACAAGATATTTCAAGTTCATTTATCAACGCGTCGAATAAATTATAAGTTTTCCGATTTAGGGAAGTTTGCGTATATTGATTTGTATTATTTATTGATTTATTTGTCTTAAAAGTTTCTGTGTCGTTTTCATTAGTGTCGCTTTGAGCAAATCCAATTACATCACAAAAAAGCTCAAGCTGTAATTTCAGAAGCCGGGTTTCAAGCACTTTCTTAATGATAAACAAAGATGGCATTTTACTTCAGCTCATGATTCGTGAGAAATGAGAATACGTCTGTCATAATCCTTTGACGCTAGTCAATTCTTTCGATCTTTCAAAATTAAAATAGGCTTCTTTGAAATTGAAAAGCTTTTATTGTAATCAAGATTTTATTTCATTCAACTTGATATTTCAAAATTTAATGGAAGCTAAGCCCCGAGATTTTCTGGACCTAAAAAACACCGAGATTCCAAGATTGAAATCCCTAATGCGCACATATGAATGTATGTAGGAATTTGTTAGCCGTATTATGTGAGTGCGATTTAGACTTTAACTTAAGCCTTAAAGTTTTTGTCTCTAATTTGCCTCTGATTGGTACTCGTTTGTTAAAGTACATATATGTAGGTTTACTCGGATAGGTAGTTGGCTTGTACAAAGGTTTGCAAATATATATATGTATGTAAATGCTTGTTAAGATTAACTCCAGACAAAAAATTGGAGCGTTTAAAGTTTTTGCGGTTTTTTCTACATCATGAGAGTACGACATTAAATCTTGTTTAGTATGGCTTTGAATATTTTTAGTTCATTGCTTGCGTAATTTAATTTCAAAATGTTGAATTATTACCCTGACAAAGTTCATGCAATATATGCCAAGTTAAAATAGGTGCATATATGTAAATGTGTGTATACATATAAAATTCAGTTTACTAGTTTATTGACTTCAGCAATAATAATTATATGCCAACTTGCTTACAAATATAGAAATGTAAATATATGCAAATGACCATAACGAGCTGGCTTTTGCATGTATGTATATTTGAATTTTTATTTCTGCTCTTACTGAGCTGTCGTTGACTACTTTTTATGACTAGACAATAATTTCTATATACATAGTTGAACGAAAAAATTTAAATATCGTTATTTGAATACGAAAACAATAATTTTGTATGTAAATGCAATCGTGCTGTTAATCTTTGATTTTGGTCTGGAAACATCAAAATGCTATTGATGGTAAGGCCTAAATTTTGTAACAGTATGAAATTCACGAATGGGCAACATTTGGAAATTATTAAAATTTATTACCGAAATTCTGAGTCAACTTTAATCACCCTTCAGTTGTTGATTGGGGTAAAAATAAAATCTAGAATTTCTAAGCAGTTCAAGTCTCGGTGGGACTAAGACCTTGAACAGAAAGTCATTTAGCCATAAAAGCCAATTATTTTCAAAGTTTTCATGTATTTCTAATTTATTTTTAAATATGTAGATACATTCCGACAAGAAGTATGTTATCTAATTTAGTGAAACTCAAACATGACTTAAGGAAAGATGAATTTTGTTAAGCTTTTCTTTGAATTGTTGATTTTATGTGACTAATATAAATAATTTATAAGCCAATAGTAGAAAATACAGTTATTCGGTTCGAAAATAGCACAAAAATAAAAGACAAAAGCAATAACACTTCAGCTGTCAAGAAAATATTTTTGCATTAGCAGCATATGATTTAAAGAATGAAATGTGAATCAGTACTTCGTATGACTACACCGAGCATCTGTAACACCTTATAGTCTGCTTCTCATAAAATTTATCAATTTTTGGACCCTATAGTCCTGGGGTATCATGTGCTCGCCCGTTTGAGTCCCTTTTTTGCGAATTTCAATATGCCCATGATTTTCTATTGGATTAATATCCAGACCTTGAGCTGGTGCATCCAATACTTTACTCCGATAAAAAGAAGCCCGATTCTAGCCATAAGAGCTTTATGTTTTGGATCGTTGTCTTGATAGAAATTAAACTAAGGTTTGTTGCTCACAATGAAGGTAAATTTCGTTGTACTATTTATCGAATCGCATTGCAGAATATTCAAATATTGTCGGGCACCCACCTTATCTTCTGCAAACACCAAATGCCTAGTTGGAAATACATCCCCACACCAGGTTTGAAAGTTTGCCAAATTTCACTTTTAATGGCTGCTCTATATAGGGTTCATTTTTGTAATGCAGCATGATTTAAGTCACATCGCTGAATATCACATCATCCCAGTAGCTATCTGAATGAGCTAGGTTCTAGCGAATGACAACCGCCTTTCAATATGCTGTGCAATGAGCAAGGGATGCTTTCGAGCAACACGTAAAATATAATTGCACTTCAGCAAAATTTGGCGGACTGTTTCATGCAGATTTGCAGCTGCTTTTCCCCACACTATTTTTCTTTCACTTGCAGATTTTGGCTCTACACAGATTTTTTACACGATTCATTATAAATAGTTTGGCGAGTTAAACAAAATATTTATGATAACTGTTGCACTTTATCCAATTATTAGATTTGTAATAGACCAACTGAATCACCTCAAACGATGTCCGTTGCCTCGACATCTTTATGTACTTTATAATGAAGGTACGATTTAATATTTTGATCAACAAATCCACCTTATGGCTGATTCAAGAATGATAGATTACCAGGTTTGGCCAATCTACTATGGTGAAAAACAAAACTGTACGCGCAACATCGGCTGCCACTTGTGTTGAGTTTTTTTATATACCATCAATACAATCTCAGGTTTTTCGTAAGCAAACACCTGTCGTGAGCCTGATAACCTCAGCAAAACATCTGATTTTTCTCAAATTCGCTGAGAGCCAGTTAACGATTTGCTCTTAGCCAAACTTTCTGAACTCTTTTCACCATGGACTGATTCACGACTAACGCATATGGAACAACTCAGTGAGATAACGGTATATCAAATAATTTTAGCAAACGATGCCGAAATAAGATGTGTAAAAACACTTTCTTGGCAGCCGAGAAAAGTATGTGTTTTGTTTTTGTATTTTATTATAAACGTTTAAAAAATAAAAAAAATAAATAATTGGCGCGTACACTTCTGTTAGGTGTTTGGCCGAGCTCCTCCTCCTATTTGTGGTGTGCGTTTTGATGTTGTTCCACAAATGGAGGGACCTACAGTTTCAAGCCGAATCCGAACGGCAAATATTTTTATGAGGAGCTTTTTCATGGCAGAAATACACTCGGAGGTTTGCCATTGCCTGCCGAGGGGCGACCGCTATTAGAAAAATGTTTTTATAAATTTTGCTTTCACCGAGATTCGAACCAACGACCTCTCTGTGAATTCCGAATAGTATCACGCACCAACCCGGCCGCCGTAGCCGAATGGGTTGGTGCGTGATACTATTGTAAACGTTTACCGTTACGAAATGCTGGTAAGTAAGTTAATGAAATAATTTTGCAAGGTTCTCCAAATTCGATAAAAAAGAGAAAACTTTGGCACATGAAATAAAATTTTTACGCAAGCTTTCAAATCGCCGATACACGTGTATTTTTCTCACCTCGCCTACTAGAATCCATTCTCGGAACCTCGTTATTTTGAAAAAAGTTCGATTTTATCATACAATATTATTAGGCAAGAAACAATTTGCGTCCGCCGTAGGCGAGTATGTTGGTGCGTGACTACCATTCGGATGGTCACGGAACCGAAACAACGGGCACGAAACACCAAATGCTATGGTTGCCGCTCGGTAAGCAATGTAAACCTCCGAACGCATTTTTACCAAAAAAATACTCACCATAAAAATCCATCTGCCGCTTTCAGATGTTGTTTCACAAATGGAGGGACCTACAGTCTTAAGCCACCTCTGAACGACAGACATGTTTTACTCGTATGAAAAATTTTCTCATGGCAGAAATACACTCGGAGGTTTGCCATTGCCTGCCGAGGGGCGACCGCTATTAGAAAAATGTGTTTCTTAATTTTTGTGACGCCGAGCGTTGTCATGCTGTAGAATCACTTTTTCATGCCTCTTCGCGTATTGCGGCCGTTTCTCGCCCAGTGCTCGGCTCAATCGCATCAATTGAAGGCGATACCGATCCCCAGTGATGGTTTCGCTTGGTTTTAACAGTTCATAATAAATAACACGAACTTGGTTCCACCAAATACATAGCATGACCTTCGCAGCGTGAATATTCGGCCGAGGCGACGACGTAGAAGCATGACCGTGCAGTCCCCATGACTTTCTTTTCCTTGGATTGCTGTAATGAATCCATTTTTCATCACCCGCCACGATGCGAAGATGCGATGAAGAAAACCCATCCTTTTTTGCCGCTGGAGCAGTTGTTCACAGGCGAAAAAGCGACGTTTAACATCCTTTGGTTTCTGAGCCATTCCCACAGCATGCAATCGCATGGAAATGGATTGGCGGGTAACTTCTAATACTGTAGCAAGCTCTTCTTGCGTTTGGCACGGATCCTCATTGAGCAATGCCTCCAATTCAGCGTCTTCGAAGGTTTTTGGCCTTCCTTCACGCGGACGGTCGTCAACATTAAAATCACCGTCTTTGAAGCGATGGAACCAATCTCGGCACGTTGTTTCACTTAAAGCAGCATCTCCATAAACTTTTTGTAGCTCTCGATGCGCTTCAGCCGCCGTTTTTTTCGAATGAAAGAGGAAAATCAACACTTCCCGCAAGTGACGATTATTCGGCACAAAATCAGACATTTTCACAAAACCAAAAGTATTGTATACCAAAACAAAATCACGAATGTGTCGAATCAGTTTGTTTACCATATGTCTAAGCTTGGTTTATGACGTTTAGGTTATCTTAGAATCGACTAGCACACACTGCTGGCGGCATCTATTGACAAACAGCGGGAACTTAGTTGCGCACCTAATACATATGTATACATATATACGCACCCGACGCTGGAAATATTCGCCGATTGTTGATTCGGCGATTGTTTTAAAGCTAATACAGCAGTAGAGAGTGCCGATTTTGAAGCGGTGGAAATATTATCCAATGGAAACACATTTTGGCTTAAGAGCTGGAATTACCAACTTTTTCGCGCTGAAAATTGGTGTGATGGACCTGGACCTTAAGGTATTTGCCCTTTCGAATAAATTCAATATAGTATACAATAGTAAAAAAGTTAATTGTTAATGTTAATTTGTTATAGCATTTTTTAAAATATACGAGCCAATAGGCCACTATTAACTTATAAATGCATGGACATGTGCGTCGTGGCATATTTACGTATGCAAAGATTTGTGTATCCAACTTATTACCACATTACCAGCAAGTTTTACTTAAACTTTTAGTATGCAAACAAAGGTTTTGAAAACACCATAAGCTGTATGTAAATATGAAACGAATGAAATCTAAAATCCCGTTTATCTAGTTGAAGAAATTAACATTTTTCACGATTGTGAAAAAGTTGCATGCTTTGACCAAGCTAATACGACGGATAGTTTGTATACCCATTAGCTCTTATTCATACCTAATTACAAATATACAAATATACACATATACATACATACACATAGGCACACATTGAGAAATTGATTTTGAAATGTTAGTTATTAGCAGCACTAAGGAAAATTTTAATTAAATGTATGCATGCACATACGAGTATACTATAAATTTCAGTTTCTGTAATATATTTTTAAGAGCTTTAGAACTTAAAATGATAATACAAAATATAAATATTGTTTGAATGATTTTTTTTTATTATAATCTGGTAGATACCTTCATGGGATTTATTTTTAGAATATGATATCCGGAATATGTCAGCCGTGCGAGTTAAAATCTATTCGATCAGTCAAATTTTTGACTAGTTTTACCAATAAATCTTCCCATTTTTGGCGCCATATGATGGCTCTTGAATATTGCAATAAATCGATTGTTACTCGAGCTGTATGGCTAATTGAACCGTTTTGTTACTTAATTTTTGTAAGAAATAAGGATCCGACGATTCTAAAAACTTTGCGAACAGATTTATTTTTCCAAGTAAAATTCCAAAATCTGAAAGCATTATTCTGGCGTTAAACGATTCATGATGACTTGCCAAAACTTACTGAACAAAACCATAGTTATCGAAATTGATAATTCACATGCAGCTAAAAAAGCCCCCGATACTTATTATGTAAATATTTATCGGGGCTTATGCTGCCTACTATGGATAATATTATATCAGGTTTTACCGTACATCCATATGCATTGCACCCTAGATGAAAGCTTGTGTTGTATTTTGACTTTTGCTACCTCATTTACTTGGCACTTTTTCTCGAATTCGCATACATGAAAACATGCGTTCTAGCAGCCTTAATACAGCTTCAGACTTCATTAATTGTAGTTAGGGAATTAGCAATTAAATTTCAACGACCGCATTCCGAGCGCATTTGCAAACTTCACAGTGGACGTTAGAGCGCATTGAGGCCGCTGCGAAGTCTAAACTTAAACCTACTCCCACTTGATCTCTCTTCTCTTGCTCTCAGTCTTTCCCTCTATCTGCTGCATAACTATTGGGGTATTTATTTACATTAATATGGGCTCCATTAGTTTGTTGCAAACAACCAGTGGCCCAGCGTTCAACTGGACAAGTCTGGTAATGTGAAAGTGCAATATACTTACGAGTCAGTGTAAAGAACAACTGTGTCAAATGAGTATGAGTATGAGTATGGGTATGAAGTGTAAATACACAGATAAGTTTATGTAAGCGTACACTTAAATGCATTTGATTGAATGGCAATAACTGATGCTAAACTGACAGTCGGTTGGTTTAGCAGTTTTTTAAGCAGTCAGCCAGTAAATATGGAGGTGCATGCCGTATGTCTGGCGGCCGCCGTAGCCGAATGAGTTGGTGCGTGACTACCATTCGGAATTCACAGAGAGGTCGTTGGTTCGAATCTCGGTGAAACAGCAAAATTAAGAAAAACATTTTTCTAATAGGAGGAGAAGCTCGGCCAAACACCCAAAAAGGGTGTACGCGCCAATTATATATATATGCCGTATGTGTGTATGTAATTCGTCAGTTGGGAGCAGTTGCAGTTGACCAAAAGGCGTAGCAGTTATACCTTGTTATACTGCTATGAGACTATTACTACGCGCCATTCAGGTTTGTCATGGAAATGCATAGATGTATGTATAGGGTGGGCCATGTAAAATTTGGTCTTTGAATCGGCTATAAACAAAAAAACTAATCAACATTTTTTTCTTATTTTGAAGATAGAACATTGTCATTTATGAATAAAAAATAATGTCGTTCAAATGACTGCCACGACTGGCTTTACAGTAGGCCATTCGGTCAACCCAATTTTTAAGCACATTTTTCGATTGTTTGGGCTCCAATTTCATGAATGGCAACTACGATTTCGTGTTTTAAAGCATCAATCGTCTCTGGATGGTTCGCATAGCATTTGGCCTTTGATATCGGAATTTCGGCTGATTATTCGGTTTTCAAAAACGGTAGCCAAAAGTTCGAGTGTAACTTTGGCAGTGTGACAAGTTGCACCGTCCTGTTGAAACCAAAAGTCGTCCATGTCATCGTCTTCAATTTTTGGAAACAACTCATAGAGCATGTCACGGTAACGCTCGCCATTTCCTGTAACCGTGGCTTCGCGCTGATTTTCGAAAAAAAATGGACCGATGATGCCGCCAGACCCGAAACCGCACCAAACCCTGACTCGTTGTGGATGCATTTGCTTCTCTACAGTAACGTGTGGATTTTCTGAGCCCCAAATCCGACAATTTTGCTTATTGACGTAGCCATCGATGTGAAAATCAGAAAAGAAGAAGAAGATTCACCACTTTGGAAATAGGTTTTCAATATTTCCCAATTTTGTTCAAGCGTATAGCGTCCCATTTCGTAAATGTCAAACTTTAAGTAAATTATGAACACATTCGACATGTCATTTCTGTTACCATTCTGTATGTAGCCGAAATAGGTATTTAATTGCTTTAACTTTGCTACTTGCTTTAAATTACTGGTCTGTGCGTTTGGCTACATAAGGACAACCTATTCTATTTGTACTTTTGCGGCGCAAAAGCCTTTCAGAGATCCTTTTTGTGGAGTCATGAAATCAGATATTATCCACAATGTACAGAATGCAGATATATCACCAATGTCAAAGCTCAAATCGGCTCTTAGCGAATTCGAAATAATCAGTGGTTTGAGGTAGGCGGCATCTTTGCATTCTATACATCGTGGCATACTTGGAGATCGATGGGTCGATGTTGATAGACTGTGAAATGGTAATTTATGGTTGTTTATGTGGCTTTTGATAAATCTTTTGGTGATATTTATAATTTTGGCTTTGGGCACTTTTATGGTTGTCTTATGTTTCCATTGAGATTTTACCATAAACGCCTCTTGGGTTAATGAGATAGCTGTCTGGTTAGGCAATAATGTGATTACCCTTAGAGAAGTATAGTCTGAGTCTGAAGGTCAAGTGGCGATTGTTGGGATTGTCACTCACCCAATGTATGTGGCTGCCAGGTTATAGTAACAGACAAGGCCACTTTTAGGTAGGGCGAATAAACGAGAGAGAACAGTAACACTCGCCTCCCTCTTGAATGATACTGATGGCATTAAGAACATAAGTGTCACCCAGATCGTCAAGTTTCTTAAAACAATTTGGCAATTTTGCACTTACAACAAATTGGTTCAACGAGGAGTAAGCAGTTACTGTGGTACCACAATGGATCAGTAACGGTCTAAGTGAGTTGGTTTAGAGACCAACTGCCACTTCCACCTATCTACCTATCTACGAGCCTCTATAAGATTTTGCATGACCACCTTGTGGTAAAAAAGATGTGTTCGCGTTGGATCCCATATAATTTATCTAGAAACGCGCGTGGGCAGAATGCTTCGAAAATTGGTTCAAACGAATGCAAAAGTAAATTGATCATGCAGGAGAATATTTTGAAAAACAATAAAGTCGTTTTCAATAATTTTTTCCTTTGTTAGAATGTTGAATACTTTTTTCTTATCAAATAAAGAAAATAAATTTGAGTAATGGAAAGTTTTATTTTGACCTCTGCGCGTCCCATTGCTTTCCTCTTTGTAACCGACAGCTGTCTAGTTCACAAGTGTTAAAAATAATTGACGTATGACGCTACTTACGTAAAATATAAACTTAGCGTCACCTTGTTTAAACGATTAGTTACCAACCTTTGCTTCGGCGATTCGATATCGCTACGGCCACTTTTGCGAATAAGTCACAATCAACCGATCGATTTTAAAAGTCAACATAATCCATATTCGGTTGAATTAATCCAGCAGAGTCATTGAAAATTGGATTTTTTGGATCCAAGTCCCCGTACAAAGCCGTGGCGTCATATTCCATATATGGATAAGGTGTCATAGGCGAGTCTATAGCACGGCCAGCAGTGGAAGGCCTTCTGAATTTGATTCGATTCTCAATAACCTTCACCTTCATTCAATGGGATTTAACGAAAACTTGGGAGTTTGGGTGCCTCATGAGCTCAACGAAAAAAAAAATTAAGATGACTTCAAATTGCTTCTCAGCATATCGCCAGCCATCGAGCAAGACACGGTCATAAACAGCGCTTTTTTTACCGAATCGTCACGATAGATGACAAATGGTGGATATACATCAATATGAAGCAAAGAGAGTCAATTGGATCTTCGTCCAAAGATGATCAAGATATGTATTTGGTGGGACTGAGAGGGAGCACTGCGAAGTGCTCGAAAAGAATGCTTCGGTCAACAAAGAGCTCTAAATTGTCCAGCTACACCGCGTGAATGTCGCAATTTGACTGAACAAGCCTGATCGACATGGCAAACCATACTCCTTCAAGACAACGCCAGGCCCAATATTGCACAAGAAGTCAAAGCCTCACTCCAAGAGCTCGAATGGGAGGTCCTTCAGTATCCGCCGTATTCTCCGGACCTTCCACCGACCGATTACCATCTTTTCCGCTCCCTGTCAAACCATATAAAGGGCGCTACCTTCGATAACAAAGGGGACCCGAAGAGGTCAACAACTTCTTCGACACCAGTCCAGGCAATTTTTTTGCGGTCGTGAGGTGGAAAGAGGTTGTGAACGGCAATGGCGAATATTTAACTGATTAACTTATTGATACTCGTATAAGATAAATTTTTTTAAATAACTGTTCGGTAAAAACGCTACAAACTTATTTCCCAGCCCAATATTTTCTTTTAAATTTCAATATTCCTCATTTTTGACGTAAATTGGCAATTTCAGTACAGAAGTACTTGTATGAACGCAAGCCATATACATAGATGAAAATTCATTTCAAACTAATATTAATTTGCTTGCTTGGCAGCCTGCTTTCAAGCAAATTTACTTCCTTAACGTTCTCAACTTAACATTTAATCATTAACCTATTTACGTTGTACCTATATACGCACTTGCATATGTAAAAGTATAAAATATTCCAACTACTACGACAACAGACAATAGAATAATTGCAAGCTCTGGCACACTCATCCCCAGATTAGCCCGGAGCGAATTGTGTGACTCAACAGAGAATTTAAGCTCTATTTGTCAACTATGTAGATGTACATATGTACGATATGTGTAGATATTAATTAATGTGCCAATAAAGAAAATTGCATGATAGAGTAACATAAAAAAGTTATTATTCGTACACACACGGGTTTATATAGATAAATGAATGACCAAATATTAGTGCATAGACGAATGTAGGTATTAGTGGAACGAGTGAAACATTTTTTATATACTCGGACAAGTATTTCAGACTTATATTTTATTTCAACGAATGCTACATTTTTATAAGTTGAATGAGGATCAGAAACTAAGCTTTTGATTTCCAATTAAATTTAACAACAAATATACAAACTACAGCTCATATGTAAGGTGCATGGAATCTGTGTACCGATTGAGTGCCCTCAGAATGTGCTGTGCGTTTTGCACCGTAACAGAGGACGCCATCGTGGTTATTGCGGGGCTACTCCCAATCAGTTTAATGGCACATGAGTACGCTAAAGTTTACAAGAACAAATCTGGTCCAACACGACTGACTATGTGTAAAGAAGCAAGAGAGTGCGTACATGGCAGGAAAAATTGAGTTCGTCCCCTGACGTTTGACGTACCGGTTGATTCCCATAATCTTCAAATGAGTTAAGACATGGACAGTTAGACTTTTATCTGACCCAAATACTGACTGGACATGGGTGTTTCAACTCCTATCTATATAGCTTTAAGCACAAAGACGATCCGTATTGCATCTATTGTGCGCTAACTGTAGAAGACGCAGAACATGTTTTGTTTGTCCTCGATTTGATTTCGAAAGGGAGGAGTTAAGCATTGGGTGGTGAAACCAAACAATTCTTAACCTCGTTGATGAAAAAATTTGAAATTACAAATTCAAATACCTGCAAATGATTCAGAAAAAATGGAGACCTCTTGGTTGTTGCACATGTTTGTGGTTTTTTTTTTTTCAAATCCCTAACACGCCTGCGCCACACACCTTAAAAGCGGCTGTAACATGAATTTCGCCAGTATTTACAAATAAACATATTTACATACACAGGAAAATAATTGCTGTCCATTGCAGTAATGGAGTTTCATTCCTTGACTTTTCATTCACTTCAACCACAACCAATCTCTTCACAGGTACACGCCCACACACACACAAATATATAAGTACATATATATGTATGCATGTACATAATCTATTCACAGCAATGCATTTCCCGGTTTGTAAAATCTCTCAAGTTATTGCTTTCTTCATTAATGATAAATGTTGCAATTGTTGATATTTGTTTGCTTTTGTATTTGCTTTTGTTTGCTTTTGCATTGCTTTCATTGCTTATTAATCTTGGTTTTGTTATATATTTCAGTACTTTTTTTCCTTTTTCTTGTTATTTAATCGCTTGTTTTAAACCTGTCTTTTTGCGAGTACCTCTTGTTATTTGAGAAGCGTGAGCAAGGCAGCGTTGCATGGCTGCGCAGCGGCAGAAATTGAGAAAGTGATGCGATTATTTCGTGTATTTTTGCCTTTGGAGTGGCAGCAAAAAACTGTAAGGCGGCTTATGAAAGTTTATACCACCACCAGATATGTTTAATGCATGTGCATATAAGTATGTACATGTGTGCATATGTACTTATGCCTGTTTGCATATGAAAGCTAAGAGTTACATCTGGACATTAACGTTTGAAAGGAAAGATAATAAGCGATCTGCTTGTACGTATTTTATGTGAGTCCAGTTGGGTCAGTGATCCCCACGTATGACGGCTGGTGCTAATATTGAATAACACAATTATCACTGACGCAGCGTTTTTTGTTTTTTGGAAATTTTGTTTGTAAGCGGTTCTGTTTATAAAAGGTGAAGTTTGCAAGCGATTTCACAATTAGCTACAAAGGAATTATATCTAGGTAGTTGTCTTTTATGGATAGATTTTCCAAGTGAACTAAGACAAAATTTTGTTTTTGATACAGTTTGTCATTTCTTTAGAGGCAAACTAAGGTTGGACAACATCTTTAACTACACTACACAATGCCGAAAACAAATAAAACATAGTTGTGACAACGTCTTACGTAAAAGGAGCCAAAAATCACAAGATGCTTACATTTGAAACATAGTAGCGGATGTATAACTAGAGAGGCTGCGGCCTCGTTACCGATAGAACACGAATCCTTCCTTGTTATGAGAGATACATCATCAAAGGGAAGCTTAGTAGTGAAGAGCAGAGGTTAAGAGAACTGCGCTGCCACCAAATTATGGGGCTACGCCAGGCAAAGTCCTTATTGGGAGGCACAATCAAAGAGGTTTCGGAAGCTCCAAACCCTCCCTAAGGATAAACTGAGAATGCCATGAAAACTCTTAAGTGCTTTAAAGATTATTAATTATACACTTTCATTTTGGGGAGGGCGCGAAACAACAACTGCCTGTAACTACTTTCGTTTAATAAGAATACGTAGCGCATTTTGCACAGGATTGGGGTAGATTAGATTAGATTAGATTTGTGGGGGGCTGGACAAGTCCAAGCACTCAGTCAGTAGACCATTGTACTACACCCGGATAGATATCAGTAGAAAGAATGGAGATAGGAAAGATAAAAGGTGGATGGTAAAAATGGATAAATTTGTTTGTGGTCACTCTTCCGCAAATCTCTTCGATTCATTGATGAATTTAAAGAGATCCGGAAGAGGAAGAGTATGAACTTTGACCATACTCAGTGTATCGCAACCCAATATCCTAAGTCTGATTCTGGAAAATGCAGGACAGCTACAGAGAAAATGATCTGCGGTGTCGCCATCTTCAAGACAGGATAGGCATATCGGGCTGTCCACGACCCCCATGGTGGCCATATGCTGACCACAGACGATGTGCCCTGTGATTACACCCACCAGTACTCTCATGTCCTTCCTGCTGAGTTTTAGAAGAAAGGTCGGTGTTTTCTTGTTTGCTTATTTCACAAAGCACTTGGCCACTCTGCCCGAGTTCAACTCAGACCAACGACCTCTGTGGGTAGACCTCATGAAGTCATCGATCCATAGTTGAATCGATGCGGAATTGACACCTAGAAAGAGTTCAAGGCCTAGTGGCATACTTGCTGAGCCTTCACTTGCCAATTTATCAGCTAACGCGTTTCCTGTAATACCACAATGTCCAGGCACCCAAATAAGGCAAACTTTGTTGTATTTTGCAACACTGTTCAGTTTTGCCTTACATTCTCCGACTAACTTCGAAGAGCAGAATGGGTTAGCAAGGGCTTTCAGCGCAGCTTGACTGTCACTACAAATTCCAATACTGTTGCCCACTTTTTCTCAATACTGTGACCATCTGTCCTGTGGCATAGGAGTACTTAGTGTCTTCGTCTAAGTACCATCCAGATCCGCTTCCATTCCGGTTTTGGATCCGTCGGTGTAGCAAGTGTGATGATATCCTGTTAATAGGTTCTCTGGACTTAACCATTGATCTCTATCTGGTATCAAAACGTCAAACTTCCTACCGAAGCTAATGATAGGCACCCGATTGCCCACCGGCATCGAGAACAGTGTGCACCGCTCTGACAATTGGTGGTATATCTGACAGTGGCCAGTGCTTACTTCATTTCCCCAGACTCCGTTTAACTTGAGCCTGTACGACGCCTTCATTGCTTCCTTTCGAATTTGAAGATCTAGAGGTTGCACGTTCAGAATGGCATTAAGGGCATCACCAGACGTCGTACTCATGGCACCTGTGATACCGAAGCGCACACTTCTCTGTAGCCTGTTTAGGGGTTTTACTCTGGAATTAACCATTGTGGCTCCAGGATTGGGGTACGGTCCACCGACTTCATCGTTTCTACTACCAGTTTCCTGAAACTCCAGTACACCTTATCCTTGAATGTAGCGCTATGCCGCGAAGAAGTTGAGGTATATCGACCAATTGCAGCTAGAAGAAAGGCATACAGGCTCAGCCCAATCCAGCTCTATCTTAGGTTTAATAAGGGAACCGGGTTTGGATGAGTTAGTATGAGAAAGATAATGAATTCGAAGTGCAAACCTCAAATTCATTCTATTATATTCTATATGGAAGACATCTTTTCTAAAACATATAAACTATTTGTCTCTCTCTCTCTTCTCTACGACCTTCACATATTGACTTATTGGTCATAAGGGCCACTTAGGCCTAGGGTGCCATGGTGATACCACTAATTTGTACTCAAGTTCCCCTTCTAATTCCTAATTTCGTGAAACCACTTTGTCGGCTAAGCGATGAAATACTGTGGATGGCTGCCGTTTAAAAAAGTAAGAATTCAGACAGCGAGATCGCGTTCTGGCAAGAGCGGGATAGTTACAGGAGAAGTGTTCAACACACCCCACCACTCCACCTTCTCCTCGTCCCTGCAACTGCGACAGAAGTTATTAGAAAAAAAACCCCTAACGATTCATATGTGATCCCACTAAGCTATAGAATGCCGGTATTGATGGTTGAGGGACCTAGCTCTGTGCAGACTTGTCTAGTTCTCTCACAAGCGGGTTCCGTGGTTTGCGTGATGTAGACCGATCTGATTCAGAGCTTGCTTGAGGGCAAAGGGATGCCAACATATTGGGGGCAAAATTGACTAATTTTAGATCAGTTTCAATTCTAGCCAGCTCATCCGCGATGAAATTTCCACGAATGCCTCTGTGTTCCTCGACGTTCGAGACTTAGGCAGATTATTTAGAATCGGTCAACATTAAACTGCTACTTTGAATGAAGTATGTTGTCAATGTAAAGATTTTATGACAGCCTAACTGTCAGAGTAGATAGTGATCGGTTAAGCTGCAAGAGACGAGTCTCTAACCACCTCTTTTATGGCTATTAACTCAGCTTAAAAGGCGTTGCGGTAGTCAGGTAGTCGTAGGCTTAGGTTCAGCTGCAGCACTGCAATTCTGGGTCAAAGTCTTTTATGTTATCCCATTCACATCTTTCTGAGACTCGTGTTAAAAAATTATTTTCAGAACTGAATTGTAAATTATCAGCTCCTTTTGTATTCCCTGAAGTGTTCTGAGAACTTTCGAGTATCAAATCTGAAATATTTCGAGGGTATGCATTCAGTCTGATTGCGTTGATTGTTATGTTATGGTTTATCGTCAAAAATGTCAATGAAATAGGATGACCACCGCTGTACCCGGATCTCAAACCGGTAGAGAATTTTTCGGATCTGGTGAATCGGCGGATAGATAGTAGTAGACTTCAAGAGTCCTGCAATCAATTCCGATGAAAACCATCGATAACTTAATTGCATCAAAGTACGAAATCTTGCTGAAATACATATTTTTGACGAAGTCTCTCACCAACTATAAATCCAAAACGGAATTTGCGTTTCTTGACATGGAAGCTGCAGTAGACGTCACAAGACCCAATTTTCTTCTTGCCTTGCCCCGTCCATCACATTTCTTGAATGACAGTGGTGTCAGCCGTTGCTCTTACGAGTGCATCAACCAACCAAGCAGAGGCACCTTTCCTTTTTCCAAGAGACTGGACATTCCATGTTCATGCCTTGAAATCGTGCTTCTTTGGTCGTTCGCAGCGGTCGTCATCGTTATAGGCAGTTCTCATCCCGGTATCCGAGTACGTGGCGGGTCAAAATTCCAGCGCACAACCAGATATCCAGAGCTACTTCGCTTTCTCATGTTAGTTCGCTCTCAAACGGATATTCGGAAACCGGAGCATACTTGGGCAAAACCCGGAAGTTGTGAGATGCTTGGACCTTATGCAGAAGAATCATCCTGGCCACTCCCTAGTGAATGGCGATCAGGGACTGTCCCCGCTGGCGTGGACCTCTATACATGAAACTGTCTGCGAAAGGCTTTGGCAATGTCATATAAAGCACTGGCAATGTCAGCGTTTTTTGCAGCTAAACAACTGAATTATCTGCTCAGGTCTTTCTCCGCCACAAAGCGATTCTAGCATCACAGCTCGTGTTTCCTAGTCTCTACTCACTATTATTGCACGAATATTTCGAGTGCGGCAGTTCTATAGTAGTCCATCAAGATACAATGCCATAAAAATATGTACCTTTCCCACCTTACTTTCCCCAAAAGTTTTTCGCTTTTAACACACTTCGGCGTCCCTCTATTTCCTATATATCTTGCATAAAGTTCACCATTTTTCAATTTCGCAAAGAAGGCCTAACTCAATAAATGCTTATTGCATACACAATAAAATATATCGCAGAGAAAAAATGTATATTACTAACAACAAAAACAAAAAATTAAGTATTACAAAACTTACGCCAATATAGTTACAGCCTCTAAGTATGTACCATCATAACCCCAGGGCTTTGAATTTTAATATAAATTTTACAGCTTTTGTTCACTTTCGCAAATCATTAAGTAATCGAATCATTAACGCGCAACCTTAAATTTGCTAAATTTGCTTAAAATTTCACGCTAAATAGCTTCCCGCTGTTGATTTTCATTTGCATTTTTTATGATTTTAGATCTTGATCAACTAGCGGCAAGCAGCAAGCAAGCACAGCGAAGCATTAACACCAAAATCTTAGCCGTAGTTCAGTTCACGTTGCAATAAGGTCTTGGTGAGTGGTTCAATGAGCTAATGCAAATACATATGTAAGTTTGTAGTCAAAAGCTCGTTTTACGTTCCGCTGATTTGGCTTTTGTTGGCCGCAAGCGAATTTGTAAAGACAAATAAAAAAATCGCAAGTATAACAATATCAAGAAGCAAAACGAGCTCTACTTAAAATCAAAAATAAAAACAAAAAACTGCACACTAACTCACTTAATTACTTCATGATAAAGTCCAATGCATACAATTCAGCTGCCAAATTGTAAGACAGTCTCTTTTGCGTTTGTACCCCAAATTAGTACGCGCAAATTTTTGGCTGCAGCATGGCAAGCAAGTGAGCGCATTCATTCATACAGATGTGTGTACGAGTATGTACGTTTGCATATGAGCTTACGACACTTATGAGTAACCCTGCAGTCAAACCTAGTAGTTCTCCAGTCAGTTTGCTTTACAGCTGAATTAGTTCGTCTTCTATCTTTTTTCAATGCCATCAACTGGTAGTTCAAACTTCACAACCCTTTGCACGACACGAAATTGCTATTCGCCGTGCTTGTTCGGCCCAGGTTGGAATATGCTTCATTTATTTGGAGATAAAATAAATTGGTGATAATTTGCTATCACGGGAAAAAAAGATTTTCCTGAAATTTGTTCTAGGATCTTTAAATTTTTCTGCCCCATTTCCCTCTTATAGCTCCCGCTTGTTATTAAATGGATTAAAGTCGCTTGGATACAGAAGCTCAATTTTATTGTTTTTTTTTTGTGTTCAATTTAATTCAAGGTGGTATTGATTGTGCGTTTCTTTTGCAAATCATAAACTTTCTTAATTTGTTATCTGAAGATATTCAAAACGAATTTCGAGTCCAATGCACCTATTGCTCGAATCTTTGGCGAATTTAATGAGATCTCGAATTCCATATCGTTAGATTTTACAATTACCAAAAATCAATTATCTTCTCTGTTGAATATATCATTTAGTTCGCTAATATATGTACATTAATTGTTATTGTTTTGATCAAGTTCTACATTCTTTTTAGCTCGTGTTTTGTTATTTTATTAATAAAAGGTTTATATTAGCACTAGGTCAATAGTCAGTAAGAACTTTTGGGGTTTCGACTAAATAAAGTTAAATAAATAAAAAACCAATAAATAAAATAAAGAAACGTCTGTTTCGAGCTTCTTCATACCAGTTAACGAAACAGTAAGCCAGTCAGTGCTATACCACTTAATAAACTAGTTCATGACGGGGAAAAGGCAGATAATCAACTCTATGGACATTTATATATACAAGTACATATCTAATCCTCATTTCATACATTCTCAACATTTGAAGCATTTTAATTCGTAGAAACATTAGTTTTGGATAATCTTTTAATTGATAACTGGTATAATTCTAATCAATATCGAACTATTATCACCTCTTCACATCAAATACTAATAGATGAACTCTAGTGTTTGCTGCGTGGTTTGACTTTGCTCTACATGGACATTTAGACATGTATGGTAGCTATCATATTTATAAGCTCGTATATGTGTATGCATGAAAGCCAAAAAATGCGCCCCAAATTATATATAAAACAGACCCAATTCATTGGAACGAAATGGGATTATGAAAGAGTGCATTCCCTGCATAGTGCAAGTACAGTGAAACCTTGTTTTTTCGTACTTAATTGTCTCAGAAATATACTCATAACGAATAAATTTACCATATCAAGACTATTTCGAACAGTTGAAGGTTCGCATGGACCGTTGTAGTGCTAGAGAAGCGATGTATATTAAAGGTATAATAAGGAAATGTATGAAATCAAAATGAAATGTTTTACAGTGTCAGTTGTTTAATAGCAACATCTCGTGATTTCTATAAACAACTAGTATGCCCGGTCAGACCTTGTCTTGCTACACACCGCATTCTATATATGCAATAATAATAATAAGAATAAATGGCGCTTAAACCCTTTGTTGGGTGTTTGGCCAAGCTCCGCTTCTATTTGTGGTGTGCACAAAGACACTTGCTTACAATATTCGGGTGTAAGAAATAAAATTGAAATTGAGTTAAGAAGATGTGAATGACTACGCTCGCTCTGGATACCTCAGCACATCAACAACCTATGAACATGTTGAACATGAGAAAGTGAAGAAAATTGATATGGTCGAATTACAGTTAGAGGAGTTGCTGAGGATATCGGCATATTGGCATATCGGTTTGCTCATGCCTTGCAATCTTTTCGGAAATTTTGGACGTGAAGCGTGTGGCAGCGAAGTTCGTTCCAAAATTGCTGATATTTGGAATTCAGGAATTGTTGAATGACGTCAACGATGATCCAGATGTGCTTAAAAGGTTCATAACTGGTGAGGAATCATGGGTATATGGTTACGACATCGAAACTAAACCCCAATCGTCCCAATAGAAAAGCCCAACCCAAGAGTCGATAGCAGAAAATCACCGAACACGTAAAACACTTGTCTTATGTATTTATGCCTCTCACAAACAAACTACATAAATAAGCATATTGCTAAAACCGTGAACATATTTTCAAGACGAGTGTACCAACATAAAAAATAATAATCGAAGTCGAATCTACTTAGCCCGCGAAATTTTAAACCTTCACCTTATTTTTGGATCACACCTCGTATAAAGCATTTAACGGGTTTACAATTTTTACTCTGATGCTGAGAATAAGACAAATTTTTTAAAGTCTACTGTACTTTCTTTTCATGCTTCTGTGAGATGTTGATTTGCTAGGGAGATGAAGAAAAGTGTGCGCTTTTCAGTTAAAGCCCGCTGCATTGGTGACTTTTCTGTTTAATCGGAATAATTACAAATTAGAAGGCCATACTTAAGCATAATTTATTTGAGCTCTATAGGTCGGGTACAATTAATACAGAAGTGAAAGCATAATAAGATAGCCAATTGATCTACCAGATAATTTGTAGGTAATTGGTGAAAAAATTAGTGAAAAGTCTATTACAAATTTCAGAAATTTTTTGATGAATTAATATTGCATGCGTATGAGATTAGAAGCTGCTTAACGTTTTTTCGGCTGTAGCCAAACCAATGTTAGAAATTAACGAAACTGGTCAATAATCAAGTCCATATGTATAAGCAATGCATGGGCTGATCCAAATACATCTAATATGCCCTTATACCCACGCCGGGAAATGCATCAGTCAATGCCATACAAATCGCTGGCTGGTTTTTTTTGCAAATCAATAGACAGTAAATTCTTAAATTCTTCTTAATATTTTGTTTTGCTTAATTTTTTTTTCATTTAATGGCAAATAAATGAAATAAATAAATAATAAGTTAGCAGGTCGGTATTACTTTCATATCGCATCGCGTAATGCATCGCTTTAATGTGCATTCATATTTGTAGGGTATAAAAAATCCGGTTGTAATTTTAAATCTGAACAACAGAGAAATCGGAATTTTTGTGCATGTTTCTAAGAGTTACATAACACTCGCTACCAGCACAAAATGAAAGTAAACCTGCCCAAATAAACAAACACGCACGTTCATGCATTTACATTAAGAAGGAGCAACCGTATTTGGTATGAAAACTAAAAAAAATGTTTGGAATGGCATAGCAATGAAAAGTTGCTTTTATAAGGATTAACAAAAATAGGGTCCAAAGCAAGCGCGTCACTGAAAGTCGTTAGATGTCATCAACTGCGTCAATAACACTAAATAGCATTGTAAGTTACCTTAGAAGTCCATGAGAACGCTTTGAAATCAATTTAAATATAAACAACACCCAAGTGAAGCGTTGCGAACTGAAATGGAAAAGGTTGAATTTTGTTTCTTTTTTTCAAAAATTAAAGGTGTCGGTGGAGTCGGAAGCACTTCTTAACATATTTTGCACCCTGATGAGGATAGAAACCCAACTTTCTGCAGGTTTCCCAAAAGTAATAAAAAAACAAAAATCATTCCACCCTAATGTACCTCAACCTACATACTAGGAGCATACTGCACGTGAATGATTTGGTTGCAACCCACTCATTTGGATGTATGTATGTAAGCAGTCGTTTATATGATGCCAAAATTTATTTGCATTTTTGCAGGTACAAACATAGTACAGTGGCACAGGAAACTGTACGTACTCATAAATACCGCGTGCCGGAAAAACTTTATTTTATTTAAAAAAGTGAATCTATTAACAAAATACTAAAGAACACAAATACTTATCCCGCGAGTCAGGTATAAAAATAAATATTTTAAAATTATATGAAATATTGGAAAAAACTCACAGCGCAGAAAAGTAAATGTATGTTTGTATATACGTACTTCAAAACTTAATTAAATTTAGTGCAAACATTTATTCCTAATTTGGTTTGTTTAGTGTTTAGATGGGCCTCCCTTTATCTCTACTATTATCCTTAACCAATTTTTCCCAGGGATGGTAGGTTACCAGGTTTGGTCAATCTGGTACATATGTTGAAAAACAAAATTTCACGAGCAACTTCGGCTGCTTCCACGGATGATAGATTTCAAAATTTGCTTGATGGGTATGGTGAAAACAAATTTTTGGGTGAACTTTGTATTACATGTCACTTGGGATGTGTTTCACAGAATTTAGCTTGCGGTAGTGATAAAAATCAACATAGCCAATGCTTATACCATTGGTTTGTACCACAAGCTAAATTTTGTGAAATACATCCCAAGTGACTTCAGCAGACCTGTCAAATTCGCTTAGAGCCGAATAATGGTCTGCACCGTAGCACACCTTTAAAAATCTTTTCATCATACATTTTACATGTATTCACACACTCGTCCAATTAGTCGGTGTGTAGATAGGAAGGAAGTAATTTGAGTGGATATTGTGTCGATATTTTTTTCCGAAAATTACTAATACAATCGTATCGTACACAAGCCGAATTCTGCATAATCTTTTTACATATATTCACACACTCGTCCAATCAGTCGTTGTGCAAATAGGAACGAAGCAATATAAACAGAGACTTTGTTGATTTTTTTCGTATACCACCAACACAATCTCAGTTCTTCGGAAACAAACCGCTGTCATAACCCCGATGACGTCAGCCAATCAACTGCTTTTTTTTAATTCGCTGAGAGCCAGTTAACGTTCTGGTTTTGGCAACACCTAATGGGATGATTTGTTGTTTATTTAAACAGATGGGATATTTACAGATTTGCCAAAGAATCTGGAAAATTCTCACAGGACTAACTACCTTTATCTCTGTCGCTATTCTTTACTATCTCTTTCTCTTATACTTTTCTCCTTCCCTCCTTGACTATCTACCCTCTTTCCAGAGCTCTATATACAATGGGCTGATTAGCCTGAGAGTTTTAGGAGCCACCAAATCTCTTGGTGCTCCTTGGCTCGACCTATTCAAATTTCAATTTCAAAGAGATGTGGATGTTGCGCTTGTAAATATAAAGGTTACTTCAATAAGAAATAAACAGTTTGTGTAGTTTCAACAACATTTTTAGTGTTAGTACGTATAGTTTCCTGTGCAACTGTATATATAGTAAGTACATAACATTTATTCTTTACTTGTATTTTGGTGTAATCTGAATATGAGCACACGTGTGTCAATTTCTTGGTGGTATTGGATGTGCGCTGAAATCAGAGTTTGTACAAAGTCGCTCTGATTTCAGTTTTGAATTGACACAATTATGGCGCACGTTTACTTGCGAACACAAGTTTCGCATAACATTTTTGCAATTACTGCTTTGGTGGGGGATTTTCACAATTTGACAATATAAGTGAGGTTTGTAATTAAATCATTTAATTATTGAATAATTGGAATTGATACGCGGCTAACAGAAAATGTATGCCAAGCAACCTCAATTACATACCCACTAACACCAGCAGCAATGCAACTTCAAATAGTATGTTTTAGTGTACACAAATACAGAGGTGGCCAACAAGTTTGCAACCACAAGGGGTAATTTACTCATGCCAATTTTTTCAACAGGTAACTTTAAGTTTATATATTTATTTTTGAAGTGAAACTTCTTAGGCGTCGATGGGCGAGCGAGAATGGAGAGTAAAATTTCAAGGCCATGCAATGTTTTGGGCATTTTCGTTCCGCGAGAGAGAGAGCTATACCTTATAGTTATATATTTTATGATGAGTTTTTGTTGTACAGTACCATAGTTGAAACTGTTCGGCGCCGCCGCGACTATTTCAGACTGTTCAGCAGTATGGCAACTAGAATGATGGCCGCTACGGCTGCGCTTATTAATGCATTTTGTTTTAGTAGTCTCTAGACTTAGGACGGCATACGCATTATGAGGAATAAAGTGAGTGCCCTGTGTGTGCGGTTATGTGTACGTGCATATGTGTATATTAACAAGCATTGTTTTGCTGCAAGTTCAGAATACAAATATATACGTACATTGGCTAGGGCATCAAGTGTCATACGCACATACAAATATGTACATGCATAGGCAAAAGATATTTGTTTTAGCATTTGTTAGGCAGGAATTTGATCATTAGGATATTTATATACATATATATAATTGGCGCGTACACCCTTTTTGTGTGTTTGGCCGAGCTCCTCCTCCTATTTGTGATGTGCGTCTTGATGTTGTTCCACAAATGGAGGGACCTACAGTTTCAAGCCGATTCCGAAAGGCAGATATTTTTATGAGGAACTTTTTCATGGTAGAAATACACTCAGAGGTTTGCCATTGTCTGCCGAGGGACGACCGCTATTAGAAAAAAACTTTTCCTGCATTTTGGTCTTTCATCGAGATTCGAACCAACGTTCTTTCTCTGAAATCCGAATGGTAGTCACGCACCAACCCATTCGGCTACGGCGGCCATTAGGATATTTACTACCTAATTATTGCATGAAATATGATAAGGCGATGCTCGTGAGGTAGGTCATGGTTGCTTCGCTGCATACAAATGCGTGCGACACTATATTTAATAAAGATGCAATTGAACTTTTATTTATTTTAAATTTCAAAGTTTTATACTGTTGTTGTAGGTTAGCAGTGAAAATGTATTTGTGCATACTCGTAGTTAACAAACACGACAACTGAGTATACGGAAAAGAGAAAACCCCTGTGCACAAGCATTGTTTTAGCAAAGAAATTATAAATAAAAGAAACATTTGACATCTGCTGCAAACGTTTTGATTACATTTTTCGGGCGAGCATATTTTTTAGGTCTGCGAACAGCCAGTAGTCGCCGGGAGCCAAATCTAGAGAATCTGGCGGTGGATGTAGGAGCAATTCGGAGTTAAATTCATTTGGTTTTGCCATTACTCAGAACCTTCAACACGTTCTTGTTTTTGGTCAACAGTGAGTAAACGCCGACCCACTTTGAACAGAGCTTTCTCATAGTCAAATGCTCATGCAATATAAAACTAACACATTCTTTTAATATCTTTACGATGTCAGCTAACTCACTCAACTTCACTTTTCGATCATTCAAAACGATTTTGTGGATTTTCTTATGTTTTCTGGTGTTATCGCCTCATTTGGACGCCCACTGCGTTGTACATCATCGGTGTCTCTATGACCACGTTTGAAGTCACCAAACCATCGTTTTATTGTTATTTCTGATGGAGCGTAGTCCCTATAATATTTTTCAAGCCATTGCTTTGCACTCTTCAAAAAGCAGTGAGAAATTAAAACACGAAATTATTTTTGAAAATAACAAAAGTGGCGTCACTCTTAGCACAATAGCTCACGAATTAATGAATAGAGTATCATGAAACTTTAACAGCTGTCTTTTTAAGGTTAGTACTAACTGTTGAGTTCTGTTCATTTGATGAAAAATGCTTTCCACGCATGCATTTTTTTAGGTCTAGAATCAGATGGAAGTCGCTAGTGGCCAAATATGGTGAATACGGTGGATGCTCCCACATTTTGAATTTTATTGAGCCATTCTCAAAATGTTCTTGTGTCACGGTGCATTGTCCTGATAAAAATAATATTTTTCTTTTGCAAACTGGGTCTTTTTTTGCATCATTTGGTCCAAAAAGTTACAATAATATTCAGAATTTATTGTTTTACTCGTTTGTAAGTAATCCAGAAACAAAATCAATTACGCATCCCAAAAAACAGTTGGTAACACCTTCTTGACCGGTTTCTGGGCACAAACTCATTTCGGAGCCGAAATGCCAGGTTCACACCGATTCTTAGTCTCCTGTTTTAATTTAGGATTATGGTGATAGACCCAAGTCTCATCCACATTATCCTTTCGAAAATGCTCTAAATAATGCTGAGAAAGTCGCCTTCGAATGTGTTATTGTTCTATTGATAGCGAACCCATTCTGCACACAGCTTTCTGAAACCCATTACTTCAGTCAAAATATTGCTTACACTGCCTAAATTTAAAAAACTTAAAAACAACCGTTATAATATAATGATTTTACGTTTTATTTTCTGATAACACCGCACAGATTTGTTGTAAGATTAAATAGTCTGAGCACGCATGTTTCTTCGAAATTAAATCGCAAAGCAAAGGGTTAAATAATTCATAGGGGTTCATAAGGTATGTGTGTATATGTATATATACACTTCGAAAGTAAGGAATTTAGAGTTATTAGGTAATGGAATTGGCATAATTATGTACATATTTACAAAGTCGATGCCAACACCGTTAAAATTTAACTGAGTTTCCCATATTCATATACCCCACAAAATACGGATCGCACAAAACAACACGCAGAAACAAAGAAAATGAAAAATTGCAAAAAAAGCGCATACAAAACGGCCGCACAAACACACTTTTGACTGTAATCAGTTTAACTTCATACCAAGTTAGACTTTTTTAATTCTGCTTCCCCTATTTTTTTTTTTTTGTTTTTTGTTTGTTTGTTTTCTGTGTTTTGTGTGAGTTTTCCAGAATTGTGATACATTTGCTAAGTTAATTAAATTTGCTGTCACTCTTCATTTCTGTATACAAATATGCCTGCACTGTAACTTTTTTCCAACTCTCCCTTTGCTTTGCATTCACATTCGTCATAGAATGTAAACTTTGCATTTTTAAACAGCTATTTAGCATTCCGAAGCTGTTATCGAAGTAAATTTGCTGTGAAAGTTGCTGAAAAACATTTACCGATCCAATTTTAATTATTTAAAGCAACATGAACCAGCTGGCAGCAACACTTCCACAGCCACAGTTCATTCCACAGCCCAGAGGGACCCACTTATCAGCCTTACGTGTGGAAAAAGTTTCTCATAATTGGATGTTTTTTCGCTGATATGGCTTACATACACGCAGGAGTATGTGTGCATGTATTTACTTACCCTGCAAAAAATGCGACTTGCCCGGATATGCTCGGAGCACGCGACTAGTGCCATTTTTGTACTCTTGATATGGAATGAAGTGTCCTCTATTATTTGAGCATATCCTATGAAGGGATTAATTGTGTCCTAAGGGTATGAAGTGGGACTAGTAGTTGTATACACTTACATATATACATACATATCGGCACAGATTAGCCGGTAGATCCCACTTCAAGTCCGGACTACAAATCTTGGCACAGGCAAGTAAATATGTTTTTATTTTTTCTTGCCTTGCAAAATTCTAATGCCCGAAAAAGGACTAAAGCCAGCGCCTTCAGAATCCGAAACTGTAGCCTTCACATTATGCCATTGCCGTCAAATAGGAATGGAGGTGTTATTCACATTTTCTTTTTAGCCTTGTTACTTTCAAACTTCGAAGAAGTGATACGATATTGTCGAATTAGTACCGATTGAACCTCATGCAAACTAGTCCCGGAATACTTTTTTTAGAGATTAGCGCCACAACTCCTTGCAAGGTACAAGTGCCAAACCGCGCGGATTTACACTTCCTTACTGCGTATTAAAACTACAAAGAACTGATACGAGTATTATTGAGCTGAATACTACAAACGTAAGTACGCACATACAAAGGTACGAGTAAGAAATATGTAAATATCATATGATATGTACATATGTGCCACATGCTGGTGGCAACATGCATATTCACATGTCGTAACAATTTTATTTGAACGATGGAACCTGTTGCCATGTCAGCCAAAAAAATTTCTTACCAACATGAATATGTAGCACATATTCGTATGTACGTACGTACACATATTTTCGTGGAAACACTCTGACTGGGCCTACGGTGCTTTTTCTGCATTTTCTTGCGAAAAGAAAAAAATCGCTGTTCTGCTACTCGTCTTCATTCGAATTGATTCACTTTCAAGCATAAAAAACAGCTTTGATGCAGACTTTACGTTTTTTCCTCTCCGTAGCAAATGTTACACAGCTGCAACGGAGCTCACACTGATCAAAACCAAACTTACATGGAAACACATGCACAATCGCAAAACCATAAGCCCACATACACATACATATGTAGACTACTTGGCATGTAGCCAGTCAAGCGGCCTTAACGAGATCAACGTGTACCCACTGGTCGCGGGCACAAAGAAGAAAAGTAAGTTAGGCAGTCAGAAGAAGAAGAAAAACCAGAACTCGCGCAGCAACCTGCAAGTCTGGCTGGGCGACAAGTGCCGCTCGGTTTGCTCTATGGTGCGAGGGCCAAAGAGGTGCTGTTGCAAAAGATGCTTTGTTTAGGTGCCAGCGTCAATTAAAACAAAACAAAAATGAAAACAAACAAAGGCGATATGCGCATGCGTACCATGAGATTGCCGCTAATGAAAGGCTCTCAATGGGAAAGAGCAGAAAAAAGGCAATTTAAGTGTGCAAAAGTGAGAAGTGCAAGAAAAATTAAAAAAGTGCACAAAAAGTACGAAGCTGTGTAAAATAAAAAGTGAATAACTGTAAAATCGTAAAAAGTAGCACAACACAGAAATGGTCATAAAATGTGAGGCGATTGGTGGCAGGAAGGGTAGTGAGTGAACTGCATAGGTAAGTGTACATATATAGTACGTTTATACATACATATGTATGTATATATGTACGTATATTGTCATTAGCACGCATGCAAGACTATTATTGAAAGTCAGTAGACAACCATCGGTAAGGCATTAAAATCTAATTTATGTGTTGTTCCATAGAAGTGGAAGTTGGGCAACAAACTTTACTAACCAAATTACGAGTTTAATGCGCAAAGCTGCAAAAAGTTTGTTTTTTGCTTTTCTAGAACTTATGTTTTTTCGCTAAATTTTTGATTTTTAATAGAAATGTCACGCTTTAGAGATACAATAAGCAGTTAATTCATAAATACTCGTCCTTATCGTGAATATCATTTGTGCAAATATTCCCATATATTACAATGCAACACAGGAACAAATTTTCCCCCTTTTTTCAATTGAAATTTATGGAGTTCACAATAAGGCCGATTACGTTCGTATTGCTCCATAAGCTCATACTTACGGGTCCATTTTTAGTTTAACGCTAAACACTACTAATTAAAGCGAAGTTTATCATACAATTACTTTTCCTTTAACTCGCCGCTTACCCCGTTTTATAAAGATAATGGGCGTGAAAAATATTGGTGAGGCGAAAATCATTGTAACATAAAATTTGTGCAAGCCTTCAAAACAATTTTTTATTTTATTCTTTTCTTTATTAAACGTACTATGTTAAACAGGAAACGCATGTAAATTCTCTTTGTTATAAATAAAATGGCGCTATTTAGATTTAACTCCTCTCAATAGGCGATGGACATTAATTTTTGTTACGGTAACTGCCGCTCTCTGCCATTTCATTTTAAACTGCGGCTCGTTTTTAATTAATTTTTTTTTTAGCAATTTTCTTTAAATGTTTTTTTCCAATGGGTCGCAATTGTGGACAGATCAGTGTGTTGTGGCCCTTTTGAACAATATTTACCCGTGGTTTTCACACCTGTTCATGGCAAGATGACTATAATGACTCGGTGCTAAATATGACCAGAACATAACTGAGTCTGTAGGTTGTTTTATGAATGGCAGTAAACATTTTTACAAACACTCCTTCATATGAATTTCTTGATTTGTAGTGCCCGTGGTAATGAACGTTTTGCGCTCCATACCACACTGGCAGATGGCTTGCCAAACCAAATATTTTTTAGGGAACTTGTACAACATTTTTAGCAAAAAGGCATCTGGGACTCTTCCTCCCTTCATTGCACCATAAAACTCAGCGCAATGAATGTGCTTAAAGTCTGCTTTAGCACATGTTTAATCGCCCATAACCACACGGCTATATTTATTGATGCCTTGATTTTAATTTTCGCGCACGTACTTTAGCACATCGATTGGGTGCTACAATCTATTTATATGATCGTAAACCTTTACTTTTGCGCAATTTTGGATGTAACTGTACGACATAGGACCTGTCTTGCAGTATCCCGAAATGAAAAGCAAGGGTTTTTTCAAAATAACGACACCACTTCTTTGGCTTGGGGCTGCGACACAAACTCTTTTTTTCTTCGACTTTCACGCCTTTGTTCAACGGGAAAGGTTTCATTAAACGTTTTAACAAATAAGTTACCGTACTTTTCGAACTATTTAAAGTTTTTGCTATGCCATTGTGGGGCAAATTACCGTTTTCGTGCTTTTTTCGCAATTTTCTCCGCAAGTTTACACTTAAAGTGGAACCTGCTTTAGAGGGTTCACAAAATCGGTTTTTTCGTGGATTTTTTTCGGAACGAAAGAAATATTCGATTGAAACGAAACTTTTAAGTTTTATTATTATTCATTATATTCATATTCATATTTCCTCCTCCTAGAAGTTGTAGAGATGAGGCAGAGCAAGAAACATTTGAGCACTTCCTTTGCAATTGTCCAGCGTTAGCTAAAATCAGAGCAGGTTTTCTGGGTAGATACTTTTTGAATTCTCTTACGGAACTGTCCGACGTGGAGATTGGGCCAATCCTGCGCTTCACGAAGAAAAATAAATGACGTGAAAAATAAATAAGTGAGTTGGACGTATAGACCACCATAACATGATCTAGGATTTCCATCACTCAAAATATTTTTTATTTTTTTGCATAGTAAAAAAATATTCAAAAATAAAAGTGGATGATTAATTTTGTGCCACCCCATTTATTGATACATGAAAAAATAATTTGCAAGAAATGGACCCGCTATATCAGTATACACATATGTATATGTATAAGTTAAGTTTTTATATTAAAACACTTCTTTACAATATATTTTTTACATAACTTTATTTAGTCCAGTTAAGTTCTTATATTAAAACACTTTTGTTATAATATATTTTTTACATAACTTTATTTAGTCCAGTTAAGTTCTTATATTAAAACACTTTTTTATAATATATTTTTTACATAACTTTATTTAGTCCAGTTAAGTTCTAAAACACCTTTTTTTTATAATATATTTTTTACATAACTTTATTTAGTCTAGTTAAGTTTTAAAACACCTTTTTTAGGACTTTATTTACTCCCGTCCACGACTTGTCGTCGTCAACCCACAAATCAAATAACTGCCTTCCTACTCTACGCTGCCACCTTAAATACCCTTTGTCTGTCTATGTTGTTGTTAGCGAACGCCACTGTTAAGTTGCTGTTAAGCAATGCTCTTAGTCTGGGTACCATGCGTACCGTACAGGGATTTGCTGTTTCTTACCCTTACCCTTGTGATATACATGATCAAAGCATATACCAACTACATGAGTCTAATACATAGGCAGGCACGATATGATATATGTATATAAAAGAAAAAGCGAGGACACAAAACAGTAAAAACTACCGCCGTTGACCGTCCTTTAACAGCCCTGGTTTGTATGAAATTTTCTATTTTTTAATATAATGTAACAGAAGAAAATTTGCAAAAATTACAGTAGAGAAGGTTCAAGGTGAAGCAGTTTTAAAAATAGCTTATTTTTCTTCTGTAAGAAAAGCAACGCACTTTTTACTCTAATTTTGCTGAAGCTTTCCAGTATAAGAAAGAAGCATGCCGCTCATTTGCAAGGGGAGTGTCATAATTTTGGGGTGTCTTCGATAATGAAGGGTATTCATTCGCACCCATTAACCCACTTCTAATTTCGATGAAATTATGATTGTTTGGGCTATTAATACAATAGGAAGCATGCCTTTAGTGAGCGTCGTTAAAAGAGATAGCGCAAACGCTCAATTTGAACGTGCTCCAGTTTCAATTGTTTCGTGTTTTCAGTTTCAATCAAACCTATGCAGATTCGAAGCTAATTTTCTTAGCTAGTGCACAAATATTATTTCGGATATGTAAGAGGCAATGGTATTAGAGGAGGAGTGGTAGGTAGCTTACATTCAAAAATACTGTTCATCTCTTGAACTACTTATGCTAAGATACTAGTAATTTATACGGCTACATATTTTATCACTACCCTACAAAAAACAAAATGTAGTAGGTATTAGAAGAGGACGCTAACTAAAATTTAAAATACTGTTTAATTCAGGAAATGCTCATGCTAAGGTACTATAATTTGCTATGGGTACGTAAATACATACATACATCCATTATCACAATTCGATCTAATACCAAAAAGTGGAAGGTATCGGCAAACAAAATATGGTATATGGTTGTAAATGTTTATAACGTACTTTAGCTTTCCAAAAATAGATTCGTCCGTTAACAAAATTAGCCACAACCAGAAAGCAGTACAGTCAGAGCGTAAGCCAGAATCTTCTCGCAAATAGAATAATATTCAAAAAGGTTAACGAACGTAAAATTTGCAATCACTTCCGAAAAGAAGTAGAAAAAGTCAAAACAGCTAATTATGTTTATGTTTTGCTTCGCAATCAATTTCGATTGAGAGTACCGCGCGCCATAGAAGGGCGTAGAAAGCACTGAAACAATCGAATATCAAGCTTTTTGCTTGAAACTCGGTCTAAAGTGAATGCTTCAAGTGCAGACTACAGGACACTTTTAGCACAGTAAGCTGGTGGATCAGATTAACAAGGCGAGATAATTTTTTCTCCAACTATAAAAGATCCTTTGGGCGAGACGAATAAAGTGGCGGCTGATACGACAATGGCAAATTGTGGTGATTTTAATTGTTAAGTTGCTCGCATTCTCGTGGTTTGATTGTCTGTGTGTATGTTCATGTGTAAACTGAATCATAAAAATTATAACAAGAACAGATTTTGTTTGTTTGTAAAAGATAAAAATAGTTGTATAATGGATTGTATATAAAGATAGTTGTATAATGCTGACAGATCAATTGTTTTGGTGATGAATAATTCTTGCAACCAAAAACTGTCACTTTGCTCTTAAATGCGCAATTTTTTTTAATGATAGTGAGCGTCGTTTGTGGTAATTATATCACAATTTTTTTCTATTTAAGTGTGCCAAAACATTTATACATACATCAATTTAATAAATGCTTATAAAAATCTATTCCCTACGGTTTAAAATAAGTTAGAAACAAAATATATAGCCCGTTAGATTAATCTAATTCCAGTTATTCAAATCCTGAACACTGTGTCGTACTACAAAGAACATGCGCGAGTTGTTTTTATATTAAAGAAAAAGCTTAGTAACAAAAAATTTCCAAAACTCAACACTTTTGTGCAATCACTTGAACCTTTCACTTTGTTGGACTAAAATTCAATGGATTGTAAAATTGCATACCCACAAAAATTCTAAAAATTCTGGTTAAAAAGTTGAAAATTTTTATGAAATTTTGAAAAATTTTGTACACAGTTTGAAACTTCGCGTTATATAGTTTTTGTTGCAGTATGTATTTAGGGGTGTGCTTATAATTTAGCACCCGAGTGAAAATGAGGAAAAATCGTAAGTGGAAATCAACAGTGGGTTGGTCAAGTAAAAATAGTATTACGTAATTCATGGCGATTTACATATCAGCACCGAAATATAATTTTAGAATGATCTCGCTCGCCTACAGTTGAGAAAGAAACAGTAAAGTACATATTTTTGTAAAAAAAAATATTGAAAAATACATAGTTATTAAAGACTGAAGCTCAACTTTTCAATTTAATGCAAAAACAACAAGGGCAATGCATTTTATTCTTACTTTTGGTTCCTAGAATGTCAAAATCTATAAACAAAGATTGATCGATTAGAGTAACTTAAACAAAATTTATTCACCATATATGTAAATAGAAAAAATAAATCGAAATAGCAACTCTGCTGCTGCTACCTGTTTAATATGTCTTAGTTTTAATTACTTTTGCAATGACACAGTTAGTTTTTTAAATGGTTTATCTGAAAAAGTAATTAAAAGTTTTTCGTACCACGTCACTGCAACCAGACAAAGAAGAGAAACTGTCAAAATGGCATATGTAAGGGAAGAAAATTCAGCCGCTCACAAAATTAAGCGTGCACAACGTTTTCTAATTAAAAAACAAAAAACGAGCTGATTAAAGTAAATCGTGAGGAAATTTTCCGGAATTTTGTTTAGTAAATGTAAGATGTTCTTTATTTTTATTTAAGATCTATGGAATGATGACATGTGGCTCCGGAACTATGGAATTTATCGAAACGAATATGATAAAGGAACACTGTTTGGGCATATTAAAACTAAATTTATTAAATGGCTCCTGAAAACAAAAGCTTCAACAAGTAATCATCCACTGCACACATACATAGGTATGCAATTCAGGAATGGCATGTACACCGCACTGTGGTATGAATTCATACATTTTTTGCCAAAAATAAAAAGAAACAATGAAATTTTGTATACATGTTTAGTTCCAAAAATTCCTAAAATGGTTGAAATCGGTCACTCCCTAGATCTACATATGTATAGTAAACATTTTTAAATTCTTATTTTAATTTAAGCAAGAGAAAAGAATTTTTTAATGAAACTCGGTAAATACATTAATCTTATAAAAGGTATACATGATAATAAAAACGGGAGAAACCGAGCAGCTATCACGAATACTTCTTATGAAGCGTATACAAAAAATTAGATATTTCAGCCATTAGCAAAGAGAAATTGACCAAATTCGAAATTTGGATTCTTATAGGGCAGTATCGAAGCTTTGAAAAGTCCATATATGTAACTTCTTTCTTCCTCTTGTACGATTGTTCGCAGCTAAAGAACCGCTTCTTAAATTGTATTTTACCTATTTATTTATATTTCTTTATTATTATTCTTATTCTGTTTCTTTATTGTAAGGACCCTATTTTCCATTCTATAAAATCGGTTAACAAGTTCAACATTTAAGCCGTAACCAATAAGCTTCGCACTCAATTCTCAGTAAGGCACAGATTAAATGATCTCATTTTATTAATTCTTAATTTTCTTAAACATTTGCTTAACACAATTTAACTAAATCAATTGACTGCGTCCATTTTTTGTTTTAAAAGGACAGAAACCTGTAAAATTTTGAAAAAAAAATTTTTTTTTTATAAAATGTTAATATAATCCTTTAAGAATATGTCAAAAAAATTTTAGTACGTAAATTTAAGTATTTCTTAACCGTCAACCGTGACGACTCTATTCTTTGCGTTCGAGCGCTGGGAGAGGTATAGTTACATATTCAAACTTTAGACGCATTTTTCTCAAAACTATATTTTTCGAATTGGCGTACACGATAACTGGAAAAGTTATTGACCGATCTCCCTGAAATTTTGCACACATCTTTTTTATGATATTACTTTCTATGTGAATACAAGTTTTTGAAAATTTTTCGAAAAAATTAATTTTTCGATTCAAAAATAGTAGGAAAATTCGCCCGAAAATTCATTTTTTTTTTGTTAAGCATTTTATTCCGCAATTTTTTTTTCTTTTTCATTTATTGTTAATTCATATAGAAATTATGACATTAATAAACAAAAAAAATTTTGGTTTTTTGTATTCGCCGATGCTACAATGCCCGTCGATTGAGAAGCCCAGCTGCGACCTTCCTGAAAGAATTGAGTGTACTTCCGCCATTTTAAATGATTAAAATAAAAAAACTCTGTATATCATTTTAATGTATAAATAAACTGTATGCCAATTTTGAAAAAAATATATTGACTTCTTCATTTTTAATAATTTTAATGAAAATCAGGGAAAATATGGCCGTTTACAGGTATCTGTATCCTTTATTTCGTAATGCACCTCTCTTCTCTTGCTGTAAATCAATTGTGAATACATTTTTGCTAGCTCATTGCCATTAAAATGTTGAAACTTGAAACTTCTGTAACATATTTTAATACAAATTTGTATTAAAATCTTCGGGATTTTGACAAGAGAACTTATAAATTTGTTTAACGACCGGTGGTAGACGGTGAATTATTTCACGTTAATAAAAAAACGAAGTCTCACCTTTTTTTTATTGTTTAACCGATCCAAGGCCGAGCCAACACGAAGACCGAGTAAACAAAACAATTTTTTCTTCCAATGGTTAACAAAAGTTTTGTATGCTAATAAACACATGACTAAAATTTTACTAAAAAGGATATCTTACATATGTATGTATATATTGAATGCATTAAAAATTTTATTTGTTTTCACTGTACAATCATTTAGTAAATTCACTAAACTTATTCTTAGATAAGAGATAACTTTTGGAAGAAATAATTTGTACATTTTATTTGGTTAAACATTTTTATTAGGAACTGCATCTTTAGATTTTGGAAATTCGATGCTCGAAAATTTGATTTTTCACCACTAAAATACCACTGTGCACCACACCAAAGTAACTTAAAACATCTTCACAGAGTAGGGACATGAGCCTCATTCAATAGCTATGGAGGAAGTGAAAACAAAAGAAAGGAGATATCAAAGCTCTAAGCTTAAATTTTAAATTTTCAGCTTATTTTTATTAATTTTACAATGGCAAAGTTAGTTTCTAAATTGATTAAGGTTTTCCTTAGGAAAAAAGTTTACCGTTGATCTTTAATATCTCATTTTTTCACTTGCTCCAAATAGTTGTATCATGTCATATTCTATACTTGCTATTAAACTTAAAATAATTTTTTCTTTAGCCCTTGGCATTTTCTCTTTAATTAAACATGCACACTTACCTACTCAGCTTAAATGCCGCCAAATATTTATTAATATCCACTTGTCGCCTACTTTCACTGCCACAGTAACACCACCGTTTTTTTGCTTTGCACAAAAAATTTTTGTAACGTTGAAAATTCTCAATAATTTAGTGGTTACTAGAACTCTTTTACAATTAGGTGGTTGTTTTGGCTTTCACTTCTACGGACCGCACTTACACTTCAATGCGAACATTAGTGTATTATTCTTGTGGCTTTTTTGTATTTAATCACAAGCGACCCTCTTTCGATTGCTTTTGTCATTCACGGTGTGGCATATAACACTTTTCATTTAGCAGATAAATAATGTTGTTTTTAGTAGTTTTCCGCGCTTCAACTTTTAATGTTAAATTCGCGTACACCAAATATATAAGTTATATAAAAAATGATCGAGTGACACACGTTACTCGAAGCTAATCGTTTTAGAACAGGTGGCAATTGCCGTTATTGCGTTGCAGTAGTTAAAAGCAAAACCAAATGTCAACAACGAACGTATGAGACACTAAACGTATTTATCATTCAACAAAAATGCATAATTTTGTCACTGTACGTTTGCCATTTTCTATAATTTTCGCTGCATTAAACTTATATTTTGTTTTTGCAAAATGAGAAACAAAAGTAAAAAATTGTCGCAATTTTCTTTTTTACGCCTTTAGGCTACACAGCAGCTTCCAGTGGCGATGCAAAACTAAAAACCACTCTTCAACCGAATAAGTGAACATACATATGTATGTATGTATGAAAGCACTTACTTTGTATGCGTAAACAAACGAATATCGAAAGCGACACTAAGCACCAGTAGCGAACCTTTCCGTCGAAAACTATAAAAAAAACAAATTAGCTTTTACTATGGCGAGTTTTCTGCGCTTCGACTTCTGCCTCCAACAAGCGACGACAACAAATTGAATTCTTTTCCTCTGAATGATAGTTTTGGAGTCATCTCCAGTTTTTAGCGCGCTCCAAACCACCATTCCGCTTTACGCTTTTGTATGTGTTGTCCATATGTATGTACATACATACATAAATACATCATAGGCGCATATCTTTGGAGCTGTGACTATTCGGGGTTTGACAATGTTTCAATTCCGTTTTGCTGTTATTTATTTTAACTGCCCATGCAGCCACTTCTACAGTTTCAAGCAATTATTGTTGTCACCTGGCTTTTGTTTTTGTATTTGCGGGCTTACGGCTGCATTTACAATTGAGAAGTGATTACTCTTCCTCGGTCTCTCACGTATGTATGTTTGTGTCAGTGTGCATTCTGCGTTCCTACTTGTATCAATGCTGGCTGCTATTTTTTCTTTTCGAAGAGCTTTCGATTGGCGCTCTAAACCCCGTTTCAAAATGTTTCGTATCGCATTTCGTTCCGCCTACTTATGCAGCTCCACCGTGCATTGAAGCGAACTACATGTACCTACGTACGTACAGATGTACATACTCGTATTTATTTCACTGGTCGGTAGCAGTTGCCTTGAAAGTTTATGCTTTTCACTTTGTTAGTTATTCGCTAGTTGAGCTTTCCTTATTTAGATAAGCTTTTAAAAGATTTAGTTGGGTTCACATAAGCGGCAATGATAAGCTTTTTTATTGGCCAGGGCAAGAACTTCCGGCGGGAATTAAGTGATGTGTTATACAGAGATGTTATATCTAACCTGCTCTGTACTGTTCCTACTAAATCTCAAATAGCTTATCACCTGTTGGTTTTGGACCACAACTAGTTCGTCTTTTATCTTTTTTCAATGCAACAGTTGGTATATTTACAAGGCGATGGTCTGCGAAATGTCAATTGTCAACCAGTTAGCCAACTAGTCCATAGTAGCGAAAATGATATGATGTGTGAAATATATGTATTTCCCATAGAACATTTAATGGCAAGGCTGCTAATTGGTTAGTGGTGACTGAGGTAGAAAACCACAAATATTAAATGGGGAAGTGAAATAATAGTAAATTGGAATCTAAAGAAAAGCGAAGAAAAGACTGAAATATAACGCTTTTTAGTATTTTGTTCCTCCATAGCTTTGCTAATATTTCTATTAATATGCAATCGCCCGTCGAGCCGAAAAGTTTGCGACCGGCTATCATTTTGTAGTGCCCGGTTCATAACCCACGGTGGGCCGAATGTTCAAAATGAAAGAAAAGCGGTCGCCCCTCGGCAGGCACACCCCCGAATGTATTTCTACTATGAAAAATCGTCTCATGAAAAAACCATTTGCGGTTCAGAGGCATCTTAAGACTGTAGATCTCCCCACTTGTAGAAAAAACATCAAGGCCCCCACCACCAATTTAGGGACAAGTTGGTTCAAACACCCAACGAAGGTGAAATTTTAGAAATTTTCTGGGTGTGCAATTTTACAGCATATTTAATTTCAGATTAATAAATTGTCAGTTGAGTTCACAAGCAAAATGTGGTCGTAAAGAGACATCATCATATATTTACATACAAAAAACTGAAAAACTTACGAGACAAAACTCTAATTACCATGCTGGATTTGACAAATTCGTCATGCAGTTTTCTTCTTCGTGGTTGGCGTGATAACCGCTTAAGCGATTCTGCCGAGTTTCACAAAGTGCGCCATCGTTACTCTCTCATGCTAACAGCCGCCAGTTGGACACACCAAGTGAAGCCAAGTCCGTCTCCATCTGATCTTTCCAACACAGGCTTTCCACAGAACTTCCTCTTTTTCTGCTACCACCAGCTGATACCGCATCGAATACTTCCAGAGCCAGAACGTTTGTACCCGTTCGAAGGGCCCTTTGACCCTTACCCTTTGATTAAGTTTTGCGGCTCGCACGATATTTTCCAGCATCAGGTTAAAGAAGTCACACGTCGGCGAGTCACCCTGTCTTCCCAATTCTGACAGCAGCTTGAAAATAGACAAAAAGGTGGTGTGTCTCGATTCTCGTTTAATGTTTTTTTTTCATTACTTGGTGTATTGTGAATATCTGGTCGATTGCGGTTTTTTCCTGGTCTAAAGCCACAGTGATAAGGTCCAATCAGTTGGTTGATGGTGACCTTCAGCCTTTCACACAATAGGCGATATTTAGAGGAATAATCCCGCGGTAATGGGCACAGATTGCGGGATCGCCCTTCTTATGGATTGGGCAGAGTACACTTAAATTCCAATCGGTAGGCATGCATTCATCCGTCCATATTTTACCTAGGGGCTGATGCATGCACCTTACCAGATCCTCGCCGTCATGTTGCATCTAGCATCTTAAGCTGCGTTATCGCTGTTCTCCCCTCGTAATGGTCGGGCAGCGGACAGCCCCGATCTTGAAACCTTCTGTAAGCCGCCGAACTTTGTGCAAGGTACAATACTCTGTTTTCCTTGTCCCATCCATCCCATCCCTAAAATGGCAGTGATATCAGCTTTTGCTATTACGATGGCATCAACCAGTCGTGCAGAGGCACCTTCCTCATTGAGGCGCTGGACATTCCAGGTGCATGCCGCCAAATCATAGGCCTTAGTTCATTAGCAGGGGTTGGTTTTTCACTGGAGAAATATTTTTTACGTGGCGGGTCCCAAACCCTGCGCTCAACCAAAAATTCTCGGTTGCTTTGCCTTCTCATATTTACAAAACAAAATTTTCCAATTCAGATTTTGTCAGGCTTAGACAAGTAGAAAAAAATTGTATACTCTGAATTTTGAAGAGGTCCTGAAAATTTGGACTCAGGGTTGAAAAACCAATTCTTCATATTTTGAGGCATATATACTTTCTATCATATACATATTATATATTTATACCTGTACCTATATACTTATTTATTCAATGAAAACTTTATACAATATATAGCATTCAGCATTAAGGATGCTCCGTATGCAGGTAAAATAAATAGAAACTCTTGTACTTTTTAATTATTTAATATTTATTTTAATATTACATAAGTATGTGAATAAACTAATTTCAATTCTATTTTCAACGAGTTTCAACTCCTAGTTTAAGATTCACTGAGGTCATCGAAGACATGGACCATTTACTTCATCATGGAAAATTTACCATACGGAACGTATTTTGAAAAAAACAAAAACTTGGGAAACTGATAGAGTATGTTGTCTATACTCAAAAAAAAATTATTGTGGTTTAATAACTAAAACTAAAAATAATGAGGCTCGAAATCCATGTGCGAGCTATTCTGCCATGAACTTTTTTATTCAAAATACTTCAGTCGCCGAAACAAAATAGAGAAAACATTTGACCAGCCATAATTTTGTATCTTTAGTATGCCCATTGGCCGACTCTTCGACCTACAAAATCTTTTGTGTTCTGCGTGACCCGCCCTAATGAAAATATATAACTTCCAAGACTTGTTGCAGAAATTTCATATTGACGACAAATATGTAAGTGTCAGAAAAAATGAATTATGTCGCATTTATTTGAACTGAATGACAAACGTGTTCGAAAAAATATAATTTATCTTTTCGCTTTTAATTGAAGACTACAAAACTATAGAAAATATAGCCGAAAACTGTTAAGAAAAGCGAATTTGGCATACAAATGTTACCGATCGCCCAAAATGATTGCTTTCTCAATATGAGCCAAGATTATCTGATTTGCACGACAATACATAAAGCGCGGCAACTGGGCTTTTTCACTGGCGAGACATTTGTACGCATCACACTGGACAAAGCGCACCGAACGACCAAGTCTTATGCGCGCTCTGAAAATCCATACTACAACGAGGTAAGACATCTGTATCTCAACTGATTAACAAGCAACTTGAATTAAAGTTGAATGTCCCCGTGCTGCTATTTAGTATTTCGTCTTTGAGCTACGTTGCACGCTAACTGAACTGTTGCGTTTAACGGTCTTGTATGAGGTACGAAAACGCAATGCATGCAAAAAAACCTTGACCCATGGCGAACTGCTCATTGATCTTCAGAGCGTTTGGAATCAACCGAATCGTTGTTACTTCAAAAAATGGGGTCGTCTTGAGGCCTCTATTGCGGACATGTCCAATATCACGCCAGGCGTATGCAAAGGTTATCTACAGATTGATTTGGCAATTGTCTCACAGAACTCGGATCCCAACACTGTGCTGAGACCACACGAAGACGCAATGTTGGAGCTGAATAAATGGCAGATAAATCAGGACTATGATAATATCGAGAGGTATTTTTTATGTGCAAACCATAAATGACAAATATCTTTATCTATGCCATTTTTTTCAGAAATATGCTACAAAATGCGGACAACATGATGCAGTGCAATATCCGTTATACTGTCACGCTCTATAAAGCAGTGCTGACCAAGAAGAGCGACTATCTCATACAAGTATCCTTTGCTGGCAACCATGTACTTGTGACACCGTCCAATTCACCAACGACCTTTCATTTCTAAAGTTTAGATTCCATCCTTTCAAGGGCAAGACAAATGTTTGCAAAGCCACAGGTCAACCGGTGTGGAATCATTCGGTGTGCTTCTCATGGACGTTCCCATCACTATCGCAGACCTTTGTTGTACAGATTTTATCACATGAGCACCTACAATGGAAGACTGTCGCAGACTATGAGATCCATTTCGATGAGATTGCATTCAAAGGTTTCTGGTTCAAAAAAGATAAATCTTTTATTACTATTTAGAGCAAAGACAAAATAAACTAATTTCATTTTGCTACAGATAAACCGGCTTTGGGCCCTACATACGTGCATTTCTACGATATATCCAATCCACTGCAATACCTTGGACGACTTTTAGTGGAGGTCAACTCGGAGTGTCTACCCACTGGTCCGGCGCGTGATCTCTTAACAAAGCCCGTTGCACCGTTAGAAGAGAAACGTTGGTGGCAGGAGGAGACATTCCTAGTGGAGTTTCTACCACTGCAAGGCGACTTTATACATGGAAATTTTAGTAACTGCCGAATATCTATGAGGCTCGCAGGTACTACAAAAGGTTTTACTTTTGACTTTCCAGTTCGATAAATGCGGCAAGCGATAAAAAATCGGTTACCAAATTTGAAACCATAAGCTACCCATGACCTAAAGAATTGTGGGGTTATGCCCCAAGCCCTAATTATACTATACAGGGTGACATAATTATATTAAATACGATTGATTTATGCTCGCCGTGCCAGAATGTGGCTTACTCGTTGTAGTCTGGAATAGTATAGCAGAATTATTTGTCTTAGCGCAGTAAATGCAGGCATATTTTTAAATCATATCGGATAGTTCCTGTTCTTAACATTCTACGCCATTTCAATACATTTAAGCTTACATTGATAGTTATTTTATTAGCAGCATAAACCTGTTCCTGGCTACACATGAATCTGGGCTGGTCCGTTAGCCATGACACCAATAATTATTATTGTAACAGCGTAAAATAGTTGAGATAAATCCGGATTTGCGCGATAGCGAAGCATCTTACTTATTCAATATTTCCTCGCCCAACTAATACGAAAATGTCGGTCCATAAAATGTTGGTTAAGGTGAACTTGGTGGCCAATCGGAGAGTACGTAACCTCAACATCTGTATGAAACTGTAAAAATTTATTTGGGCCTAATTAAACCAAAAAACATTCTAAAAATTCACAACACTTATAGACTAAATACGAGGAAAGATGCAAAAGTTCTCGAAGTAGATATATGGTATATCTTTTCTCTTACAGCAAGTACCTCTTTTATGACTATTACATTGCTGAGATGAAGTTCAATATCTTGCACAGACATTCAAAATAGGCCTTTATAGTTGACTTCACTTCTTCACTATCAATATTTTCCCCCTTTCTTTTCATTTTTTGCAATATATAATCGTAAGCCTTTGCTGAAGGAAATCTCTACAATCTAACTACTAATTAGGACTATAAGCATTGCAGTTATGTTTCAAAGCTATAGTTGTTTAGTGCAGCTCTGGTTATGTGACTGTTTTGCACCGACACAGTATATGTATTTTCCCATAAGCGAAGTATCTTGTCGTGACAGCCGTTTCTTTATAACCAATTAATAATATATCTTCTATATCCTAGAAAACAGTAGCCCCAATCTTTCCAACCAATTGTCGCCCCAGAGCTTCTTTGGCGGTGCTGAAGCTTTTGCATGCTAATACATAGACCCTTTCTTCTACTCAGCTTCACGGAGTTTTTTTTTTTATTAGTATTTTCATTGCAACTAGTATAACATTACATATATGTATACACTAACGAGCAATTTTTGTGGAGATTTGTTGCAACAAAAAATGTATGTTAATCCTCAGAAAAATACAAATAGTTTAAATCTAGAGGTTTTTTACGTTTGAGCCTTCGTTTCCATTTTGTAGTAGATGCTTTCCATTTCAATTCAACCGGGCTATTCGGGTCATGTTCTTCGATTTCGATGTAACTGAAATATGTTGCTCTCTGGTCAAAATAATGAGACACGTATTTTTTTTTCGCCCGAAAAAATTTTTTTTCAAGAGTTATCGGGAATTTTGTTTTTCGGCTCAAACTCGATTTTTTTTAATTATACAGTAGGTTCTGTTTTTATGCGGCTTTTTTTTATGCGGTTTTGAAATAGTGCGGTTTTTTTTTTTAATTACAAAATGCATGTCGACCTATCGGGAATTGTACATATAAACAAGATTCTAAACCAGCTAAGCAAAAACTCATCACAGATTACATCAGAAATGCTAACCCTACAAGTATGGAAGATATATAAAGATATAATTTTCAAAGATTCAATATTTTGTTTATGCGATTTTATTTAATTATTTCAGATTCATGCGGTCTATGGAACGTATCTATAGTAATAATATGGGACTAGTGCCCTTTTTTATGCGATTATTTCAGATTTATGCGGTTTTAGCATTTGAAACGTATCTATAGTTTTACTATAGAACTAGTAGCTTTTTTTATGCTGTATTTTTTTTATACTGTTTCTTGCGGAACGTATCTACCGCATAAAAAGAGAACCTACTGTATAAGAAAAATTTGTTTTTAAATGCCCATAACTTAGTCAAATATGAACCGATTTTAATAATTCTGGGTTCAAAATGATCGTAATTACTTACACGAGCGACTTCATATAGAAACAATTGCAAAAAAGTGGTCGAAAATTTTTTATTTAGCAAAAAAGAAAAAAAATTGAAATTTTTTCAAAATTCAATATTTCAAAAAGTGTATTTTTTTTTTTTATAACTTTTTCCAAATCAAAAGGACATCTCAAACTTTAATTGAGCTGAATGCCTAGTAGCTAAAATGAGTTGTTTTTGAGTAATGAATTTTTTAGTAAGAAACCTGTTTCGCACTTTTTGTTCTTTGGAAAATAAAAAATTTTCAACTACTTTTTTGCAATTCTTTCTACATGAAGTTGCTCGTGTAAGTAATGACGATCCTTTTGAACCCAAAATTATTAAAATCGGTTCATTTTTGACTAAGTTATGAGCATTTAAAAACAAAAATTTCTTATATTATTAAAAAAAATCGATTTTGAGCCGAAAAACAAAATTGTCGATAAAGCTTGAAAAAAAATTTTTTTGGGCGAAAAAAAAATAACGTGTCTCATTATTTTGACCAGAGAGCAACATATTTGAGTTACATCGAAATCGAAGAACATGTCCCGAATAGCCCTTTTGCATTGAAATGGAAAGAATCTATATAAGAAAATTTTTTTTTAATTACTCATAACTTAGTCAAAAAAAAGCCGATTTGAACGATTTTGGGTTCAAAATAATCGTAATTACATACACGAGCGACTTCGTGCAGAAACAATTGCAAAAAGGTAGTTGAAAATTTTTTATTTTCCAAAGAACAAAAAGTGCGAAACAGGTTTTTTACTCAAAAATTCATTACTCAAAAACAACTCATTTTAGCTACTAGGCATTCAGCTCAATTAAAGTTTGAGATGTCCTTTTGATTTGGAAAAAGTTATAAAAAAAAAAAATACACTTTTTGAAATATTGAATTTTGAAAAAATTTCAATTTTTTTTCTTTTTTGCTAAATAAAAAATTTTCAACTACTTTTTTGCAATTGTTTCTATATGAAGTCGCTCGTGTAAGTAATTACGATCATTTTGAACCCAGAATTATTAAAATCGGTTCATATTTGACTAAGTTATGGGCATTTAAAAACAAATTTTTCTTATATAATTAAAAAAAATCGAGTTTGAGCCGAAAAACAAAATTGCCGATAACTCTTGAGAAAAAATTTTTTCGGGCGAAAAAAAAATACGTGTCTCATTATTTTGACCAGAGAGCAACATATTTCAGTTACACCGAAATCGAAGAACATGACCCGAATAGCCCGGTTGAATTGAAATGGAAAGCATCAGTATTATCGTTAAGAATAAATGCTTCATTGTTCACATGCTTGCTTAGTCGCTCTGCGGGCGACTTTGCAAATTTCTTTATGTTTGCCGTAACTGAATCAATATTGAGGTCACATTCTAGATCTTGCGTCCTAATATACCATGGAGCACAAACTGCATGCTTCACAGAGGTGAGCCCAGGTTTTGTCTCCTAAACGAGTCCACTTATACAGATTTAAAAACTCGCATGAACACTCGACACGCTATTGTGTCTGAGTGAAGTGTGGGAATGTATTCATCATACGCTGGTCTTAGACATACCCAGATGATCAGGAAGGATATTAGCAATGCTTGTAGATGCTGCTCTAACTATTTCCACTCATGGTTTTTCTTTCAAATGTGCATCTATCGCAATAATTTATTCGTCCTTTGAGAACTTCGTATCAATCGGCTGCAATGAGCTCTGATAGTTTTCAATTTACTCTCTATTTTTCTTGTGCATACTATGATACATATAAGTAAATATTATGCCATTGCAAACATCTCTAGCAAATCGATGGCATTTCTTAATCACATCACTAGACGATCTTTTCTTCCCGACTGATTTGTTCATTCGGCGAGACCTCAAAGGTTATTGAACCGATTTAAAGGTATTGAACCGATTTCGAGTTCTAATAACTGAAAATAAAAATTTACTTACTAATCATTTTATTCCGTGAACTTCTTTATCTAAATTCACCCCTCAGTCTTCTTAATATAAACTAAAGATAAAGAGTTAGCGCTTCAGTCGGCTGTAGCTCGGCGTAGATCTGGAGAAACTACTCACATGACGATCCGACTCGTGGATTTATATAATTCTGTCAACATTTTGGATCGTCCTCCCGCGTCCATATTACCAACAGAATTATTGGGTTTGCAACTAAGTTATGGCGGATTTTTTTAGAAAATCAAATACAATTTTATCAACTTTATTCTGTAATGTATTGATCAATGACCTTTTGCCAACTTTCAGGCAGCATCATAATCCCACGTTCATAAAACTTCTGGTTTTTATTAGCAAAAAAATTAATCAGGTAAGATTTGATATCATCATCATTATTGAAAATTTTAACATTCAAGGAGTTTTGTAAAGATCGAAACAAATAATAATCAGATGGTGCAAGGTCAGTACTATATGGTGGATGTGGCAAAACATCCCAACCAACCTCCAATAATTTTTGCCGAGTGGCGAAAGATGTGTGTGGCCTTGCATTGTCATGATGGAATACAATACTTTTTCGATTTGTCAATTCGCGCTTTTCTTTAACTGCATTGTTTAATTTCGTTAGTTGTTTAATGTAGGCATCAGAATTGATCGTTCGGTTGGATGGTAAGAGTTTAAAGCAGACAATTCATTTGTAATCCCACCAAACTGATAACAAAACCTTCTTTTGATCAATATCAGCTTTTGATGTTGTCTGAGTTGGTTTACCTGGCGTGCTCCACTATCTTTTCCACTTGATATTGTTGTAAAGAACCCATTTTTCATCGCCAGTTATCGGTCGTTTTAAAAACGGATCGTTTTTATTACGTTTCTTTAGTAAATCGCAACTGTTAGTGCGTTGTGCTAAATGCGTTAATTTCAGTTCGTGAGGAGCCCATGTATCGAGTTTTTGAACATAGCCAAGTTGTTGTTTTAAGTGATTTCCATTGCATGCATGTGATACATGAAGCTTCTCTGCAATCTCATGTGTTGTACTGTGACGATCCGAATCGATTATTGCTTTGATTAGCGCGTCATCCACTTCAACTGGACGACCAGACGTTTTTCATCTTTGAGTGAAAAATCACCAGAACGAAATTTGGCACTGCCGTTCTTTTAAGGCTTCGTCACCATAAACAGCACATAACTTTTTATGGGCTTGCGATGCGGTTTTCCCTTTGCGGAAATAAAAAAGCAAAATATGACGAAACTGTTCCTTTTGATTTTCCATTTTTCAACGAACGCCAAACGAAAACTACGCAATCGACCAAAACTTTTTTTTATTGATTGACAGCTGAATTGCCAACAATCAAATAACAAAATGTGTTTTACATTTATACTACGTCTGCAAACCTAAAAATTCAACTGAAACCATCTAGGAGTGAAATCCGCAATTACTTAGTTGCCAACCCAATACTTTTAACACTGCTTTGCTATTGTATTCGATACTGCATTGGATCCATAAGTAGCACAAAGCTTTTGGTCCCCTGAATTTTCTCCTATATGCTTCCATTTTGGAATTATGTAGCACAGAACTATTAAAGAACTCTTTGGAGCACAATCGATATCACCATATAACACATGGGCCCGAGCCTAACAGAGAAAACACGTTTTTTTTTTCATTTCAGCGCTGCTCTGCAATACCACTTTTTAAGAACTTTTGCTTATTCTATTCTTTTGCCTCAAAATAGACCTCAGTTTCAGAGATAAACTCTTCAGTCGTGCGAAATTTCTTACCTGCGAACAGTTTTTTTTAGAGCTGTGAGCCAAATCTGGCGAATGCGGAGGATGTGGCAGCAATTCAAACTTCAGTTCATTGTTTTGATTGACTTGTGACACGGGGCGTTGTTTTGAAAGTGAGTACACGCGGCACCCACATGGAACAGAGCTTTCTAATAGTCCAATGCTCATGCAATATAAATCCAACATTTTCTTTTGATATCTTTACAATATCAGCTAACTTACTCAACTTCACTTTTCAATCATTCAAAACGATTTTGTGGGTTTTTTTATGTTACCGCATCATTTGGACGCCCACTGCGTTGTACATCATCGGTGTCTCTACGACCACGTTTGAAGTCACCAAACCTTCGTTTTATTGTTGTTTCTGAAAGAGCGGAGTCCCTATAATACTTTCCCAGCCATTGCTTTGCTTGAACGATATTTTTTCCCATCAAAAAGCAGTGAAAAATTAAATTAAATTAAATCAAAATTACTTTTGATGCATTGTTTTGAAAATAACAAAAGTAGCGTTACTCTTAGCACAATAACTCCAGAACTAATGAATGGAATATCATGAAATTTTAACAGCTGTCTTTTTAAGGTTAGTAGTAACTGAAAAAGAGGTGAATGTAATAAAACTAGTGCCATTGCCATTGTTAGGGCCGCGAATTTTTTACCCTTTTGTGTTAGATCGCAAGACAACTAAATACGTTAGTGGAAGGAATTCAGATCTATTTACTTAACTTGTGCACAAATATATATTTTATTAAATGTGTATACACTTTATTCTGGTAGACATACATACGTATCCTAAGTGGGATATGGCTAAGAAGAATTTGAATTTTTATTTTTTAGTTTCTTTCACTATTGGGTGTTCTCTTAGTAAGACCAGCATTACCTCTTAAATTGATCGTGAGATTGTTGACGGAGAATAAGGAATCTCTTCCCTCTTCCGTAGAGGTCTAGACAGTTTTAAATTCTTTGACATTTGTCGTTTACAGCATTGTTAGAAACTTCAAACTTATCTTGGAAATAAACGCTTTGCTTTAGAGAATTCCTCCAACTATGTGGAATGCTATCTGAAAAGCTATCCGGGTAAAATGACCAGCGCTGGCACCAACTTAAAGTATTTTCGACAAGAAGCGGCTTACAAAGCGGTTTACTTAAGAATCACTATGCCCGATAATCGGTATAAGTTCGATAGTGATTATTATATGCAAGAAATCTTGGATCTAATAGTTAAGTATATGAAGTTTCATCTACTCATTTCAAGCTTCATTTAGGTTCATTTTCATTTCATTGCTAATTGTGCCCAACTTAGGAATCGGAACTGAAAACATTCAAACTTTTTCAAATCAAATACATCAACCAATTCGTACTCCAAGCCAAATGTTTGAAGGCCATTATAATGAATTTGCAAAATAAATTGAAAGAGGGTGTCGACGAAAAAAGGCTAGAATACGCAGGTTTCAAAGACACCACCATGTGGGATACCAATCGCTTAGTCTACGTAAATGCTTTTTTCGTAAGTTCATAACTCAAAAACATTCATTTTGCAAAAACTTTCTGAAGACTTTTCTTACCCCTCATGCAGGAAAGATTTCCTGACAATCTGCGGGCGATGCGTCAAAAGCTAAAGACTGCGCCCCCCATGTTAATAGAAAGCATCATCGTGGAAGTTGTAGATCAAATGGTTTTACATTCGAACGAACTAAAGAGCCTTTTGGCCACAACGCGCTTACAGGATGAATGGCCCACCCTCTTGATTATGATCACTGTATCGGGAAATCGTGATATTGCGGTTTGCCGACTCAATGCGAAATACTTTTTAAATGCACCAAAGGACAAAACAGCTAGCCCGAATAGTTTATGTTGGCGCATGCGGAATTTCATATTCAAGGTCATATCACAAGACTACCACAGCTCGCAGTAGTGAAATTAAATCTAGCTCCACTTTCCCTTTATCTTTAGGATATTCAATGTCAGCACAGCTGCATCAATTGTGGCTGCAATGTCGGCATTATACAAGGCACACTTGGCATCGTGGTCGATAGCGAACGTACCGAATACGTGGCCACCATCACCAACGATTGGAAACAGACCGAACTCTACTATTGGACACCCATTGTACACTACACCGTTTACAAATGCCGAATATTTATACATCAAGCAAAAGTGCGTCCAGGCAGCGATACAAATGGGCTTTGTGATGGCTATCTACGCGTTATCTTTGGTTCGCAGTGGGCGCAGACATCCACAGAAGAGGCCACGCTCTCACCGATATGGAATTGTGTGATTTGCTTCGACATGATTGTGATGCCCGGCATCATGCAATGGTACTTCAAACATCCTCCACTTATATCTGTGGAGCTGTACGATCGAGATCGTGTAACGGCCAATGACTATGTTGGTTGTGGTACTGTACAGGTATCAGTGATAAGTACGAAAGATGCGGATGATAGCGCACGCGAAGAGCCTGAAAATAGGCTCAAGCTAAACAAAATGGTGAAGACGAGGATTGCCATGAAGAAATTTCATAAACTCAAAGTGTTGTCTCCACCACCACTCAGCTGGGTGCCGATTGCTCAGGATGGCAGTGTAAGAGCGGAGGTGTTAATGTCAGCAGAGCTCGTGGAGATACAACAAGAAATTGGGCAAATGGAAATAATGGAACCGACCATCACAAATGGTATACCGACGAGTATAAAACCAATTATGAAAAACTTCGTGTGAGTACTGGAAGTACATCCACTGTTAAAAGTGCGTATTTGCATTGCTTATTCATACAGGTTAGAGGTGGTTTTCATTGGTTTTAGAAATTATACAAAGACCACTTTTGGTGGCAGACATCGGATAAAAGTCATGATGGGGGATCTGGTGCTAACGAGTGGACTTTCATCGACGCGCTTGAAGAATAGCATTAACTTTTTAGTAATATTTGCTTCTGGAGTTGTGGTAAGTTTTAGTTAACTGGTTTGGGATCTTGCGACAATACGATACAATAAATCTGTATATACGAAGTGTGTTGGTTAAATATGTAGACTGACGCTGTAGAACAATTTATTTTGATTTCGTATATATGTATGTATTTAATATCTTCTCTTCTTAATTGGCGCGATAACCGCTTACGCGATTTTGGCCGAGCTTAACAAAGCGCGCCAGTCGTTTCTTTCTCGTGCTAACCGGCGCCAATTGGACACACCAAGTGAAGCCAAGTCCTTCTCCACCTGATCTTTCCAACGCAGAGGAGGCCTTCCTCTTCCTCTGCTACCACCAGCTGGTACCGCATCGAATACTTTCAAAGCCGGAGCGTTTGTATCCATTCGGACGACATGACCCAGCCAACGAAGCCGCTGGATCTTTATTCGCTGCGCTATGTCTATGTCGCCGTAAAGCTCATACAGCTCATCGTTCCATCGTCTGCGATATTCGCCGTTGCCAACGTGCAAAGGTCCAAAAATCTTACGCAGAATCTTTCTCTCGAACACTCCAAGCGTCGCTTCATCGGATGTTATCATCGTCCAAGATTCTGCGCCATACGTTAGGACGGGCATGATGAGAGTCTTGTAGAGTGTTAGTTTTGCTCGTCGAGAGAGGACTTTACTGCTTAGTTGCCTACTTAGTCCAAAGTAGCACTTGTTGGCAAGAGAGATTCTACGTTGGATATCAATATCATCGGCATACGCCAACAATTGTACGCTCTTATAAAATATTGTGCCTGAGCGATTAAGTTCTGCGGCTCGTACGATGCTCTCCAACATCAGGTTAAAGAAGTCACACGACAGCGAGTCACCCTGTCTGAAACCTCGTTTGGTATCAAACGGCTCGGAGAGGTCCTTCCCAATTCTGACGGCGCTGCTGGTGTTGAGCAACGTCATCTTACATAGCCGTATTAGTTTTGCGGGGATACCAAATTCAGACATCGCGGCATACAGGTAACTCCTTTCCGTACTGTCGAATGCAGCTTTGAAGTCGACGAAAAGATGGTGTGTGTCGATTCTCCTTTCATGGGTCTTTTCCAAGATTTGGCGTATTGTGAATATTTGGTCGATGGTAGACTTTCCAGGTCTGAAGCCACACTGATAAGGTCCAATCAGTTGGTTGACGGTGGGCTTCAGCCTTTCACACAATACGCTCGCTAGAACCTTATAGGCGATATTTAGAAGACTAATTCCGCGGTAATTGGCACAAATTGCAGGATCGCCCTTCTTATGGATTGGGCAGAGCACACTTAAATTTCAATCGGCGGCATGCTTTCATCCGACCATATTTTGCATAGGAGCTGATGCATGCACCTTACCAGCTCCTCGCCGCCATGTTTGAATAGCTCAGCCGGCAGTCCGTCGGCGCCCGCGGCTTTGTTGTTCTTTAGCCGTGATATTGCTATTCTCACCTCGTCATGGTCGGGTAACGGAACGAGAATTCCGTCGTCAACGATTGGGGTATCGGAATCTTCACATTCTCTATGACATGCACAGCTGTCACTGTTTAACAGGTTTGAGAAGTGTTCCCTCCATAATTTAAGATTGCTCTGTACGTCAGTCACCAGATCGCCGTCTTTGCTCTTACAGGAAAAACCCCATATAATAACCCCATCCTCTATACCCGCCGTGCTTCATGCAAATCTTCCCTAGCCCAAAGCAGGAAAGCAAATCTTCTTCTTACATCCCTTTCAGAATGCATGCCATGTTCCCTTCGCTCTCTCACAGCTTCACCTACTTTAATTGGCAGATTACATCTATAGAAAACAGACAGAAGTCGTATTTCGTCTAAAGCAGCATCAATCTCGTTATTTTATAGTCCTTGACAGAATTTATAAAATTGAAAGACGTTGGTTCATGCAAACGTTAAAAATGCACCAAGTTTTCTACTACAATTTTACAGCTTTAGTTCGACTTTAGGCATGGCAGCGGTGACCAAAAATGATTACCAACACTAGTATGAATAGAGTTCAAACAACCTTTACTAGAGTCCCCTCCAATTCCATATTCAGTTAAAGGCCATAGCCTTACTGGTTTGTTGGTTTAAGTGGTGTTTCGTCCGGAATCCAAGTAGCGTTTCTGCACCATTTTGTTCCCCATCCTCTTCACCAACCAAGGCTATTTACAGAATGACTATATCCAGTCTGTGCCGTTCAGGAACCTTATTAAATTGTTTCCATCTAAGCCAGATAGTTGTTCGAGACTCTCGAACAGCGATTTGCCCAGGGTTAATATTATGTTCCTCCATTCACAGAGGAAATGGAAGATTGTTTCCTTTTTCTCCGGTTGTTTACATCTGTGGCAGTGTGTGTTGTGAGGGATGTCTATTTTGGCTGTTTTTCCCCCGACAGACCAAAAGCCAGTTATGACTGCCGTCGTTTCATGTTCTGCTAATTTTGCATGTCGTCTGGTCTATCCATCTACAATCCGCGGTTCAGAGGTAGGTCATAGCCGAGGGAATATAAAATAAAAAGGTTCGGGTTGTAGAGCTGTTCAGCCATTTCAACATATGGTCTAAAGCTCAAAACTTTTTGCGAAGCCTCGAAATGGTAGACGGGGGTTTCTCTAAAGGCGTCGCGCTTCGAGAGAAAATAGAAAGCCCCTGAGATTACTTTTTCCGTAAAGAAGCTTCCCATAAATCGTCCATTTGAAAAGAACGCATATAACCAATTGAAGGAGAAAACTGGCTTAGGCACATTTCAAAAATGTCGCAATACATTTGAGCATGAGTATTTGAATGCTGCACTACATTTGAGTATTAATGTGACAATCAGTCACAAAATAATGTAAGGTATTGTAAGGATAGATGAGAAAGGAGGTACTCTGCAATCTAAAGGTTCTTTTGTATCCTCTATACCCCTTTAAACTTTCTAAAGGTTATCAAACAGTTCTTTGTTACCCATTTTCTACCATTATTAAGGTCAGCTGTACATTACCTCAAGAGAATCAATTTAGATCTAGCGAAATTCCGACATTCACAGGCGTAGTCGGCGCTAAAAAAAGTCTTTTTTGTGCCCAAATGGCTGTTGTAGCTTTACTTGTTTAGTTTATTGGCGATACCTTTTTGTGCACAAGGAATTTATTTTCAGAGCCTTCCTGAGCAACTTGAATATTGGCCAGCAATCATTGCTACAGATGTGTCCGTTTCGTCGAAGGGTGCCGAAACAACATTGGGTGCCGTTTTGATACCTGATTCAAAACGTTTTCTGCAATCAGATAAATCAGTAAAATGTATACCGGCAATGCCTGGCGACGAAGCTTCAACGATGCTGCAAATAGCTGATAGGGAGGACAATGAAACTGAACCACTGCTAAATAAGAGCAAACTAACGCTATTCCAGCGCACTATCGGTGTCTTCAAAAAATCTAAAGATCCTGCAAGATTACCACCAATCGAAAATATTGATCACTTACAAGCAATCGATGAAACTCAATACAGTTGGTGGACAAAATATTATAACTCGATTTATTCATATCAGGTTAGTCAAATAATTTTTATTTTATGAAAATTAATTAACGCAATTTATTAATCCTCCATTCAGGAAACCGGTGATTTTTCTCATCTATACAAGCACAGCTTGGTCATTTATCCTAATGAGTTGGAGCGTCAAGCCGATCTCAGCTATTTACACGACTGGGCTGAACCTGTCAAATTGGTACATGGTGTAAAATATAAAAAGAACTCTATGCCAAAGGAAGAAACATATGCGACACTGAAGTTGAATATTAAACTTGTGCCCTGCAAATGTGGCACCAATGATGGCGGTGATGGTATTATGCTACGTCCACTAGCAGCGGCTCTGAATCCACGTTATCAGGCCGAGCTGCACACACTTACCGACCTAACAAAGATTATTGTTCGCATCTATGTGGTGCAAGGTGTACAATTAAGGCCGCATGATAAGAACAGCAAATCGGATGCTTACGTTAAATTGCAATTAGCTGGTAAGACTATAGCGAATCGGGCGCATTATGTGCCCAATGAGAGTAATCCGATATTTGGGAAGTGCTTTCAAATGGAAGGAGTGCTGCCAAGGTATGGATACACTTCTTAATTTATATAATTTCAAAATGGGTGATTCGCAAAAGAAACGTTAGTTGTATTAGCTCGCCCAGAACTCTACTGTAAATACCTTCATAACAATGCTTTAGTTGTCGGTATGCGTCACTTTGCTGTTTTGTTTTCCTTTTTTAACTCGAAAGAAAGCCATTAAATGTCATCGGAAGTTTAAGATCAATGAAAACATCTTGTTCCAAGATAAGGAACGATCTTTCAAAACATCTCGCTTTGAAGACTAAGACTTAGTGGCGTTACTCAGTAAAGATTCGTACCAAAAGCAAGAAGACTTGACAGAATCATTAACATAACAAAAATTTCCCAGCACATGGGGCTAAAGGGGCTCTTTAAAGTGACACCTAAGCGACACCTTCACATTTGTCAAGTAGACAGATGTAAAATTTTCACCATGGATAATTACATAATACAAAGTGTTAAAATGATTGAAATTTTTCATGAAAATCAAATAATTAAAAATTGTCGACCATCAAGAATGGTCGATTTACATTCTTCATTTTGTTGGAGGAAATAATCATTCGAAAGAGTCGATAACTCAAAGCTTGCTGAAAAAATTTCCAGGAACTGGTTCTGTCGAGAATAGAAAAAGGACTGGCAGACCAAAAACTGGTCGTTCTGTTGAGAATATTGTTGCTGTGGCGCAAAGTGTTGCCGAACAACCTTCAACATCGATATCTTGACGTTCTCAGCAATTAGGCATTCATGCGCCGATTGACGGTTTTCACATAAGGATTTCCATTTGCATCCTTACGAAATTCAATTAACACAAATTATCAACGCAGACATTTCGTGAATTGGATCTTTGATCTTGATGCTGTTTTTTTTTTCGGGCAAAATCATCTTTAGTGATGAAGTTCGTTTCACACTGGGTGGATTTTCCAACAAACAAAATTGCCACATCTGAGTAGAAGAAGATCTTCTAGTAATTTCGGAAAAACTTTACATCCACTAAAATGTGCTGTTTGATTGGTTGGTGTGGTTTTTGGCTGGTGGAATAATTGGCACCTTTTTCTTCGGAGATAAAAATGAAAGAGCTGTTAATGTCAATCGACATCGCTATAGACACCTGATTGAAAATTTTCTATGGCATGAGATTAAAGGAATATACATTAGACGATCTTTTCCTTGGGGCCAACAGCATGGAGCCACAAGTCACAGAACGCGGGAAAATATTGCATTATTGCATCTAAAATTCCTCGTCGATTAATTTTACATAATGGTGACATATATGGCCAGATGATGCGACCGGACGCCATTAGCCTACCATACTTTTTAAGACGTTTTTTGAAAATTGAAGTCTATGCGCATAAGCCAGCAACGATGCTAGAGCTGAAACACAACTTTCGGATCGAGATCGTTGAGCTCAATGCGATAATGTTTGAGCGAGTCGTTGAAAGTCTCATATGACAGCCTGTAGACATGCTCATGGTGGAAATTTAAATGATGCCATTTTTGCATAATTGCTAATAGCCATATTTTGAGTAAAAATAGTGAAACGTAAGATTATCTTAATGTTTACATATTTCATTTTAAATCAATATCTATGCGCGTCTTTTGAAAGACCCTTTTATGAGTTTGCTTCTCCAATGCTGAATCCTGTGGTAGCTAGGGGCGAAAAATGGTTAGACTAAACTAGCTCTAGGCCAGGCTAACTCGGTACAACGGCTTCGAGGCCGAATATGTATGGTTATGGTTGATGGAACCGGAAGGGAATGATGTGGTATGAGCCCGTTAAATTTGGCGAAACTTTCACTGGATAGTTTTACTGTCAACAAAATACATTCGTACCAGTGCCTATTTTTCAGCATAACAATGTTCGATCTTATGTTGCCATATTAACTGAACCCTATTTAAGAAACCGTGGATGGGAACACTTATCACGTCCGAAGTATACACCTGGCTTGGATTCTTATAATTTTCGCCGGAGCAATCATTTCTCTGGAACGACTCCAATTTTGTTGATTCTCTCTTGGTCACGAAAGGTGGCAAACAATGAAATAGTAGATTCTGAAGGACACTATTTGTGCTAAGCCATTTGCCAAATTCTTGCAAAAAAATAAGAAAATCTTTCCTTTTCAAGTAGCCGATGCGATACATAAAAATGCAGTATTTTGGATAATTTCGTATTTTGGATTGATAGACTTACATTGATATATAGAAAAAAACAGACATCTTATCAGGAACAGAGGCACTTCAGCTCGAGCAGCCATAGCAGATCGCACTATATTTTTTTTTACAAGATTGGTGGGTTTCTAAAGGGTATTAATGCATTTGTCAACCATCTGACTAATAAATTTAGGACTAATTTTAGTTAGGAGTGCATTCAGAGTATTTGCAAGCGTCCATTATTTTTACTCCTCAATCCGTCAATATTGCTTTAAACTACACAAATAATATACGAGTATGTGAATAAATTAAATTTATTTTTTCAAAACAGCCGAAAAATAATACCACTAGACCTGCTTATTTGTACTGTATATTACATACATATCGAGTTCTTCTTTTCTCTTGCAGTCAGTTGGAGTATGCAGCTCTATCTTTCAATAAAAATCTAAAATTCCTACGGCTGTTTTGTATGCTTTTCCATACAAGGAAGCGACCTTCGATGTTTCTGCGCCTTTTATAGCTACTAATGGTTGAACGCATATCGTATGCTTAATGATTTGCTTTTGAAAGTAACGAAAGGTTTTATGCTGAGAGCTTTAAACAACCTCCCCTCAGCCTAAATAAGTATAGTATATCACGTGTACTCGTATCATTGCCAAAACCGGTTTGTGCGTGACTACCTGACGATAGGGCCCGCTGTGGGCACGAAACACCAAACTGATAGGATAGGATTTTTCTAATAGCGATTACCCCTCGGCAGGCATTGGTAAATTTCCGATGGTGTTACTGCTACGAAAGAGCTCCTCCTATAAAACCATCTAACGTTCGGAGGTGGCGTAAAATTGTAGGTAACTCTATTTGTAGAACAACATCGAGTCACACGCCGCAAATTAGAGGAGGAATCCCGCCAAACATACAGCAAAGTGTGTAACCACCAGTTATGTATACGTAATATGAACCTTCAGTCTTGACCAGACCAATATTGAAATCAATTATAAGTCTTTAAAAATTCTGAATCCGGCTACCAAAATATTTAAAACATTTATTGAGAAGTTTTGATCGTATTTTGGATATTCGAGCTGAGAATGTTGAAATACACTGTTAGCAAAACGGGTAAATTTCACATAATTAAGCCATTTGTCCTGAAATCTAGAATAGGCGCTATTAACTTGGCTGATCTACATTGGCCAACAGCTACATATAGGGTTGTCCGTATTCGACGGACCCAAGTGTTTTTTGGGCCCATTCCAATCGACGAGGCTTGTCCGCAGGCAACAATATTTACGACAATTGAATCTTATACGGGAATAAATGCAAATCAATGCAGCTAATTCGTTGTAAAGTAGTCCGAGCAATGCCGAACTGCTGAGAACGGCGATTTTGGGATGTCCTTGGCGACATCTCAACACTGGTCGAAAACCTTTCGTACAAACGTTTAATGGTGCTCTTAGAAGGCGCACTTTTCACATTATTTAATTTTGTATACGCACGTTGAGTTTTCACAATTGACTTCTTTTGTTGAATGTAAATTTAAACAATTTGGGAGCGCTGGCGTGGCGTGTACCGTCCCATGGTAAACATCTGCTTAGACTGACGCTTCCAACGCGGTGTGTCTCTGTCAAAAGATACAGGGTTGCCAGATGGGTCCGTCGAATATAGGCAACCCTGTAGTTCCTATAAGCAGTTGGCACTAACAAGAGCTTTTATTGAGGTCTACATACTTTAGATTTCAAATCATACTCATGCTACTCTGTTTTGCGCGCTGTTTAGTACATTACCTCTAAGGGGAATAACGTAGAACCAGCACAGCTGAGACGGGCCTGTAAAATGCTGAGAAGTGACACAGGCGACCCTCCAAGTTATCTTTAGATACCGTGCACATTTCACTTTGCACCAATTCTAATTTTACTGCGAAATTGTCCATTTGGTACCCCAATTACGATTCTACAAACTGCTCTCGGTAGGGCTAAAAGATTTTTGATGGGTTTTGCGTTGCTGAGCAGAGCACGATTTTATAAGTCCCGCAAAATGTGAATGTGAATCGTTTTCGATTTCACTGCTCTGTCCAACTAAATTCTAACGTAGGTCTAAAATAGATAGATATATTAATACACTTTGATGGCCAGCACAATAATAGGCCAACACTACGGCTCACTCTTTCCATCGGATTATCCATGCATTAAACGAATTGATCATTGCAGCTGTTACTGCCTTAATGGTAGCCTACCTAATAACGAAGATATGCATATGGGTTAAGAACAGTTTATTTGTGTATCTGTGTTAATCCTGTTTTAAACTAGTCTGGAGGACGACATAAGTCGAACTGCTATTCATATTACTAGGTTCTAATAGCAATGAAAAAAGTTATTTAAATATTAATTATTTACATAACTTATTTAAATTTTTTCAAAATACGATAACATACATATTTTTTTGTCGTGAGTTCAATATTAATATTTCAATAAATGTAATTTATTTTGGCAAGTCGATCAAACGCTTTTAAATGTTCCCAAGGGAGACTACCAATCGAAATATCGACGACTAAGAATGACTTAAAGAAATTCAAAAAATATTTTTATTAAAATACCAGACGTGAGTTTACGAAATATGAAAATCATAGAAATTATTTAGAGGATAAATTAAAAACAAAAAAATCCCTCTAATCCGAATGCAATCGTCCTAAAAATGTCCGGAATTAACTTTATTTGCTAATTTAATTTATAATAAATGTACATACACACATACTATACATGTTTTAACTCCTTCTCTTTCCCTTATCTGCGTGATTGTGCTGCATTTTTCAAGAGATAATATGTTGGAAATCTCTGTTTTCGATCGCAACATGTTTGCTGATGATTATATCGGCTCCACTTTTATTGATTTGGAAGACCGTTGGCGTTCAAGGCATCGCGCTGCTGTTGGCATTTCTAAGGAATATTCGAAGTACTTAATTTTCAGTTTTTATTTTTAGTTTTAATAAAAAATGATATTTTGCAGGAGCGGATATAATAAATGGCGTAATATTGCCACACCATTTGAGATTCTGAACGAGCTTTGCTCCCAACATGATTTACCACCACCACAGTTTCTTGGAAAGAGTATTGAAGTGGGCGGTTTGAAGTTTCAAGATGAAACGCGTATTGCTCTAGGTTTGTATTTCCTAGTATTCTATGCAAATTAAAACTTTACATGCAATCTCATGGTATTCTGAAGGGAGGGATATTCATATTTAATTCGACAATGAAATTTAAATAGTTTATTATCCCTATGCAAAGAGTTTCAACAGTTGTTTGATTAATACGCTATTGCTAAGTAATGGAGTAAGTGCTCACATGCCGGCTTCGATGTATGATTTTTATTAATATATATCCACCTGGTCTACTACAACGGCGCCTTCTCCGACTTTTTATCTTGGGCGTAGTGATGCTGAAGAATTTATGGCACTTTCCCGTTTTTTACCTGTAGTTTGAAAAGCTGCAATACATAACTGGCCTCAGCCAAAAAAAACTGTCAAAGTGCAACCCGGCTGTATAAAAAATTAGTAAATAATCTAATCGAAGCAACCATTACTACTGAAAGGTATGAAAGCCATAAAATGAAAACTAACTCGACTATTTCCATAACTGCCGAAATATGGACAAATAAAGCCAAGCGAGGTGTGAAGATGATCCCGTCCAGGGATGAAACTTTTCTACTCTACGACGAGTACATTTTTACCCACTTGATTGAGACCTGTTCAGTGGGGCGTAAGCGTAGGTTATCGGAAACCCAGAGCCTCGGCGATGTTCTCGGAGAGAGAGGGAGCTCGAACAGCGCAAATTTGGGAATATGCTGAAAACCGGAACAGTCAATGAGGCGAGCAAACCAACCTACAACGAAACTGAATCCATCAGGGATTATTTAGTATAATTTAACAATACGCTCCAGTTATTCTCTAGTTCGTGGACGAACTAACGACCATTCGAAATGCCATCCAGAGAGTGGACTCAAATAAAGTGGCGAATTTTTTGTAGGAAATACATTCTGTCAAAAAAATATCGAGAATTGTTCAATAAAACGCAAAATAACGATTAGTCCAGCGTTTGAAGAGATCTTCTTTAGCTCCTTCAGCGAATTTTCCTTAATGGCCTCTATCGACTCAAAGTGGCGTCCGCGGAGTGGCAATTTAAGACGGTGGTTGTTCGATGATATTTGTCGACTTTTTCGTCAAAAAAGTGTTCACAATATGAGACTTGTGAGACGGTGCATAACTTCCAAATAATAATCTTTTTTTACCGTCGTATAACTTCGCAATAATATTCTTTACTTACCGTAGAACCATGGTACGAATTTCGAATGCACAACACCATGATAATCAAAGAAAACGAGTAGCATGACTTTCACTTTTTACCGACTTCGACGTTGATTCTGGGTTTCGACTGATGGCATAACGTCATATACCACTGACTGGTTGCATGGCAAACTCATACATCCTGTTATGATGCGCTGGATAAAAGTTGGGTCCGAATTCACTTGCTCATGCATGTCTTCAGCCACCTTCTTCCGATGAATTTTTTTAAAGAAATTCAACTCTTTTGAAACGAGCGAACAAAAACGCTCCGTTTATCTATGACCTGCTATTAATAATTTATTTTATTCCATTAGACGAAGAATTGCAAGAACGGCTAAGTCTAACGGCGCTTCATCACTTCGATCAGCTACCCTCCTTTGGTTACAAACTGGTGCCGGAGCATGTCGAAACTCGCACTTTATACAGACGTGATTGCCCGGGTATAGAACAGGTCTGTAGAGAATTTTATTCTTCCTTAAAAATACTTGCAATTTGCATCATTTCAGGGTAAAATACAGTTATGGGTTGAAATGTATGAAGGCAATCTAAATATACCGGCACCTATCGATATTACCCCACACCCACCGCAATCGTACGAATTACGCGTCGTAGTCATTGGTTGCACCGACCTAACGTTGGATGAGCGAAATATATTTGGCAAAAAGATGAGCGACATTATGGTGAAAGGGTAAGTAAGGATTTTATACTACGTAATACAAACAGTAGAGAAATAAGTTGGGTCATTAAGTTGTTAATTAATATTCGATATTATTCGTTAATTAATACGCACATTTCATTTCACAAACTCCTAAAAAAAACATACATAACTGAACTGAAGCTGGTGCACCGACAGAGAGCAAATGCAAGCCACTGATATCCATTACCGCTCATTCGATGGAGCAGCAGCTTTTAATTGGCGCATGGTATTTCCCCTCAAGTATTCCTCCAATGAGGATATGGTGAGTTGTAGTAGTTTTTCTAATTATTTAAATTTCTTTTAGATTCTATTTTTTTTTTTTGTTTTTTAACTTTTTAACTGTTGTTTTTAGCTGTAAACTTAGCAAATGCTCATTTGCTTAATGAGCTCTGCTACGAGTATTGATTTCAAGTATTGGAGTATGAAAGGCAGTGCGCAAAGTGAAGTGTAGAATGCAATAAAACTAAGAGTTTTTTCTTTGTTATTTGATATTTTTTTAGAAGAATTAAGCCTCAATTAATTGCATGATATTGTACATAAATATCAGAATAAGAAATATCTAGAAAATTTGCTCTCGATTTTGAAGGAGGTTAACAGACTACGGAAACTTTCTACGAATTACAAGTTCCTCGCGAAAAAGTAGATACAGATTTTTTTAATGGGATATGTAAATAGCACACCTCAACATAGTAGTACTACTTCTGTATTGTATACTATACTTATACATCTATGGGCGCCTGCCTGTCTTTGACATAGGTACACTGCGATATGGGTTTATTGACTTACTTTTAACGCGGTAAAATGTATTAATTTCGTCCTTTTCATTGGAATCGTGCATTGCGTTTTTACTGCTCCTTATGAAAGTTGTGTCACTGCAAGGCAGTGTATAAATAAATGAATGAATAAACATAACTGCATGTCGGAGCAAAAATATTGCAGAAACTGTTGGTAATATCTGAAATAAACCAACAAAAAACAAACTAATATATTTTTTTTTAACTTACGACCGATTTCCTGCACATAGACGCCGAATGGTATGAAACTGGTCGCCGGTCCTAAAATCTACACTTTTTTTTCTTTCATATAATTCGAACATATCACCAAATACGGTGATACAAGCAAAAAGGTGGATGAATAAAATTACTAATATTGTGAATGCGTACTCGTACATCACGCCGAAATATTTAGTGTCCCCTTATACTGAAAATAATCGCCTAGTTGTGCTAGCTCAGCTAGTTTATAGAATAAAATTCTGATGAGAACGAAACTCATTTCACGCTTTCTGTTTACTTGCAAACAGTTTAAGTACAGTCTCGATGGAAGAGCTGATCGAAAGTAAGACGTGTCACAGCTAGATTCATAAGTGCGCTCACTTCGGATAAATCAAGTCAACTTAGGTTTTATATTTCCAAAATGTCTCTCAAAAATTCTGTACAATATGACTGTTCATTTGGATTTTGATATTTATGTTCTAGTCGGGACATTTTTGAATGGTGACTTCTGTGACTCCAACCTCTAAGATTGTTCCAGTTGTATAGGGTTTTTCAGTAAGAGCGCTTCAACTTTTGAACTTTTTTGAATAAAACACAAACGGTTTGACTTTTTTAACTAATTTTTTTTTTTATCGAGTTTGAACATATATGTATGTACATTTAAGTATGAAATTCGATTTCTTTTGCATGACCACCGCGTGCACGTTTTACGAAGTCCAATCGTTGAACCCAATTTTCGACCACTCTTTTGCATAAATCGGCTGAAATTCCAGCAATTTCGCGTTCAATATTGGCTCTGAGCTCACAAATCGTCGCCGGCTTGTTACTATAGACCAATGACTTCACATAACCCCAAAACGGGACGGCTTGTTAAATGGACCGTAAAATGGCCGCAATGCTCTTAAAGTAGCAGCAACAGAACGATTATTTTCATAAAAAATTTGCACGATTTGCAAACGTTGCTCAAGTGTGTAGCGTTCCATGATGAAATGTATACTAATGAAGTTTACAAATGACAAGCGAAAAATAAAAAATATTGCGTCGTTCGCCCTCCCTATCGGAAAAAAGTTGAAGCGCACCTATTGAATAACCCTTTAGATGCACCGACGGATGACCGACCAAATTTTGAAAGACCTACAATGCCGAGAAGCTGTTATAAATGTGTTGAAAAGAAGTTTATTTATGGTGGTGGAAAATTTGGCTATAAGCTTAAGAGCAGTTATTTGATATCTTTCAGTGATAGATGGAAGACCAACTTCAGCTAAAACACACTTGATAGGAGACGTTGGGAGGGCTGAATGATGAGGGGCATTGAGAAGGTTTAGATGCTGTTTGACACATCAGCCGTAAATGAGAAGACAGAAATCGATTTTAGATAATGCGATGGATCGAATAATGGTGATATGTGTGTTTTAATATATACCAAGGTGTTTTGATGACAAATATTCAGCCTAGTGAACAGGTTATTTCGTTCATTGATATCGTTTAGCAAGTTGATGAAATTCCTTTCGACTGTTCAAGGATCTTTTGACGTAGTATAAAAATAGCATCATCAGCATAAATACGGAAGTTAATTGAATTAAAGTTGCTCGCTATTTTGTTTCGCTTTTCAAATGCTATTGAAGAGCATAAGTATATGCATGCCTGTAAAGCCTTCTTTCTCGCTAAACTTACCGATTCAGGTAAGCTCTTTGAGCTCTCGCAAATTCAAAAAGTGATAATCCATATCCATATAGTGATAATCAGTATACAGCATTTATTTCTTCAAATTTAATTTATTTTTCTGTATAACCTACTAAGATGTCGAAGAATTCAAATCACGTCTTCTGTAAAGCTTGTATACCCAAAACTTTACTCGGTGGTCGAAAAACGCTCATACGGCAGCTATTACCTCGCTATGGTCGTTAAATTTTCTACCTCTGAGTTGTTCTTTGAGAAGACGAAAGAGATAGAAGTCGTTAGGAGCTAGATCTGGAGAATGGGAAATTTTAAAATTTGATAATTTGAAAGTGCAAATTTAATTTTTGGCTCCATTTAATGTTATCCAAGAATATTAAATCTTCTTCTTCAACTCTTCTTAAGATTGAAAACCTTCTTACACGTTTTAAAAAGCGTTTGAACTTACTGAATGCGAATTAAAACCATAGAGGTGTAATCGTTTCTTCCGGTCATCAATCCTTAGTGAGACATAGGACATTAAGAGTTGTATTCATTGTAAAAATAAGCAACAAAATACCAGAAAGTACTAAAGAAACCATACTGACATTTTTACAAAAAGAATACCTTATCTAGTTACATAACTTCAAATATAGCAAAAAAGTCGTTCCCTCAACAAAAGAGTCTCGCTTAACAAAAAAAACTCATAAATTAAATTGCACATAAGTATAACACATTGTACATAAAAAACGCACATTTTAAAGACAATTTGTCACGCATACAAAATTCTTTAAGAGATTCAATAAAAATTTGTTGGGTTATTTTCTTTGAATGGGAATTTTAGTGCGTTTTTATATCCAAAGCTAGGCAACACTGCAGTAGCGAGAGAAAGATTTGACTGCCGAAAGCAGAAGAACACCAATAACACCTGTAATCGCGGGCAATGCCACCATAAGTTTAAAAAAAGTAAAGCTAAATAAAAATGGGTGAATTATTTAAAAAATTATTAAAAAATGTATATTTTACAAAATTATAAACATTACATTTTAATTAGAACAGCTAGAAAAATGTCATAAAGAAAGAACTAAAGCTCCGAGACTAAATAACAAAAAAAATGCTAAATCAAGTTACGAAAATGGTAATCTGGCCATACTTGAGCTAAAATCACGTAAATTGTTGTCAAATTCGCTGAGAGCAAAGTAACGGAACCACGATAGGTGCCATCTCATTATTGTCTCCATCGTGAAATATATATATATGTAAATATATGCTTATTTATTTTTATTTATTTATAACGATAACAAGAAATTATTTTTATACGAAATAAGGAGCACTGGCTTCCAGGGACTTCGGCTCACTGATGCGGATATAAAGGAAAGATAAACTTAATTAAGTCTTATACGTAAAAGTGAGGGAATGATGAAATTAGCTATTAAGATATAGTTGTCCATATCAAATTAAGGGTTTTAATACTGTTCGTAATATGTCTGTTGATATTTTAATATATACATATATTAGCGAAGAAGGGGTTTGGCTATCGAAGATATTTTCCTTTATTGCTACGAAATGTGGACATTCGTCGAGTAGGTGCTTGACGGTTAAGGCCAATCTCGGGCAGTACAAGCAACGAGATGGGCTGGAAGGCAGAAATCGATTCGAGTGTGTGACGATTGTATCTCCTAGGCGTAAGCGGACGAATGCTTTGACCTTATTGCAACGACAACTTGCTGGATAGTTACAGGACAACGTACGGATTAAATGCGGTATATTGGTGTATGTTGGAACTCCATGACGCCATTGGTGTGTTAAGTTGGCGATGCGATATAAAGTTGTATAAGTCTTTTTTTGTGATATATTCAAAGGTTATAAGGGGTTGCTTTGTGGCAACCTTTGCTCTTTCGTCCCCCAGTTCATTTCCTTTGATGCCCCCATGCGCTGGTACCCAGATAAGTTTCACACGATTGCCGTTAACGATCAGTTTGCTTCGAATGTATGAGATTAAATAAGATTTGATCTTTCTGTTCATTTTGGAGTGTAGGGTTGATTTACTATCGATGCAAATTACTGTTTTTAAATTGTTATTTTCGGCGAAGATGATTGCGTTGAAGATTGCTGCAGCTTCAGCTGTGTAGACGGAAGCAAAGCTGGGGAGTATACCTGCTGTGATTGTTGCCCCATGAGAATCATCAACTGCAAACGAAGTATTTGTGTCGGTTTTTGAACCATCTGTAAAAATCAAGCACCATTCGGGAGGCAGAGCAAGTGATCCGTAAAAAGACGTTTGTACACTGTTGAACTTGAGCTGCTCTTCTTGTGCTTCTCTAAATTTAATAGGAATTGAGATTTTGTTATCTCCCAAGACGCAGACAATTCCTTGTTGCGAAGGAAAGGATAAAGGATACCGAGTTCTCTGGCGCATTCGATGATGGGACGAAAGTGAATGAATGAAGGGAGCCAGAAAGGAGGTCTTCCTTAAAGCTTCCGTTGTCCCTCACGACGATTATGTGTGAATGTTTTTTTATTTTTATTTTTTTTGTTTTTTGTATGTGATGGAGTTGGATGGAGGAAACCGGATAGACCTTGTGTCTAGTCTCCCTTAAAACTGTCTTTATCTCTCAGCACGATGCGTCTGTACTGAATGCCGGAATGGCGAATAATGAAATAATGATTATTTTGTTGTTGTCATTTTTTCGCTCCGAAATAATAATTATTTTTTGAGTTTTAAATTTTTTAATCAAATATAATGATAATTTTTTCAAAGTTATTTCTACATTTTTTCTCTCAGAAACAAAACTAATTTTTTGAGTTAACTTTTTTTTGGCAGATCGCCTCGCCTCAACCTAACTAATCTTATATGTATTATATATAGTAGACATACATAACCCAGCCGAAAGCCTAGCCGTGCTAGCGCTGCGTTAATTTTTAACAATTTTTTTTCACTATTGCGCACTTTCTCCATACAACGAACACCAGATATTTTTTTCCGCACGCTTCTTGCTCGTATTGCATAATTTTTAACTTAATAACTATTCGCCCCCTAAATCTCTTGCACTCACTTCTCATATCTTTCGCTCTCCAACAGATGGTAATCAAAGTCAAAAGTAGCGTACTCAATGAATACGAAGTGAAACATCCACCTGTTTTATATTTTCAAGTCTGGGACAATGATTTCATCACGAGCAATGATTTTCTTGGCATGCTCGAGATTAATTTGTCAAACTTTCAAGAGCCCTGCACGAATCGACGTTTCTGCACACTAACCAATGAGTTTGCCGGCATTAAGCTGCCCGAAACCCTAGCTCGCTTGCAAGGCATCGCACATCAGCGCCGCCCGACGGTGAATTTGTTTGCCAAGAAACGCATACGTGGCTGGTTTCCTTTGCAAGGTCACATCGATCGTGAGTCGAATGATAAACGGCTCAAGGAACAGATACGTACACAAACGGTAATGTGGAAATTTTAGCTTCAGTGTAAGTGCAAATATTCGTATAATCTTATAGGGTAAAATCGAGCTAGAACTGGAATTACTTACCGAGGCGGAAGCGGCTGCGAATCCAGTTGGAGTAGGTCGGAATCCTCCGTATGCCTTAGCGAAACCATCGTAAGCTTCTTATTGCCCTTATGTGTATGCTTATTTGACTTTAAATTATGCGTTCTCTTTACAGACGTCCCGAAACCTCCTTTAATCCATTTACCCATCCACTTAAGTCATTCCATAAAATCATAAAACCCTTTTTTATCAAATGTCTTATTATAATTGGCTCTTGCGCTATTGTCATTTTGATTATTGTGCACTTCTTCTCCAACTTACCATTCAAATTTATCGGATTGCGTTGAATTCATTTCGAGTTAAAACTATCTGAAAGGAATAATTGTTATGCAAATAAATTTTATGTTTTATGAGAGTTGAATTCGATAAGAAAATTATAATTTTATAACTATTTGCCATTTTTAATTTAAATATTATGTATTTTAGACTTTACTATGTTAATAAAAGCAAATTAATTTGGATGGTTGGGCGAGAAATCTAAATTCGTACATGGTAGCATTGAAAGGGAAAAGGGAATCAGGTAAGGGGGCTAACAAGCAAACGATGACTATTTACAGTTGTGCGAAGTCCTTCGAGCTCATGATGAATTGCAGTGGCTAAAATTCAACCCTGGCATTTCCGCGCGCGAAGTTAGACAGTGACAGACAAGATGTCTTAATATTTGTCTGGCCAAAGCAGGGTGGCTGATTCTACGCCTCGCAATGTTTTACATTTTTCCCGACCATGGGCTGCTGCCTAAGTAAGCCATCACTGTGTACTGCTGTGTATTTCACTACTCATCTTCCGACTACTGACAGCAGCTACGTTACTCTGAACACTCCTCATCAGGGCTGGAGACGAGCCTAACTCTGGTCCCGAAGTATGTTTTAAAAGATAGAGAGTGGGCCACATACCACGTTGCTCTCGCCAGCACGTGTGCTCAGTCTCCATGGCTTCTACTTCGCACAAATAACCCAAAACCGAACCCACACGGTTCTCTGGAGCTTACCAGAGCAGCTTGCATCCCCCGCTCTGTCATCACGACGAGCCATCCATGAAAAGATTAATATTTGTCTGGCACGCTAACTTTTCATCAAAGCTTAAGTGCTCACAAGTAGGTAAGAGTACTTCCCCCTGTCAGAATAAATCAACGGAGCACCCCGGTTTTAGCAATCTTAATCCCTGGATATTTTATATCTTCTTTTTTTCGTCTTAAGAGCATTTACTGACGGGATAAAAATAAGTTAGCGAGTCCAAATTCTGCCGCAAACGTACCTGATAAGATATGTTTGAGCGTGACTACCATTCTGTAGGCATGTGCATGACACAGAGGGATAGAAAAGGTTTTTTCTAGTAACGGACGTTTCTCGGCAGGCGATGACAAACCTCGGAGTGTATTTCACTCACCACAGTAAGTTTCAAGACCGAGGAAACCAAATCGCAGTCCCACCCAAGCTTACTCGGCTACGGTAGTAGCCATCTAGAGCAAATAAGTTAGACTCAAAACTTTGCTACCTTTTCATTAGCTTTTGCCAAGATTTAGCTGGCATGTGAGCTCCGGAGATTATTTGTCGCTGAAAGTGCGCTCCACTAATAAGTTGAAATCATAAAGCACGACGCACGTTCAGACATTTCAAGAAACGATCTTCGTTTCCATCGATATGAAAGAAGAGTAAAATAAATTTCACACATCATACTCTTTAAGTGTAATCGAAGCCACTCCAGCAACAAATGCTTCCCCTAGTTTCATCTTTATAGTTGTGATATTAGTCAAAGTGGTCCTGATGTCGTATAGAAGGTGGGTTCTCTTGAAAACCCTTATACTCCAATGTGCTCTTTCAAATCAAAGATGCTTACGCTTTCGTTTGAAGGTTTTTAAAAATATGACATATTCAGTATAGTCTTGCTGTTAACTAATTTTTTAGGTTCTTTCAGACAGCAGCTTACAGCTACACATTTCTAGTGATAACCAAATACTACACACATAACTATTAGACTATTCATGCCACTTCTCTGTTAACTGTAAAAAGCTATTACATATCGAAGCAACTCTACAGGAATGCATTCGTTGTACTACTTGTTCCAAGTTTCATTATGTTAAAATGTAAAACATACTATATTTACTTATTATTTATACATTGCATATACAAATGTATGTATATGTGCATATATAATTTAGTAAAGGGTCTTTCAAAAGTGAAGCCTACAGTCTTCATCTTCTTGGTTGACGCGATAACCGCTTGTGTAACTTTGGCCGAGTTTAACAAAGCGCGCCAGTCGTTTCTTTCTCGTGCTAATAGGCGCCAGTTGGACACCCAGTGAAGCCAAGTCCTTCTCCACCTGATCTTTCCAACGTAGAGGAGGCCTTCCTCTGCTACCACCAGCTGGTACCGCATCAAATGCTTCCAGAGCCAGAACGTTTGTATCCATTCGGACGACATGACCCAGCCAGCGTAGCCGCTGGATCTTTATACGCTGCGCAATGTCTATGTCGCTATGAAACCCATACAGCTCAATGTTCCATCGCAAAATTCGTAATTTTTTAATGGAAATAATTGTCTGAATGTGTCGACAATTTAAAAGCTGGTGGAAAATTTCAAGAAACTGGTTCTGTCGATGCTAAGAGCCGTTTTTTGAATAAAAATAGTGAAACCTGAAAAAACAATATGTCATAAGTAAATTTGAACATGTTTTATTTTAAAACAACATCGAGGCGCACCTTTTGAAAAACCCTTTACAAGCTATTAAACGAATAAATAGAAATACATAGAAAGACATGTAACAATTTTTTCTGACGCCAATAATGGAGAATAGAAATACGTGTACATATATAAAAATATCAGCATAATTGATATGCAATATTTACTCATATACACTCATGGGCAATAAAATAGGTGTGCTACATTTTGACTAATTTTGGCTATTTTACTTTTGTGTTTTTTGTATTTATTCATTTTTTTTATAAAAGTTTGATTTACTGTACCACAAAAATCAAATACACTTTTTTCCAAGCTATGATTACCGTTGATTTTTGCCAATTTTTTCAACAATTCGCTAACAGTATCAAAATTATCATTTGAAGTTGTCTTAACATGGGCCACATTCCGCTAGGCTGGAGGGAAACAAAAGTCTCCTTCTTCAGACCCATTACTCTAACGTCTTTTCTGCTCAAGATCCTGGAGAGAATAATGAATGAATATATACGGGGCGTTGCGCCTTTAAATAGGCTCACCTCGCCATAACGTGCCTGTACTAAAGGGAAGTCTACAGAAACCGCCTTACACTCACTCGTCGGGTTGGTGGAAAAAAGTTTATTCGACAAAGAGTTTGCATTGGTTGCTTTCGTAGATATAGAAGACGCCTTCAACAATATAAATGCAAACGCTATAGTAAATTCTTTAGAAGATTTTGGAGTTGAACCACACGTTGTAGCCCTGATAGAAGCTATACTCGTCAAAAGAAAGGTAACGGCTAAAATAGGTAGCACTACTCTAAGCAGACAGGTCTGCAGAGGCACACCGCAAGCCGGAATCCTCTCCTCTTCTTTGCATTTTGACGGTAAATTCCCTATTGCTGACCGGGGAAAGAGGGGGTTGTCACGTCACTGCTTAAGCAGTTGACTTAGCAATTGCCGTTAAAGGCAAATATCCTAACAGCCTTATGGATATTCTGCGCTCTAACATGGCCACACTTAGAAGCTGGACGGAGGGCGGGGTATAAACCGGGAAAGAGGGGTTGTCACGTCACTGCTTAAGCAGTTGACTTAGCAATTGCCGTTAAAGGCAAATATCCTAACAGCCTTATGGATATTCTGCGCTCTAACATGGCCACACTTAGAAGCTGGACGGAGGGCAGGGGACTCGGTATAAACTCCGCAAAAACTAAAATAATTCTCTTTACAAAGAAACATAGGCTCACTTTAATCTCCACGGTAATTTTTAAGGGACTTTAAGATTCCTTTAAAAGAGAATGTCAAGTACCTAGGACTCACATTAGACAGGAAACTCACGTGGAAACATAATATTGAGGAAAGAGTAAAAAAGGCCAACGTTGCATTATAAACTTGCAAAAAAGCGGTCGGTATTAAATGGAAACTAATACCTCGTGTTACACATTGGTTCTATACTTCGTAGCTAGGCCAATCTTAATATATGGAATACTGGTATGGTGACCAAGTGCTCAAAAGGCGAGTTACGCTAAAATTATGAGTAAGGTACAAATTATTGCTTTTTTATGCATCTCTGGCGTTCTAACGAATACCCCAAACAAAGCGCTGGAAGTGCTAATCAATCTACCTGCACTAAATCTGGTAGGGAAACACGTGGCCGCCGCCTCGGCGCTCAGACTCAAAAGTATGGAGCTATGGAAAGTGGTTTGTCTACGCTTCTATCTTGCACTCTCTGAATAGTCACAAACAAGAAATAGACTATTCTATTCCTAGACTTACCTCCGACAAGCTCTTCAAGACAAGTATACCGTCAAGAAAGGAGGGGCAGACACCAAGGCCATGGAGAAGGAGGGAATTAAATTTGTCTACAGATGGTTCCAAGCTAGACAATGGAGGTTGGATATGGAGTTTTCTCAAAGGAATTAGGACTGGAACTTTCCGTTCGACTACCAGACTATTGCAGCGTCTATCAGGCAGAGGTTCTAGCTATAAAATAAGTGGATACATATCTAAATACGCATGACCTAACAGTGTCATGCAGTTTCTTCCACACAAAGTATGTTCGACAATTTTGGAAGAATGTGGCTAGCACCGTCACTAAAAAAAATTTGACAAAAATCAATGGTATGTTGTAACTACTTGCAACTTACTTTTTTTTATTTGAGTTGAATGGACCATAAAACTGCTTACCAAAAATTATTATAAAAACTTAAAAACTTTGAAATTTTGGTGAAAATATGTCGAATTCTCCTAATTTCTGCACAATGTTTCAGAGAACGATTTATATAGATTTTGTTATATAATGAGTTCAACTTTTATAAAAAGTTAACACAGACTAAATGAACAAAAGCAAAACAGCCAAAACTAGTAAAAATGTCGCACACCTATTTTCGTGCTCATGAGTGTATGTATATACATATGTATGAAATTTATGTGTCTATTAGCGGAAAATAGATATTTACAGATACAATTAAAACCTTTATCAGCATTTCAAATTCCAAATATGCGATGACAGCTAATGGCAGTGGCAATGTCTAGATGCATCCCGACAGCAGACTTGGTGAAATGATAAATAGTTTAACTCAATTAAGCAACGCGTACGGATATCCATTCAAGTAGTAGTCGGAAACATACATTTGCTGAACCATTGGATGAATTAAAAGGATACCTACATACGTGCATATATACCGACATGCATATGTATGCACGTCTAACCAGCTACATTACGACAAAATTATCACGCCAACCAAGTAAAAGCCGGCGGATTTGCATAAGGAAACCATAAAAGTTGAACTACTAGCGAACAGCGCTCTTTAGCAGGACACGCATAGTGTACGAGTAGTTTTTGTTGTAATTACTGGCATTGTTGATTTTTAATTATAGCCAGTCGACGAGTAGTAGTTGAGTTGGGAGTGACTCTGGAAGGCAACTCGTCAATTGTGAATGACAGGTCAGACGAGCGCGTTATTGTGCAGTTACTTTACATTCCTTGGAGAATTTAACGTCAAAGGGTAAATACTTCGTCACGCCACTTGACGGTTCTTCCACATAACATTTGCTAAATTGTCGCACATCAAAACATCTTGAAGTTTAGTCAAACGTCGCCTGCGCAGTGGTATGCAACGAGCGCGCATGCCATTTTTTCATAAAATTCGTCCTTTCCGTCGGAAGTGAATGCACATACGAGTACATACAAGCGAGTAGCATATGTTCAAATAAGTCTACCTTTATAGTGAACTTTTAAAAGCAGCCCGAAAGACGGTGAAAAAGTGAAAAGCATTAAGCGTGCATGCACATGTGTGTATGTGTGTGTGTACGTGTGTAGGTGCTGCGGCATTTGGCACCATCAATACCGTACGCGTGTTGCCATTTTCAATTAACTACTCTGACGGTGTTTTTTGTTGTTTTTTATTTTAGACGCAAAATTGGCCACAATTTCATGCTAATAAAATAATGAAACCGTTAAAAAATGTTTACTAACGAACTCCTTGTGCGTAAGTGATGAAAATTGGTTACTCAGCTACATTTTATTCCACGCTATTGGGATTTCGCCATTGAAGTAAATAAAAAATTATATTTTTGTCGTATCCGCCTGTGTTTCACTACAAAATGTCATTTCATTCTGCCTTTTGCGGCAGTTGGTATTGAAACCATAAAAGTGTTAAGCTGTTTCGGAGAAAAAATTACAAGAACTTTAACTAAATTTCATCAGTCAACTAGACAAGGTGAGTTTGTATTTTAAGAACTTATTAACTACTAAGAAATAATTGGAATAAAATTAAGTAATTTACTAAATAAATTTGAAATGCAATGAAGAATATAGTAAAATAGTTCTTTATTTATTTTATAATTTACAGTTCGTAATATTTGCTTACAGACTAAAAATTATTTTTTAAATAAATAGGTATATCAGGAATATTCGTTATATTTTTAGCGTATCACGTAAATGCATTTACAATTAATTCTCTGTACTTTAAAACATCACTTATGTAAGAGACTAGTATTTTTCCAAGACTCATAATTTTTCCATTCAACACATTCGCTACATCGTCATGTGTCAATGTATCAAAGTTGTTGTTTGGAAATTCACAATACGGAATTGTGATAATATTGGGCAAAAAAATGTTCAACCTCTATTTTCCCATTTCATCTACAGAGTGTACTCTTATTAATACACTTATACGAGTATATACCACTTAATTTCAAAATATTGCATCTTGCTTTAAATGTTACAGATTTTGGTACCTACTAGTTTTATCATTGAAGTAAACTTTTCCTATGTTGATGTCTAAATGTGCGTACGTATATTCTTTCTGCGCTGTTTGAGACCGTTCCCTAATCCTATCTCCAATTTTATTATTCCTCATCATTATAAGCGTTTCCTTTCCAAACATTTCGGTTTAGATATCTATTATCTCATCTTAAATTGAATTCCATTCCTATTTTATTAAGTGATTTAGCCCAGAATATGTTCTTCCCTATTTTCTTTCTTAAATGTGCCTATGATTATGAAAGTGGTCTCAGTCAAATATTTCTTGTTTCAAGATATTTAAGAATTGCGTTTTGAGCGAGTTAAGCTTGATTAATGAAAATTTATATTAATATGAAATTTTGTATGAATTTCATACGAAAATGTTGTTTTTAAAGCTCTAATTGACTCAGACCATTTTAAAAATTAATGGAATGTCCTATAAATGACTTAATGGAAAAAAGAACTTTTTTCTAGTTTTAGGTTAGGTTAGGTTGACCTGGCTGGCTGAAAGCCATCACATAGGCCTATTGATTGTTAGGGTTACCAGATGGATCTAGACCCTTACGTTTCTTTGTAGTAATACGTCTGCGTTTTTTGCGAATCTAAGTAAACTTTGGAGCTCTATCCCCGAGAGGTTTTCTAACTTCTCATATTGTAAAGCTCCTAAGCATTTTAATCTCATTCTAGCTAATGCAGGACAGGAACATAGAAGGTGTTCTAGCGTTTCCCTCTCTTCTAGTTCATTGCAAAATCTGCAGCTATCGTTGTTTGTGATTCCTATCTTGTGGCCTGTCAGCATACATACGATAGTTCTACTTTCTTTTCTAGACAGAGCTAGTACGAATCGGACGTATTTATCTGCACTCTGTGTACACATAATTTTCGCGGTTCTGCAAGTGGCTAGATTATTTCACCTCCTGCCTATCTGTATTTTCATGCCCGCAGCGATGTCTTTGTATACCGTATTTAAAAGTTTCAGTATGTCGTTTTCTTGTTCGAATTTCCTGTAAACAGCGCTTTTGACAATCTCATCTACAATTTCGTTTCCTGCAATGCCCTTATGTCCGGGTACCCAATAGATATGCAACCGTCTGTCTGCGACTAATCTCTCTATGGCTTCCCTGCTTTTTAGAACATTTTTAGATGGAATTTCATATGAGTTTATTGTATATATATATATATTTTTTTCTAGTTTTAAAGATTCTTAAAATGTTCATGATAAACTGGGGGGATGTATGGTAGTAAGCACATAAAGTTCTTATGTTTTTCTTCCGTTACTGGTCTAGGGGTGGTGTATAATGGAAGTAATTTAATATATTCGTATTTTTTAGGTCTTCTTCTTTTAGGTGAAAGATTCCAAGCGTGGAATTTATAATCATCTAAAGAAGTTTTGTAGAACATTTTATAAGGTTCATTTTCCAAGAAACGCATCCATTGAATTTTCAGCCAAGAGACAGATTCACTCTTTTTGTTATTAATTCTTCTAGAGACTTCGTCGAAATAAAATCGGGCTGCGACATTCGTTTTACCAAAAATGGATTTTTCCTTCTACACTTTTCTATCCATTCATAATAATGCTCAGGGTTGTATAAGTAAGTGGATTTTTATTTTCATTTCTATCAAACGGAAATCACGGTCATTTGATAGAAAGGAATGACCCGATACCAAACACTTGTGGTCTACTATTTAAATATTATTATTATATTATTTGATTGAGCAATTTTCATCCATGTCAATGCTACTTTAATGTTGCGCATTTGGCCTGAACACGCATCACTGTAAGCTATTACGTGTTTTTGGGTAGTTATAATATCCCCTATATGCGCTAAAATGCATGATGCTACTCCCTGTGCACCTCTTGATGCTGTTATTTCATCCCATACATATGTACCTACATCTTGACATTGTAATTATGGAAATTATGTTAGTTAGTTAAAGTTATAAACGTACACACGGAAGTGCTTTTTGTAAATCAAATGAGAATCCATAGTATTCGCTGGAATTTTCTTTGGCCTTTTTCTGGTCATCTGCAAGACAATTCCTAGCTCTTTCGACATTTTGTAAATATATATCATGACTTTCTCTAAGAAAGGTCACGCGCTATTTTCAAGTTATTTTTATATGTAATTTCATCAAATATTTGACTTAGACAATTTTCATAATTAACAGTAAATGAACTCCGTATAACGTTGAAATTACATCCACTATCCTAAGGTTCATTTTTGACGATGTCGTAAAAATTTATTATTTATTAGATACAAAAAAGAGATAAACTAATTTTTTTGAAATTTCGACTTAGACAACTTTTATAATTAGGGGCACAAATATCGAATATATCCTGCTGGTCTGGTGGTCTCCCGTAAACACATCGGCTAACTCGTCTAGCAACTCCTGCGAGCTATTTTTAAAAAATTCAACTGGTGATTTTTTCACTATAAGTAACAATAAATGATGCAGAATTCATTTATAGAAGTAGTTATTAAAAAGTCTAAAATAATTATTCATATTCATAATAAGTATTCATTTATTTTTCAGTTTAGTTAATGATAAGAAAACTTATTTTATAAACTCAAAATAGGTTTTATAAACTCAAAATAAGTTTTCTTATCATTTAATGGACCAATCCTTATTCAAGTTTTAGTAGACATTTCTTCTCACGCGCTGGTATTCTTTCCTGAATTTCATTGAGAGTTTCAATGGATGTCAATACAATGCGGAAAGTAAAATTTTGTTGCTTTCTTAGATTTCCCAAGTCTCGAGTTTCTCTTTAAGGCTGATCATGGTAAAACTGCGCTACTAAAATTCGTGAACCTCTTTTTCGTGGAGTGTGTCGTGTGAATTATCTGCCGTATATCGTATACCGTTCTGTTGGAAAATTATTTCGTCCTCTTCGGAAAGCATTATAAACAGAAGAAAGTATTCAAACAGTGTGCCATTATAGCCCAGATCATCTGATCTACCAGTCACAAAAGCAATTTCCGATCTGGATTAATTTTAGAATTTGTTCACAGATCATCACGGATCCTCCTCCTTGTGTTCGTTCTGACATTAGCCGCTTATCTTTCCTTGGATCAAATCATTAGTAACGATATCCATTTGAGCCAAATTGGTTTTTTTTCATCATTGAAGATGACATTTTCGCTATAGGCGCCTTCGATTCGGTACTTCTCTACTCTCTCTATGTATGGACGCCGCTCCCGAAAAATTTGCATGTGATAGCAACAACAAAGTTATCGAGAACGATTCATCGCCAAAGAGTGTGGTTTTACTTCATAAATTTGTTTAGTTTTTTGATCTACAGTCAACAAAAACATGGAAAAGAAGCAGAACACAAAGGGTGTTGACAGAGAACGAGGATCACAAGTAACGAGTTGGGGCAACAAATGTTTACCAGTATGAACGGCTTCTTATACTTTTTAAGTGCTTCCGAGCACATAGTATTTTTGGCGGCTCTTTTCCAGCCTATATTTATTTATACCAGTTGCTTTATCTACGAGTATTAGCCACCTTCTAATGCTTGACGAATCGAAGAGTCTTAATGTCGCATTTATTCTGCTTTACGCCAGCGCTGCCTCTGAAAATAATAATATTATTATTATTAAGAAAGTTGTGCTTACAGTTAAAATGCAATTACAACAAATATCTAAGCTATGGCTGCGATGACCGTAAACTAAATAGTACTTATCTTTTGATTAGATTTTGTCGAATATACTACTGTGAGCAAAAAGTAAGGTGAATTTGGTTGTAAAATGAAAAATCTTTATTTATTCTTGTAAATCAATTTCATCCCCTTCAAAATAATCCCATCTCGATGAAATACACTTATGCCAACGATTTCTCCAATCCCCGAAACATGCCAAATAGTCCATTTTCGGTATAGCCATCAGCACCTTCTTCGATTCAGCTTTTATCTCCTCAATCGACTCGAAACGCGTTCCCCGGAGTGCTCTTTTGAGTTTTGGGAATAGCCAGAAGTCACACGGACCCAAATCACGATATGCGTGGAATCTTTGGCGAAATGGTCACGAAGAACGAGTGCAGTGTGAGACGGTGCATTATCGTGATGCAAAAACCAAGAGTTGTTGGCCCATAATTCTGGTCTTTTTAGACGAATTGCTTCACGTAAACGACGCATAATGCTCAAATAATATTCCTTATTAACTGTTTGGCCAGTTGGAAGGTATTCATTGTGCAACACACCTCGAAAATCGAAAAAAACTGTCATCATGACCTTTATTTTGAACGGCTTTGACGTGCTCTTTTCGGTCTGGCCTCGCCTTTAGCACGATATTCGCTTGATTGGTCGGTTGTTTCAGGATCGTTAGCATAAATCCTAGTCTCATCTCCCGTAATGATGCATTTGAGCTTGTCCTGATAGTCTGAAAGCATTGTTTCACACACATCAACGCGACGACTTTTTTCCAAGAAATTGAGAGTTTTCGGTACCAACCGAGACTAACTCTTTCACTTTATCGACGTGTTGGTCATCTGTTCACGTCGATGGTCGTCCGGAGCGCTCCAAGTCATCAACACGTTCTCGACCCTCTTTGAAGTCTTTGTACCACTTATAAACATTTTTCTGCGACATCACCAAATGCCTTCTGCATGCTAAACGTTTCCGCAGCCGAAACTTCATTCCGCAAACAAAATTTGATGGCAACTCTCTGCTCAATCAAATCAGACATTGTAAAAATCGAAAAAGGCACTGTTGGTCGTTTGGTAAACACAAGCGTAAATATATTACTGATACTGACATTCACATGAAAGTTGGCCCAGATGTTATTAACAGTGCTGCCAACTCATGAAAAAAAATAACTAGAGCGAAATTATAATCCCGCGAACTTTGACAAATAAATTCACCTTACTTTTTGCCCACAGTTTACGTTTATGTTTTACGTAGCTTAAAAAAGTTTTAAGGTTGTATAGGCTTGGGTTACATTTGTAAAGTTACTTCGCAACCCTTCGTGTCAGCATAAGCGTGTGGATGAATTTCAGCGACCATTTTGACAAATTCGTATTCTTAAAGTTATTGCTCAACCGAGCGGTTGTATTGTTGACTGAATTCCTCTTTGTATTATCTTTGTAAATTATTTATTAGTGTTTTCATTTTAAATAAATTGATGAACTAAAATTTCAACGGCCCTTTCGACACATTTTCCTAAAGTGTATAGATAGGGATCTTTTGCAGTATCTACATTATTGGCAGCGTTTTCATTTATTAAATGAACATAATAAGGGCGCACCTTAGGGCCTCCTTTCCAGTTGGAACGGCTAGTAAGCTGCCTTTAATTTGTACATGGCTTAGTACACAGACGAGTTTCATTTTATTTTTATTTTGTATAAGTAAATTTCTTATGGTGTCTGCATAAATGCTTTTATCCTTGAGGCTTTTGAAGGTTTCTAGAAGTGAAAATGATTTGTAGCGATTACGAATTTACACCGATTGTGGCTGGAAATTTTTGTGGCTTCATAGATGGCTATAATTCCCGTCTGAACGACAAGGTATTGGCGCTGATAACGGTTCTTTTACTTCTTTTTTTAATTAGCGCAATTTTGGCCGAGTTTAACAAAGCGCACCAGTCGTTTCTTTCTCGTATTAACAGGCGCCAGTTAGGCACACCAAGTAAGCCAAGTCCGTCTCCAGAGGAGACCTACTTCTTTCTCTGCTACCACCAGATGGTACCGCATCGAGTACTTTCAGAGGCGGAGCGTTTGTATCCATTCGGACGATATGACTCAGCCAACGTAGCCCGCTGGATCTTTACTTGCTGCGCTATCTCTATGTCGTCGTAAAGCTCATACAGCCCATCGTTCCATCGTCTGCGAGACTTTCCGTCGCCAATGTGCAAAGGTCCAAAAATTTTGCGCAGAATCTTTCTTTCAAACACTGCAATCGACGCTTCATAGGATGTTGTTATCGTCCACGCTTCTGCGCCATACGCTAAGACGGACATGATGAGAGCCTTGTAGAGTGTTAGTTTTGTTCGTCGAGAGAGGTCTTAACTACTCATTTGCCTACTTAGTCCAAACTAGCACATGCTGGCAAGAGAGATTCTACGTTGGATTTCCAGGCTGACATTATTATAGGTGTTAATGCTGGTTTCTAAATATACGAAGTATTTTACGATACGAGAGTGCGCCTACTGTTTGTGTGATGAAAGGAAGTTCTTCGTTTTCTCCTCGTTCCCCACCTAGACCCATTCGTTATTCGGTATTGAAAGTGGGCGAAATCGGTCAGTAGCTACGCTCCATCTATATAGCGGTAATTCTTAAAAATTAAAGAAACCTGATATCTCTGTTATAAATGAAGCACTTCATTTAAATTCGTTATTGAAATCGGAAAATAACATCCGCGTTTTTACGTATGTTAAGAATAAGTTTCCTCCCGTCCCCCTGATCTTGCAATCTATCAAAAATTAACAGTCAACCCAAATCGAGTTCCTGGCCGAGTTTAACCTTCCTTCCAGACAAAAAAAAAATTTGCTATACGGGGTCGGCTTAAATTTCTAGGTCCCTCAATTGGTGTAAAAATAGCAAGACGCACGCCACAAATAGGAGGCCGAGCTCGACCAAACACCCAAAAAGGGTGTAAACGCCAATTATATGTAGATATATAACATATTTATTTAAAAAAGTTTAAGTCTTTTTTCCAAAGGTTACTTTTTTTCAAACTGCTGCCATTTTGCGAGAAATCAATATTTTACAATAATATTGTGTACCCCTTAAAAAAACCTTCTAAATAATACAAAAAACATTCTGCTTTTGAAACAGTTAAAAAATTGTTCTACTGCGAATCGTTGAACAACAAAAACAGCATTTATGACGCCATTTTGGATTTTGACTGAAAAAATAATTATCTATAAATCACATTACGCATATATTTAAGCCCTAAAATGGTTTTTTATCACTTGTTAGTTGAACAAAAAATATCCCCAAATCGTACCTTCATTTATCGCACCCCACAGCTGTCTAGCCTCTTAAGCAGATTATACAGTAATCGATATTAGTATTTGTACTTTTTTATCTTCTTTTGTGCAACAATTAACTCTGATTTTACGAGATAAGAAATTTCACAATATTTAGAAATATACAGGTCTGGAATTCTCCTAACATTTGCGGTGCGAAATGTACTCGTGAAATATACCACACGAGATAACAGTTCTAATTTGGCTATTGATTTCGCACAATTGATGGCATTTGTTTATTTATAGTTTTGATTAATTGTCCATTAAATAAAATTAATTTATTCATAGGCTTCGAAGCCGATAGGGCGCATGAAGTATAGGTTTCACTATAATTGCTATTTTAATCGGTCACAGAAGCGCGACTAGATTAGATTAGATATGACAGAGGCGGAAGCTATTGTGCTGGTAGCAACCATTGTTAATATAATGTGACATCCTCCTGCCCATTTAGCATAACATATTTCTTTATAGCTAACAACTTGAGCATCCTGTCGATTTGTGGATATGACCCTTTAAATAGGATACTCGAACAGGTCGAAAAACAAGATTTACAATGTTACACCTTCTGTTGGGCACCTCGGATCAGGCCAGACCCCTATGTATTTACATGCATTTGTATGGGAATATGTGGCAAATGTGCCACATTTATAATGCACTTTTAAGTATCGTAAGTATATATTTCTCATTCCTTACTTTTTTCATAGGTTCTAACCGAAATTGAGCTACCTACAGAAGCAAAAAAATCGTTGAAAATATTTTGGTTTGGGGAAATATGGTTTTTTTGTTTTGTTTTTGATTTTGACTTATTTGCAGGTTGAAGTTGAAAAAGTTGATAACAATGAAATTTATGATAAACTATGAAATGGCACTTGCTTACTTATATGAGATTTTTGAGAGCTGTTGACATACTGGATTCTTGCATACAATACAATAGAAATTAGTTTTTGCATGAAGCCTTTCACCTCCTTGTAGACAAACACGACAATCTCTCTTCGCAGTGAGTGTATCGGCTCCAGTTGGTTGATTGACAAAATATTCAGAGGGATAGTAATTGGTTTAATTTCTTTATTTAATGCTCTTTGACACCAGCAGAATATTTCGCGAATTAGCTTCATTTCATCCACTGGAAGTAAGTCCTTTAATAATTTTATTATCTAGGTTTATAATATATGATCGATCTTAGATCCGTCTATATAAATAAAAACGTAGTTCTGGTATTTATTTCGGTCTCTTTAAACATTAACTGAAATGGAGCTGGTTTTGTGTTCTTCTTGTTAAGTATACGCAGTGTATGATCTTGTGTAAAGAAACCATAAGAGAACCTCCAGTTAGATATTTAGAAAATTTTTCTGATATATGTATTTTAAAGTAGGATTTATTTTAAAATCCTGACTGACTATATTTTGGGAAATAGTGTTACTTTACTTGAAGTTGTTGGTGATACTACAAAGCGGATTATCTCGCCTTCTTGTGAGAGCTTTGGTTGTGATTAAGTATCTTTGATTTTCTCTGTACAGTATTTTTGACCTAAACAATAAATTTGTATTAGGTGTGGCTGTACTCTGTCAAGTAGTACTCTAACTTTGTTTATGAGAGATTTAGAGGTTGTGATAACAATTAAGAAAATCCTGTCTATGCCACGAGTTTCCGTAGAATTATCAAAATTAAGAATTCTTCTAATTAATTCTGCAAAAATTGTATAACAGGCAGATGGCGGGCACTATTGAACTACCATTGATCAAAAAGTTCCCAAAATATTTTCAGAAAATTTCAAAATACAAGTGTATTCCTCAAAAGCAATATTATCTCCTTCAAAGCACATCCCATCAACTGCAACGTACTTATGCCAGTGTTTAATCCAGCTCTCGAAGCATTTCTAGAACCCTATTTGCGGTATAGCCATCAAAGACGTCTTTCGTCCGTTAAAACGTGTTCCCCGTAGTGGTTTTTTTTGACTTGATCAAAAAGAAAAAATATTGCAGAGAGCCATAGCAGGCGAATTCAATGGATGTTAGAAGTGTAGTGCAATTCATTTACTTTAAACGATTTGGCAGTTGTTTCGTTAGCACCAACGAATGTGCTATTCACAAACAGATGTTTACTCAGCCTAAATAGCTATCAGCTTCTGTGTATTCAATATGATTGAGAATGGCATCTCTGTCAGATTAAATATCAAAATGAGCGCATGACGCAAAGAAGAATAACAATAAGACATACCAGCCAAGCTGTTAAATTAAATGTTGAGTATTTTTTTAATTATATTTGCACAAAGTAAGCAAAATAAAACGACTGTTTATTTCAAATTAATGTTTACTTAATACTTTTTGTGCGCCACATCCGAGCAACTCAATCAAAAATATATTTTGAAGCTTTGCCGCCCTACGTAGGTCATGAAAAACCTTACCTTGTGGCAAAATATGGAGCGGTCTGTTGCACGATTTATGCTATGGCTTATGGACGACTGGCTCATGGATATTTCTCTTAGCTCACCTAAGGGTTGATTATAACAAAATCGCAATGCAGCTACACTCTACTAACATAAAAGCAGCATTTAGAATTGAATAAGCAAGAACATATAAGATTTACCTGTTTTTCGGGCGAAATCGCTGTTATTCTGGAATATTTAAGTTGATGGCCAAGCTGAATAATTAAGTCCTCAAACAAGTCTGGAGTTAACTTGATTAACTTTCAGAATTCCCTTGAGGCCTAATGGAAATGATTGTCCACATCTCACAGCGAACGTCGATTTACTGTTCGAGGACTAATGGGCCCCTAAATAATGGGCCAATAAATCACAATCCAAATAATTAATAACCCTTTGATAATGTAATTTCAACGTTTCAATTAAAATAAGCAATTTTTATTTTATCTATAGATTTTAACACCCCAAAATTTTTGTTGATTAGTTCGCTATAATCGACTTATTATATAACCAAAACAGCTGATTTTGTCACATCAATGTTCGTTAAAAAATGGGTTACCGAAGTTTGAAGTCGTTAAAATTTCGCTTAAGGAAACATAACCATGCGAATATTGCTAAAATATGTTAGTGAAGTCCACCACTAAGCTGGCATCATATCCAAATATTGCTTAAAATTTTTCCTTTGTTTACAAACTACTTTCTTCTTTCTATTCTCTAAAAATCTAACTAACCTCACCTTACAAACCTAACCTAACTTTTCGTTATTGTTTACAAATGTTGGTTTAGTATTTTATCGGCGACTGATCAAAATGCTTTCTATGGACTTCTAATCAAAAATAAACAAAAACCAAATGAGTAGACACTTAATTTTATTATTCAAACAATTTAATCATTTTATCAAATGCAATGGACTTGGTAATGACTTTGGCAATGAAAATAGTTTTTTTGTGTATGTGTGTATATACATATAATTAATTTAGTTAGCTAACTCCCCATATATATACACTCATGCAATCACAATTTTCCTAAAATATTTTTGTTTTGGCTATCTGCACTCCGATTTAGTGATGTCTATGCAAGAGCAAAAATAGAAAAGATGGGTAAAATAGCAAAATTAATTTTTCGTGAAATATTCTTTTATTTTTGGTTTGATTGTGCATTTTTCTAATTTGATAATTATTTTATGACAAATACTATTATTATTTAGTTTTCTTATAACGCAATTTTTATAAAATATTCCGCCATAAGTATTGGGAGATTTAGCTAGTTCTAAAAACTTGGTCCCTTCAATGTTTAAATTCTCATTTTTAACAGCATATGATGTCTTAACGCATATGTTTTATTTTGTTTGCCTGCAAAACTATTCCACGATACGAGATTTTATTATCATTACAGTTCATTTTCATTTTCATTTATTGCCCAAAATCATTTTAACATATGAGTTGCATTACAGTTATATTTGACAAGTATGCGTGCAAGCAGTAGGTTATGTAATTTTTATTAATACAAAACGCATATATTCTTCATAAAATTGAGGCAAATCTAAAACTCTTTCTTATGCATAAGACGCAATGTTGCGTGTGTATACCAAACCGTAAAGTAAAGCAATTTTTTTATTATCAAAAGGAAGTTGGTAGTTTTAATGTTTTAAAAAAGCAGCAGTGCTTAAAAGTAAAATTAAAAAACATTAACCCTGGAGTACGAATAATCGACGATTCGACGAGCATCGTTTTTTTTTACTAAATTGCTTTTAAATGTGTGTGTCTAACACTCTCAAATTTTGCATGGTGTTAGTAGGTCATTGACTCTTGTTGCAAGCAGTCGTGTTTTTTAAACCGCGTTGCTAGAAAATTACTTATTTTTGTTTTGTGCTCGTCGAATCGTCGAAGGTTAGTACTAGCGTGACTTTTATGTCTGGATTAATACCATTACTTATTTGTATTTTTATATTGCGGAATTATTTACTTTGCCCTTTTTTACTTTAGTTGAAAAACAAAATGGCTTATAATAAAAAAACATTAACCGATAATGAAATTGAAAAGTTTTTTGAGAGTTGTGATTATTCTGATAATGAGGATGTAATTGAAAGCGATGCAGACGAAGGCGACGTGGTGTTAAGTGACGACAGCTTTTCAAAAACTTCTTCTGAATCAGAAGAAGACAATGTTTCCCCGTTTGTTTTTAGAAACTCAGGCAGTGATATTGAAATATCATAACAAAAGACGGAGTCGATACGTTGGACCAAATGTGCCGTGTCATGTCGTGTTCACGAAAGACAATGTGTATATTTTATGGTATCCTAAATATAGCATTTATTAACAGCTACGTAATTTATACACAAAATATGTTTACTGCCGGAATAAAACCTCTCAACCGCAAACAATTCATGAAAGAGCTCCACAAGAGTCTTGTTGAACCATGACAAAAAGAAAGACTGGAAATGCAAGTTACTTAGTTACTTAGCAAGACAAGAGCAAATACTGAAAATATTGTTACTCCGAATTGCAGTAAAAACAACGGGGAGTTAACCAAAAAGGATAAAAAAGAAAATAAAAGAAGTATGTGCAGATCATGTCCGTACCAAAAACGACGAATGACGAAGTCAAAATGTGATAAATCCGAAAAACCTATATAGATTTAGTCCTCAATAGGCAATTTTACTTATTTACACTTATTTACAAAATGGGCATCATCACTTCAAAAAATAGTCTTAACCGTGCGAAATCACTCCATCATTGTCTCGCAAAAATTTTTACGCAAATTATAACCGTTCGGCTTAAGCGTATAATTGTGTCTTAATTTTAGGAGAACGGACATGTCCTTAAGCTAACCAGAGACAATTTATACATGACCACAATGAACGTTTGGTTCGCAGCCGTTAATATAGTTGATAAGCAGGAGAATTTGTTTCCAGCATCAAACCAGATCATACATAGCTGGCATACGGCTGCAAAATTTCCAAACCTATAAGGGATACATATAATTTTGAAAGAGTATCCGATTTATTTGTGACAATCACACCTGGCTTTGCGAGGCTCGTCCGCATTCTTATTGAGCCCACGACAAAAGATCAAGAATAGCTTACAACAAGTGCCGAAAAATCTGCGAGAAAGTTAATCATCTTCTGCGTAGGTATTCAGCTTTGTTGACGAAATGGATAAACATTATGGGAGCGTTTGATTACAATTCTAGGCAGTCATCCGTAGACTTTGAGTCTATTCGCCGCCCTCATAATCTGACATATTTTGTGGCTTGTAAGTTGCTGTCCAATACTGATTTATCTACTCGAAGTATTGGCAGTACTTGAAGAGGTACGACCGATATTTGAAAATCATAGTTTTGGATAGAAACACAAATTAATTAGACTCACAATCCCTCAACTAACGAACGAGACGCAAATAGCATAAACAAATTTTAATCTTTTTAAGAGTCGTACAACTTAAGTGAAATATTTTAAGAAGTTATATCGTTCGTGAGTTCAAAAAAATGCGGACGAGAAACTTAAAGATATGAACGAAAGGTTAAATTAGAAGTGCCATAACCATAACCACGCAAATCGGAAACCATAAATTGTAATCGACCACTCTAGCAGACCAATTGAATTTTGGATTTTGCCGTAACCATAGACAGCTGATTGTTGATTTGCTGCATTGTGGTATATAATTCCATTATATAATATTAATGAATAAATTACTAATATCCTTATCACGATTCCTGTTGTTATCTTTTCTTTAGTTTCTGCACTTCCGAAATGAACAAATAAATGAAAATGTATGCAAATATCAGCTATTTATGGTTATGGCACCAATAATGGATGACAGTAAATATCAATATGGTTAAGCCCACGGTTAAGGTTATGGCGTCATGGTATGGCACCTCTACTTTAACCTTAAAACAACAGATAATCTATATTATAAGCCACAAAACTTGATTATTTGTAGATCTTAAAACAAAATATATTGCCTATACATATACAGAAATCCGTGAAGTCCGCAAAAATATCAACTCGTCCTAATGTATGTACGTAAATATGTAGGTTTTATTTATACAAGCAGTTACTGCTCGCTATATACTCGTACTCGTATGTATACAGGTGCACCTTTTTTTATTGTCACTACTCCCCATTTAATAATAAAATAATATATTTACATTGCCAGTTACAGGGCTTTATTCGGGTAAACCTTGACATACGCACATTCTTGCGCGCCTCAAAGTATACTTACATAATAAAAAAAGTCTCATTCACGCTGCGTATGCAATACTGTAGCACTTAGAATTTCGGTATAACAAAATGGCACTTTTCAGCGATTATACTTGCAAAATTTTCGGTGCTAAGCTTTCTCTTCCCTATAAAAAAATTGGAGAATGTATAGGCACGTATGGAAGAAAACACCACAACGAAAAAATAATAATTCAAAACTCGACAGTATTTTCTAGTCTTTAGAAACTTACCCGTGGTCGCCGTAGCCGAATGAGTTGGTGCCTGACTACCATTCGGAATTCACAGAGAGAACGTCGGTTCGAATCTCGGTGAAATAGCAAAATTAAGAAAAACATTTTTCTAATAGCGGTCGCCCCTCGACAGGCAATGGCACACCGCCGAGTGTATTTCTGCCATGAAAAAGCTCCTCATAAAAAATATCTGCCGTTCGGAGTCGGCTTAAAACTGTAGGTCCCTCCATTTGTGGAACAACATCAAGACGCACGTCACAAATAGGAGGAGGAGCTCGGCCAAACACCCAAAAAGGGTGTACGCGCCAATTATATATATATATATATATAGAAACTTACCCTATATTACTAAAATTCAATGAGCAATAAAACAGCATACACACAAAAATTTAAAAAATTCCTCTTCAAAAGTTCTGTGTCAACTTTTTTAAAATTTTGTACGTTTTTGCTTGATGCATTAGATGGTTTTTGTTATTATATGAATTATATGCTTATAAAAATTGTTGTGTGTTTATAATTTTGCAACGTGTGATTTGTAATACTTTGTAATCAAATATATTTAAATCATCAGAAAGCTAAACGAGTTTGGTGCCATCGATCTTTTGCTGACTTCAAACGTGGTCTTAGAGGCACCGATGACGCTCAACGCAATGGACGTAAAAATGAGGCGGTAGCAGTAAAACACATCAAAAAATCGTTTTGAGTGATCGAAAAGTGAAGTTGCTAGTAGGTTAGCTGATATCGAAAAGATATCAAAAGAACGTGTTGGATTTATATTACTTGAGCATTTGACTATGAGGACTATGAGAAAGCTCTGTTCCATGTGGGTGCCGCGTTTGCTCGCTTTCAAGACAACGCACCGTGCCACAAGTCAATCAAAACAATTCATGGAACTTTGAATTGCTCCCACAACCACCGTATTCGCCAGATTTGGCTCCCAGCGACTAGTAATTGTTCGCAGACCTAAAAAAATACTCGCCGGTAAGAAATTTCGCTCGACTGAAGAGTGTATCGCTGAAACTGATGTCTATCTTGAGGCAAAAGATAAATCGTTCTACAAAAGTGGTATTGAAATGTTAGAGCGGAGCTGGAATTATTGCGTTGTTCTTGATGAAAATTACGTTGCTGAATAGAGCTAGTTTTGAACAAAAATAAATATGTTTTTTCCTTAGACTCGGCACTTTTCAGTCCATGTGTTATGCTCAGGATCTCGTCGTAGCTCCTACATGACTTTTAGATTCACACCTATAAACCGTAGTACTATTTTTATTTTTAACAAAATAAATTTGTCTATAAAATATAGCGAATCTAAACTTCAGAGCTCCAACTTTTTAAACATGTTACCTATTTTCAATTGTTGAAAGATATTTGAAATGGAAAAATGGAAAATATAACTTGATTTCTCATAAGTTGTGTTTTTGAAAATTTTCTCCGTGCAAGATGAATCAGTTGGATTAGGCTCCGACTAAATATTTGGTTTGTGTCAAATTCAAGGACATTTTTGCTGCGTACTATTAACTTTATACGCAATTCAAGACCATAGCGTTGATAATGGATAAACTCGCTTTCCAACAATACCAAATACATCGACATTTGGGACAACGAAATGTTTGACTTTTGCCCGCTTCAGAAGCATAATAAAGACCATATTAATTTAAGTGTCAACCCTTTTATAAGATATTTAAAAACTTGACAAATTTTTTTCAAAAGTTCAAAATTTTTAATCAGAATTAACACAAAAATTTGAGTACGCAATTTCATTGCTCATAAAAACGTAGTATAATAAAATGAAAGTTTGAAGTTGCTCAGAGTTCTCGTGAATTTTTGATATTTTTTCCTAAAAGTTTTGCGCATTTATCCATATAAAAATATATGCCTTTCATTTTTTGGATTAATCTGTTTCATGTTATAAAATAAACTATAATTTTATAGTATTAAAAAAAAATAGGCAATCTGCAAGCCAGTGTACCAAATACAAGAATAATTTCGAAATGAAAAATGCCACACAACAAAAGACTTTCGTTTAACTAAATTGTATTACAACTAAATGTCTTCGAATTTCAAAGGATCTTTGATATTAAAATTCACCTTGAATACTTGCAAACACAATGATTAAAGTATGTTCTATTATTAAAAAATACAGTACAGTTATCTAAGTAATAGTAATGGTGTGCTAATTACCGTGCCAGGACTGTATATGCATTACTTTTAATTGTAATCGCTTGTAATAGTTACTTTCGCCTAATTGGCAATAACAGATAGCGCCTACACACCAATTCTACAACCATTCACCGGAATGTGTGCTTTCACACATATATTTCTCCATAATGTAATGTATCCGTTTGTTTGCACTATCACTTATCTATTCAACAAGTTGCTGATGTCTGCTGTCTGCTGTCTGTGCCTCTGTCCTCTACCAAATTATATTTGTTTCTAAATGCCCAAATAATACTTGTATGAATATAACTGCTGCGAACATCTCTTATTCCGGTTTAAGCCGCGCGCTAATAAAGTTGTCAGCGAATAAATGTTGAGTGTGAAGAAGTTAATTGTGTGTGTCGACTTATGTGGGCCAATAAAATACAACCTAAGCAAGCTTGGGGGTAGGTTAAAAGACCAAAAATTAAATATGATTCGGTTAAATTCTTTTTCAAAGTAAAATTAAAATTTAATTAGAATTATTAAAACAACATTGATCTCCTTACATCGGCTCTAATATGCAGAGAAAGTAATTTATAGTGCGGAGCAGTGAAAATAGTGTAAATTGAAAGAGTGCGTGCGTGAATATACCACAGCTTGGTTGCAAAGTGTTGAAAGCGACACCTACAACTACCAGTAAAGGAATCGAAATTTTCATACCATTTTCATTTAATTTCATTTATTTTTCTCTGTGACGTTACAACCAATCATACAGACTAGATTGCATACTACGTCGTAACTTTTAAATTAAACTAAGATCGCAATGATTTAATATTCGATTTAAATAGTGATCATAGCACTGAAAGCTCAATATTACCTATTTTTGAGATTTTATTAAAATCAGTGAAAGTTTTAAAGATCGACGAGAGAAACTTTTTTTTGCTTTTATTGAATGCAGATTAAAAGGAGGCTGAAAACGCAGGGCTCTTTTTGGAGCTTCGAAACATATGTATCTGTTTGAGTAGATCGGTGCAGTCAATATAACGACAGATCCAATCATTGGCAAACATAAGTGATTGAACAGTTCTTCTATTTTCAAGCGATTTCTAATCAAAAAGTTAAGGGAAAGGTTTGGAAAAGTTAAGCGAATGGCGAGTTAAACAAACGAATTTACGTAGTAAACTTGATTCCAAATTATCGAGGTATTATAAAGTATTTTGCTAGTATAGATATAGATATAAAATTTACAAATGCGGAATAAGATAAGAATATGATTAACAAAAGTGAGTCAAACACAACGCCCAGATCGATGAAATCTTGAACTGAGGTTAGCTGGCGGTTTAAAATGTTATACGCTGTATGCATGGGATGTACGAAAACTTAGGGAATATGAAAGAATTTGTTGATATTTAATGGTAAATTATTTCTACGGTTCCGTGTGTCGAATGCACAGATAATTATGTCAAAGAGTTTAAGATATCAAAAGCTTTTTAGAAGTCAATATAGATAACGTCTGCCCAACACCCACTTCTGAAAAATGAGACTCAATTTATTATATAAAGTGTGACAAATTTAGAGGTATTAGATTTTAAATTAAAATAAAACAACAAAAGTTCAAATTGATTGGGCAATCTTTTTTTTATATTTTCGTTTACAGCCATTCATGACATTTATTTTTTACAGGTACCCATTTCAAAAGTTGGTCGCAACTGCGTCGTAGTTCGTAATTCGATCCGTAAACACCAATTTTGAATGACTCGCTGAAGGACGTTGGTCGGTATCTCCTGAATAACTTTAATAATGTTGGCTTTCAATGTCTCAATTCCTCCATAAGAAAAGTGTTTTTGAAAAAATCCAGATTATAATCCGAATCGGGCCATATTCAATGTTTTTAAAAAATCTAGATTAAGGTCCGCATTTTAAGATATTAGATGCGCAACTAAGTTCTCGCTGTTTTTTTTTTTGATGAAAATACAACTTTATTCTGAAAAAATGGTTACAAGTGAATCATTGAAAGTATTGCCTATCGCTCGCTACTACTTTTTCCCATCTTTCTGGTAGATCTCGTATACCGTCGCGCTAAAATTGTTCATCTTTTGAGGCTATCCACGGATTAACCCATTTTTTGATGTGTTCATATGAATGGAACAGCTAGGTCATAATCGGACGGTGCAATATTTGGAGAACATGGAGGATGGGGTAGGATTTCCCATTTCTCGTTTCCAGGTAGGTTTTAACGGGTTTGGCCGTGAGGCCGAGCGTTGTCATGCTGTAGAAGCACTTTTTCATGCCTCTTCGCGTATTGCGGCCGCTTTTCGCGCTGTGCTCGGCTCAATCGGATCAATTGAAGTCGATACCGATCCCCAGTAATGGTTTCGCTGGTTTTAATAGTTCATAATAAATAACACCAATTTGGTCCCACCAAATACATAGCATGACCTTCGCAGCGGGAATATTCGGCTGAGGCGACGACGTAGAAGCATGACCGGGCAGTCTCCATGACTTTATTTTCTTTGAATTGCTGTAATTAATCCATTTTTCATCAGCCGTCACGATGCGAAGATGCGATGAAGAAAGCCCTTCCTTTTTTGCCGCTGGATCAGTTGTTCACAGACGAAAAAACGACGTTCAACATACCTTGGTTTTAACTCATAAGGAACCCAAGTCCCCTGTTTCTGAACCATTCCCACAGCATGCAATCGCTTGGATATGGATTGGCGGGTAACTCCTAATACTGAAGCAAGCTCTTCTTGTGTTTGACACGGATCCTCATTGTGCAATGCCTCCAATTTAGCGTCTTCGAAGGTTTTTGGCGAAGGTTTCGATGCGCTTCAGCCGCCGTTTTTTTCGAATGAAAGAGGAAAATCAACACTTCCCGCAAGTGACGATTATTCGGCACAAAATCAGACATTTTCACAAAACCAAAAGTATATGATACTAAAACAAAACCTCTAATGTGTCGAAGCAGTTTGTTTACCATATGTCTAAGCTTGGTTTATGACGTTTAGGTTATGTTAGAATCGACTAGCACACACTGCTGGCGGCATCTATTGACAAACAGCGGGAACTTAGTTGCGCACCTAATATATACCGAAGCGTCTGGCGCGATGCCTCCTGGAAGTATAGTACTGAGTACTACTAACACTTTAAAGGAAATATAATACATATGTATATAGGTGTAGTAACAGAAATTCAATTTCGGTCTTATTAAAAAGTGCCCAGAGAAAGTTCAATTAATTTTACTATTATTATTATTGATTGGCTGTTTGTGCACTGCGACCTGAATAGAGCTATTGTGCAGCCACGTAACCTGCTCAAACAGTTTTAAGCTGTTAATAAATCCTAAAACTGCTGTAGGTTTAATTCTACCAGGAGGTTTGAATCTATATCCCCATTTCCCAGGAAATTTAGTCTACGTCGTGCCACTGCTGACCGGTCACATAGAACGTGTTCTGCTGTTTCTTTTGCCTCTTTGCAGAGTCCACGGGAGTCGTTTTCTATTTCATGTGATAAGTTTATAGTGCCCTGTTAGTAGTTCAGTGTAAAGTTTTTTGTTAATTCTGCTTAGGTTAAGGATTGCTTCTGCATTTATCCGTTCTGGATCTATGAGTCTTTTCGATTGCCGCATTCCCGATTGGGCCCTCCAGTAATCGATTAGGCCTCGTTATTCCTGTTCACGCAGAAAGGCACCTTTGTTATTGTTATTTACCCCGCAGAAAGGTTCAGGACCTATGAAGGGAGTATTTGCCCCTTTTTTCGCTATAGTGTCGGCAATTTCATTCCCTTCGTGTCCCTCATGTCCCGGAGCCCACATCAAGGTAACAAAGTTTCTTGATGCTAGGGTGTTGAGGATTTTAAAACATTCCCAGACCAACCTTGATTGGAATGAGAAGCTATCCAGCGGTTTTGGAGCTGCTTGACTGTCAGAGAGAATGTTAATATTTGCACCGCGCGTACCTCTCCGTAAACATTCGCAGTCACACAGCTCTAAGGCGTGAACCTCCGCCTAGAAAATGGAAGTGGTTTTACCCACTGCGATTGCTTTTTTGAAATGTAGTCCGACAATTCTAGCCCCGGCACTAGCGTCTTCCATTTTGGACCCATCAGTAAACCACACCTGTGCGACCTGTTTTAAGAATATTTCATTGTTTCTCCACGCTGAGCGGGCACTAATGACCACTTTGAATTTCTTGGAGAATTCTAGTTTCTCTTCCATCTTGTCGTGAACTGTCACTCAATTAATTCACTCTCAAGAAATTGTATGCACTTCTCCACGAATCTAGCCAATTTTTTTAATTCGCAAAGGTATGAATTATAGGCCCCTATATTTATTTCACTTGGTATTAATAATTCATAATACAAGCAAATATATCAAGCCGAGTTTGTTCTCCCCAAATACGGAGTATAACCATGGCGATGTAAACATTCAGATTGGTCGTCGACGTGGGAACAAGTTCGGGCTTTGGATTATCGTAGTAGACCAATTTCCGTCCTCAATTGCAATGCAATGTAGAAACGCTTTCCATATTTTGAACCAACTGTTCTCAAGCAAAGAATCGCTTTTCAACATCTCTCGGCTTCAACTCGTAGGTAACGTGCTTGTGTTTACTTCTGAGTAATTTCAAACGGCGAAAGCGATTGTTGAGCCATTCCCCCTTTATCTCCCCATTCTTTTGAAGAAATACTTTTTTTATTACCCAGGGATGCGATGCCCATTTCTGTTAACTTTGATTTATAAGGCTTTTAAATTATATTTTTATGGAATGACCTATATTTGTAGCATACTATTGCGAATACTGAAAAAAATTATGTTTCTTAATTATGTAAGCACTAGTGTACATACCTGGATATCTGACTGATACTTTTTCACCAAAAGTTAGCCGAAACGTATGCAGTGAAAATAGCGGCCGACGTAAACGCACTGTAACTTTTCACTAATTGATGCCTTGGCAAAATCCTGAAAATCTTCTGGCCGAACACAATTCCAAATGCTGTTCTCTGGGGAACAACTCAGCAAACCTTAATACCCCTTGGGACTAGCAGAAAACAATAGGCTTAGATGTCCTTCGTAGAAGATATGATAGCTTAACTAGAGCCGATATTGAGTGAGTTGGGAAGTCATAGACGGAGAAAGCGATCGAGCACTTTGAGACGATTATTGGATTTGGAAACGCGCGCAGTGAATTTAATCTGAAGTGAAGCTAAGAGACTGGCGCAGAACAGATCTGAATAGAAGGAACTTGTTGTGGCCCTCTGTTCCTCCCTGAAACTATAGGAAATCAAAAAAATAAAAAAATATTCAATGATACCTCTATCTCGCGATATATCACACGACGATTGTGCGTTCTCAATTGACGAACAGCAACGATTATTTCTGGCGCAATAAGCGTTTTTGGATGGCCTTCAGGAAATTCGTCCCACAAGGATTGATGGCCAAGTTACTGCACATTGTATTAGCGTTGCACAGTGGCTAAGTGTATTGATTTAATGCCAAAAGTCGATAAAAAACTTCTGTTTCGATAATCCACATGGTACATCGTAGTAAATTTTCCATTATTTTCAACTCCATGAAAAAAGAGCAACTAAAGCTTTTAGGTGAAAATAAAAAAATATCGAGTTACAGCTCATCAGACGTAGTATAGCAAAGGCGCAAAATAAAAAAAGCAACCCTCGTATATCAGCGGTAAATTCATTGAGGTGCCATTAGTGCCAATAAAATTAATAACAATAATTAAATTATAATCAGTTAAGGTGCATGTAGTTATTTACCTCTAACTGAAGTTGAACAAATATGCTTTAGCTATAAATAGCCCTATGATCCAACTCGCAACTCTAGGAATTGGTTATGATAAATACACAAGTAAAGGAGTCAATTTAGATAAACAGTCGCCTGTCCTATACTACCATATACTATCCTATAATCGTATTTAATTTCATTTATTTACTTATTTATTTATAATTTTCAGCAGTCAAATTACTTTATCGCCTTCTCACTTCACCGAAGTCCATATGCCGAAATTATTGAATGGTTTCTACAACAACAGCCATCATGGCATAACGCCCGAACTTGGAGAGGCGCAGCCCAAACTACTTCCTAGCCCTTATAAAAATAAAAGACAACAAAGCAAGGTAAGTAAGGTCGTTGGTTGGCAGAAAATTCAATAATGTTGACTGAAATTGAAAATAAATATAATTCTACTTGAATTTAAAAACTACAATTTACCAATTTAATTTTTTCTATCCCTCTTCACCCACTGCAATTCATTCAATTGTTTTTTCTTTCGATTGCACATTTCCCACAGTTCTGTATGTTTTCCGTGATAATCGAACGCGCCACCTCGGCAGGTAAACGCGCCGAGATTGAGGATGTGGACACGCCACTCGAATCCATGCTGCAGCCGGAACCAGCAGAACAAGTTTGTCTACTGCGTGACAGTCCGTACAGGATATTAAGGGTAAGTGTTCGTTTAAAATGAGCATTATATGATACGAGTATTCATCCCTAATTTGTTGCCAACCGAGGGCAGTGCTTTTAAAAAAGAGCAACAACTAAAGCAATAAATGTGCTATCACTGTGAAAGTTGCAATAAATTGGCAAGATAAATGCTGCGGCACAACAATGAATCGCCAGTATGGTACATATGCAGAATACACACAAACATATATAAGCACTTTATGAATACATATATGCACATGCAAGCTACTGCTTAGGGAATCAGAGAATCAACAATTACAACTTGGTTGACGCACACATGGTTGAAAACTCAATTTGGTTGATGACAATTGGTTTGTTTCGAATGCGATTGCTTCACTTCATGGCTGTTATTTTTACTATTGCAGCAAATGTTGCCTTGTTAATTTTACTTGATAGATAACCATTGTTGTCGTTGTTGTGATAGCCTCGCAGGCGTAGACAGTACTCGTGCACGTGCCCACTATTGAATAATTATTTTGCAAAGAACTCTAACTAAATTTAAGGTAAACTTTAATTCGAACCAACGCACAGTAATTCCACTCGTATGGAGCAACGGACAAAAATTGTTTTCTGCAAAATTAATTGGATTAATAAAAAATAATAATAATACTTCTGTCAGGTATTTGGTCGAGCTCCTCCTCCTATGTTGTTGTTCCACAAATGGACTACCTTCCATAAAAAGGTACTTTTGGAAAGTGCAAAACTGCATTATTTAAGTAACTGAATTCCTAAAAAGTGTATGTAGAATGTATTTTAAGGCAGCAAATTTAGTTTTGAATAAATTTTCGAAAATGAGCGTGGTCAAGTGCACTTGTAATCAGTAACCGTTTGACCGAATTCAACTAAACTTAGTGCACGTATTTTTGTTAGCTCAAAAATTTGTACACTCAACAATTATTTGGCACTTTTGAAATTGGCCAATATCCACGCTCACTTTCAACGATATTACACTACATGATAATGCTATATTTTTAAGGTTCGTATTTAGAGAAGATATTTCCCTACATTTAGAGAAATATTTCAATGGAAATTTTGGTTTTCATAAATTAAATGTTCTTTCGATCTAACTAAGAAAGATATTGAAGTTTCCCGAAGCATAACAGATATTCTGAGAAACTCACAACAACATATACTTGCCAACCATCACTTCTATGTAAACAACCGTCAACTGTTATATTCGACGGCGATATATCTCCAAGAGATATTAGGTGGACCGAAAAGTAATGTCGTTTCTGCACATGTCAATGAAAATCGCACTATAGATATTTTAAGGTGAAAGCGACTTATTTAGTTGTGGAAACTTTAACCTTAAATTTTCTATTGCCATTTTGAATGAAAAGGAAGCCAAATTCAAGAAGATATTTATGCTTTTGGAGTTTCAAAAGGGTAGTAATGCAACCAGCTGTGCCTTATCTGTTCGTAAATGCCATAGTTAAGATTCGGTAATTCCGATAGTTTCGACTCACATGGATAAGGAAAATAAACAACTTTAGACAATGACGTATTAAAGGCGAAAGTGGGATCAAATCCACGTTAGACATTCGAGGAGCTGTCAAATACTCTAAACCAACCTTGCTCAACGATCCAAGAACATTTGCAACAAATCGGTAAAACAAACAATGCGGGTATTTGGGTTCCGCTTAATCTGTCTGAAGAAAAGTTAGCAGAACCATGACATGCAACTTATTGCTTCAACGATAACATCAGATGAAAAATGGGTCGCGCAAAAGGCATTGGGTCTATGGCCCAAGCCATGAATGTGGAGTGACAGTAGTAAGCATCGTACCGAGTACTCCACGTTTTCTTGCAGAGGAGGCTATGAATCTCATAATTTTAGTTAATTTAATTTTATAAGTGCAATATTTCTAGCTTAAGGGGGGGTAGGGTTTTTAGGGTAAAAAAAAATCGATTTTGGTTTATTTGAGAAAATGAATGTACATAATCTCAAGAATGTTGTGTCCAAATTTTAAGTCAATCGGTGCAAAACTCACAAAGTTAGAGCATTATAACAGTTGGCCGCTCCGACTCGGCTACCTGCTATAGAAAACTTTAAATCGATTTTCTGGAAAACGACGTTTTTCAAGTCGGTGGACACTTTTTCTCTGAATCTACTCGGCCGATCTTCCTGAAATTTTGTACACACTTTCTCTACACAATTACCGAGGTAACGCTGGGAGGTTTTTTTGTTTTTTCAATTTTTGTTTATTTTACAATAAACAATATTATGCGATTTATCGTCTAAAAATCGCACTTCTACTTCAAATGTTAAAAAAAATTGAAAAAAAATTTTTTTTAAATAAAAACTCGACAGGGTTACCTCGGACAATTGATTACCTAATGAAAACTCTTTGATTTTTTGATTTGAGATGATCCAATGCTGAGAAAAACTGTCCACCGCAAATTGCCTTTTTTTCGAGACGTCTGCGTAGATCTGCTGTCAACGGCTCAATTTTGTATATTTTCTTGTGAAAATTTTTGAAAATATTTTTGAAATATGAGTTTACAGTATACTAATTGGATAAATAAATTTACATGAATCATCTTTCCAAAAAAAATTCTTAAATAAGTGCATATTTTTAGTGGAATTAACCCTACCCCCCCTTAAAAGCCCCTCGGTTGTAAACATTTCCCGATTATAGGTACTAGAAAAAGTGTAATAAAATGCCAGCTAATTAAATCCACACCAGATTAGGAAAATTATTATTTCGGTATCGCTTCAATGAACATTCGGTCGAAAATGGCAGGCTTTTTTAAAACTACTTACTAAAGAGAGGCATAAATAAGACAAGTGTTTTGCGTGTTCGGTGATTTTCTGCTATCGAGTCTTGGCTTAGACTCTTCTATTGGGACGATTGGGTTTTAGTTTTGATTTCGTAACCATATACCAATGATTCCTCTCCAGTTATGAAAATCTGAAAATCCTTTTAAGCAAATCTGAAACATCGTTGACGTCATTCAACAATTCCTGAGCGATACTCATGCATCGTTGGTTTTGGTCAAACTTCAGCAATTTTGGAACGAACTTCGCTGCCACACGCTTCATGCCCAAAATTTCCGAAAATATTGTATGGCAAGAGCAAGCCGATATGCCAATATGCCGACATCCTCAGCAACTTCTCTAATTGTGATTCGATGATAACAATTTTCTTCACTTTCTCAACATTTTCATAGGTTGTTGATGTGCTGGAGTATCCAGAGCGATCATCGTAATTCACATCCTCTCGACCTTCTGTGAAAAGCTTGTACCACTTTTCAACATTTTTTTAACTCAGAGCACTCTCACCGTATGCCACTCTCAACATTTCAAGTGTTTTTGAGCACTTAATTCCATTTTGTACACAAAACTTTATGCAACTTCTTTGATCCATTTTTTGGAGGGCAGAAGATCGCCGAACACGCAAAACACTTGTCTTATTTATGCGGCTCACAAACAAACTAAATACGTTATATTGCTAAAACCGTGAACATATGACGAGTGTACCAACATAAAAAATTATAATAATCGAAAGTCGAATGTACGTGGCTCGCGAAATTTTAAAATTCACCTTATTTTTTTTAACAAACCTCGAATATATATGATACTTGTACGCCCTTTTTTGCGTATTTCGCCGAGCTATTCCTCCTATTTGTGGTGTGCGTCATGATGTTGTTCCACAAATGGAGGGGTCTTAAAACTGTTAAGCTGACTCCGAACGGATATTTTTTATGAGGACCTTTTTTATGGCAGAAATGCACTCGGTGGTTTGACATTGCCTGCTGAGGGGCGGATGCTAATAGAAAAAACTTTTTCTTCATTTTGATGTTTTACGGAGACTCGAAACTACGTTCTCTCCGAATTCCGAATGGTAGTCACGCACCAACCCATTCGGCTACGACGACCGCCAACCAAAATTCAGTATATGTAACTGTTTCTTGATATCAGTGCACTTGATTTCAATAAATGAAATCTCTGATTGTTCTTGTTTTAAAAGGAATTTTTTTAATTGAATAGAATCAGTTGTACGTTTCGTTTAATTAGATGCCCCGGTAATGTTTAAAACCGAGGACTCGAATATATGCGCATTCTGTGTTTGTAAGCAAGATTTCACATGAGCTCTCTAAAGGTCAAATGCATGCATTCTAGTTAGGTTTAACCCATACCGGTCACCTGCAACAAGCTTATGAAAGCCTAGTGAGTGACCTTCTGAAAGAGTAGGTAAGTATATCTCGCAAATGTGATCAGGCCAATTACATTTGATTTATTCACGTATTTGATGGACTTATTCCGGATTCTTGCGTGACTACCATTCGGAAGACGTAGGTTCGAATTTCCGTGAAATATCAAAGTGAATAAAACATGTTTTCTAATAGCAGTTGTCTCATGCATTAATAACTTTTACCTGCTATAAATAAAATCATACATTATATAAATTTTAACATTAAATATTCAACGGGCATATGCCAAATAAAAAAGAAAAACGGAAAGCCCCGGAAAAAAATGTACCATAACTTCACAAACTAAGACTGTATTCTAAATACTCAGACTCTACTTGTAACGAGAGCTCGAAAGCATATCACTAAATTTTCCTTACTGGAAGTTAAGCTAAACATAATCACACAAAAATTCCTTCGCGCGGTGGTGAAATAACAATAACGTTAATCGTTTTTTAAAAACAAAAGCCAGATTTTTAGAAAGGACAAGCCTTAGGTTTAATATTCATAATGGACAGATAACGTTTCACTATTGTTTAACTTCGATTGAAACTATCAAACTTTCGATTTCACTTTTTAGGGTTAAATATTAAGCCATGACAAACTTTTAATATCCTTCTTTTTTGCTTTGATTGCGGTTTATTTAAACTCCGTCAAACGCTGCTAACATATCGAATTTGGAGATAGTGACACAAACATTTCTAAATGCTGACAAATAGCGGTCCCCACTGTGCAACCGCATTGAAAAGTATGTTGCGTCCGTGGGAATCTATTTGCGTGTAGGTGTAGGTGTAACTGCTAGAAAAGTGATAGGACGATCCATACTAGAAAAAATCGATTCTCACAAACATTAGCTACTTAAATTGATGTGACAGCATCGTAAATTCAATTATACATACGAAGGGCGAGTGATAAGTTAGCGGCATAATGTACATAATGAATGGAAAGTGTGGTTTTATATATTTTTTTTTAATTTTCAATGTAAGCTTCCTCTAGTGAAATAGATTTTCCACATATAAAATAAATGCCTTTGAGCCAAAAAAAAAACAATTTTTTAGATATATCTACCCATATAACTTTTTATCTCACTGTCGTCAGAGAATCTTATGGGCCGCCCCTCGTATAAACATACATCCCACGAGTACGCATACTTTGGCGCAGCTGTAGATGTGATTTCTCAACCGCAATCAAAAAGTCACCATAAAACTCAGAAAACCAAAGAATAATGAATTATCTTGCAATGAAATTTAATATATTTGAGGGCTGTTTTCTAAGAATTTCCAAAAAGGTATTCGTACGCTGGGGCGTATAAGTAATATCAATAGAAGCCCAATGTTGAAAAGTTTTAGTAGGAATTGAAGTGTTTTCATTTTTTAACTCTTTCAGTGACAAGTTTTGAGCGGCAAAGAATTTGTTTTTACATTTGGCTTCTAATATATGTATGTATATCTACACTTATAAAGGAAATGGTTCAAAATTTATCAGAAACAATAAACAATTCTAAGAATATGCAATAATGTCCTATTATTGTCCACGGTATACAGCCCTTGCGGCACATAACCTTATCGCTATTATAGGTACGAGAATTAAATGAACGTTTACGTTTGGAGGCAGGGCATGGCAAATATGTTTACGGATGGCTCGAAATTGGACGGAAGAGTTGGTGGAAAGTCGTGAGATCCTTCTGGCCGTGCTAAGATCGGGGGCGCTCAAGAGAACTTTTAAGGCTAACACACCCACAGCTGTCGAAATTAGTAGATATCCTCACTGGACACTGTTCGTTAGGTGTCCATGCGTTGAGGCTTGGGATTGCTTCAAGCCCTTTCTGCAGAAGCTGTCTGGATGATGAGGTGGAATCATCTCAGCATCTTTTTCTCAACTGTCCTGCTTTCGTCGGGCTAAGGTTTAAACATCTGGGCTCTGTCTTTTTCGCTATACCTGTGGAAACTGCGGGTTTGAATATCTCACATTGGTGATATGTGTCAGCAGCTTCAAGCGGTTAACACATATGTAAATCGCCACTGTTGGTCATCATCCTCTAATCCAAGCCCTGGATTCTGTCCAAGTCGTCCCCTCGGAAGGGCAGCCATTTAAACTAACCTAACCATAGTTGAAACGAGTTTTCATTAGTTTGTGAGTTATTGACGCTAAGAGTAACACTACTTTTGTTAATTTCAAAAAAAACGGATCAAAAAGAATTTCGTGTTTTTTTGCACTGCTTCTTAGTAGGAAAAAGTACCGTTTAAGCGAAGCAATGACTTGAAAAATTTTATGGGGACTTCGCTCCATCAAAACCAACAATAAAAAGATGGTTTTCTAACTTGAAACGTAGTCCTAGAGACCCTACATATGTACAACGAAGTGAAAACATCAAAAGAATCCCCAAAATCGTTTTAAATGATCGAAAAGTGAAGCTGCGTGAGTTAGTTGACATCCGAAAGATATCAAAAGAATGTTTTGGCTTAGTGTTGCATGAGCATTTCACTATGAGAAAGCTCTATCAAAGTGGCTACTGCGTTTGCTCACTATTGACCAAAAACAAAAATGTGTTGATGATTCTGAGCAGTAGCAAAACTACATGAATTGCACTTCGAATTGCTCCCACATCCATCGTATGCGCCAGATTTGGCTCACAGCGACTACTGATTGTTCACGGGCCTAAAAAAATGCTAGCCGTCAAGAAATTTCGCTCGAAAGCAGAATTTATGGTTGAAACTGATACCTATTTTGAGGCAAAAGATAAATGGTTCTTCAAAAGTGGTATTAAAATGTTAGAGAGGCGCTAGAATGATTGCGCTGTTCTTGACGGAAGTTACATAGCTGAATAAAGCTAAAAACCCCGTTTTCTTTGTTAGGCCCAGGTCTATTCAGTCCATGTGTTATTTTATATGTACACATATAATTTATCCGCGCTTATTTGCGCGTACTCTTAATAATTTTATAATCGCAGAGCAAGTTCTTTTTGCAGAGCAAGTGGTTGTGGTTGGTTGGAATTGCCTTGCCCTGATTGATTAATTGTTAGACAAGTTCAATGGTGACGCTTTGAGTGAAGTGAAAATTATTGTCAAATATGTAAAAAAAATATTTCCAAAGGCAACTGGAACGATGCAAAAGTTGATACTCCGATTGGCTTCCAAAGAGGGTACGAATTTCAATCGATCAAACGAATGCCCTTCAAACCTTTGTCATAAGCATATTAAGGCCATTAAGCAGGTTAACTCCCAAACTGAAGAACCGAATTTAACGAGACTTCGATTTGGCAAACTGATAGGATTCACGGATAGAATCCTCTGAACCGGTTAATTGATACTTTTTATTCAGAAGATACTGCTCGTCAGCTGACGGTGGCATCGAACAATTTGTGCTGCTTATGGTTCGATTCAGCTTCTATTCAAAACATATGTTGGCTAATTAAAAATAATGTTTCTGTATCGTTTAATTTCAAATTCAGTATATGTTACAGTATATGTGAATACACATTTCTTACTTAGAAAATATATATCTCTACTAGATATTTTGCACCCATTAATAGAGATAACGCATGCGGAGTCAGTTAAATTTGGACGAACTTGCGGAAAATGTGCCAAGAGGTGTCCCAAACCTACAGAAAGCACAGTGTCTCACAAAAACATTCTTCACTCAAATCATTTTATCAGAACTACGAGACCAAGAAAAATAAATTTTGTGGCGACTTTGTCGGACATAACAACCATGGTTGACTGTTTGTAATTGGTGTATTGTATGTAAAACTAAAACTGTGTATTAGTATGAAATATCACCTTGAACAATGATAATATCGATATTCTACGCTCTCTCAGCTTAAGTATAAGAAACGATTGCAAATGACAATTGAAATGATTTTGGTTTTTTTGGTGGTGAGGTTGGGTAAATGCCTACGCATAATATAGTAACCATCGTGTGGTGATTCCACTATAAACATCCCTCCTCTTCTCTTGGATTTTGCCCTCAACCCCGAGACTGTCGCAGGATTGCTTCGGGGTAGAGGCCCAACACGGGGATTGGTCTAGCTGTCTATCTACCGTACTGTTCAGAGTTCCATGTTGCTTGCGAAAGTGTGAGCGTTCGAATTCTAAAGTCGGAGAAGCATGGTCCTGGAACTCCTCAGATTTTTGCCTCCCATCTCCGTTTGCGTTCTTGTACTAGAATATCTATAGGGATGGTTCCGCTGATAACTAAAACCACTGCATCTGATAATATTCGGTATGCAGAAGCCACTCTAAGGACACAGGGGCGTTGCACAGATTGTAAAGTTTTTCGCCGGCATTTCACCCTTAGCGAAACGATTGACAAATCGAAAAGCAGTAGAGATGGATGATGGAACCCTCAAAGATAATCAACAAAATTCTTAAACCATGTGGCAGTATTACGACAATTTTTTTATAGAGATTTTGTTTTCAGATAAATGAATCTTTAGAAGAGAAATGTTAAAAAACGCTCAAGCACTGGAAAGTTGTAAAGTGGTTTTTATTAGAAGCTTTTTCGTGGCAGAAATACACTCGGAAGTTTGCCATTGCCTGCCGGGCAGAGACCGCTATTAGAAACAACTTTTTCTTTTCGGTGTTTCGTACACGGAGAGTATCCTGAACTTCTACTTAGCTTCTCTTCCACTAAATCAGCCTCAATGGTTTTACATCCCTCCCGCAGGCGGGATGATTGAAAACATCGCACACCGTATCAACAAATCTCATGTAGTATTTTCGCAGTTGTACAACATATAGGTTTCAAATTTCCTATCAGTAAAAACTAAACTACGAATTTTCAATTCCAACGTAAAATATATGGCTGCGAATCCTGGTCGCTTACATCCGTGCTCATTCGAAGACTACACTCTTTCGTCAACACAAAAAAGCAAAAAGTAGTTCCGAGCTATTCAATAACAAAAATTTGAGCTGTATCAACACAAGCTGATATGCCTGATGTTATATAAAACTGTTAATATAAGCAAGTGTTTTTATAAAATTTAAAAAAAATTTAAAAATGTGGTTGCCAGTGGTTTTCATTAATTTGTTGCATAGTGTAATAAGCACTGATAATATATGAAGTACCGGCCAAATTTATTTATGAGCACAACAAGCACGTGCAAGTCTGTATATTAGACACCAGCTCACATATACATAAACACATACAAGCAATGCAGACAAGAGAAGAGATGCTGTTACAGGTTACAACTTATCACCTAATTGTGGTAAATCAAAGAGAAAAGCTCACCGTAGTAACCAATACATTCAAATTAATCTATAGCTTTGTGACTTCGCATTAGCGAAGTGGATGTAAGCAAAAGCAGAAGAAAAAAATCAAGAATGAACAGAGCACAACAAAATGAAAATTTAAAAGAAAATGGAACGGCAGAAAATGGAGGCAGGATAGGAGTAATAGAGAAAATAACTCACCACATCGCAAACTAAAGCACAACACGCACATCCCAAAAGGATACGCAAATCTAAGTAAATGCAGAGAGTCGTCATTGTAAGGGTGACAGGGGGAAAGCGCACTTATAAAAGCAAGCAACAGCAGAATGAAATTCTCAGTTCGTCGCGAATTTCTTAAAAGGACGTTTCGTAGAAATAACAATATTGGATTATAACGGAAATTTGATGGAGTTGTTTAATTGAAAACCTTGTGATTTATTAAAATTTCAAAAAACTAAACATAAAGATAAATTTTGAGAAAAATAACCTTTCGGTTTAATAACTGATTTCGGTTGAAAATTGTGCTCTATTTGTTAATTATTTAAATAATGTACAACTCACCACAAACGATAGCACATCAACAGTTTGATCAGATTTGTCTATAAAGTATAAAAATTAAAGCTTCACACTTTATACAAAAATTAAAAAAATTGCTAAAACCTTTACTCACAATTTCAGGGTTTTTAATTCGAATTTTTAGAACGATTTTTAGTATGCTTTTTATAGCCAATTAAATTTTAGTGGAATAAAGTGCATATTTGAAGTTGCACAAAAACTACGTTTTTATAATTATTTTATAATTTTTTCCTTCTTAGTGCATTTGTTATACGGAAAAAGTTCGTAATACTGTTATGGAAAAAATTATAAAAAACAAATGGGATTTTTAGCAACTTTCACTTTATTTTACAAAATTCGAGTGAGCTACAAAACTGCGTGTCAAGATTCCAATTGAAAACGGTGCAATTGTGATGAAAAATTTGTGCAATTTTCCTGATTTTTATGAAAAACCGGAAAATTGAATTTAAGCGGTATTTGCTAAACAATGAGCTATCCTTTCATACAGAAATAATCAACGTTAAAAAACAAGAAACAATTTTAAAAGTAATCTGAAAATACCCGCTTTTTTGAGGAATTTTCAACTCAATCCAGTTCAAGTAAATCTTAATATCTCCTCCGAAATATTTTGGCGAATGTTTTAAAATATAATAATTTTTATACATTCGGTGAAAAAACCGCATTTGATTTTGGTGAGGCACCCTAAAGAAAAAAAGGTTGAGAGCGTTTATTTATGCATAAATATCTAATGTGAAGTGGAAAAGTCAAGCATAAAAATTAAATGAAATAATATTGAAAAAATGGGTGTAAATCAAGGAGGAGTTCCTCCATTTGCAAAAAATGTATTAAAATCTAATAATTATTCAAAACTAGCAAAATATTGAAATAAAGCGAACGGTGATATAAAAATACTATTAAAAGATATTAATATACTAATAATAATAACAGAAGCACTAACAATATCATAAAGTGTGTAGCTCAACTCACAACTTAATAAAAAAGACAAAAATACAAGTGTCAAAAACGAGAGCACATCGAATAACAGAGCCAACAAAAAAATTAGATGGTTCAAAAGCTGGTATATTTGCTTATGACGTAAAGTTTTTAATGGTTAAATAAGTAACGGTAAAATACATACTTACTTACGACATCCTTGTGACCATAGCAAACAAGAGTTTGCAGGATACTCTACTTAACACAAAATGAGTCAAATATATATTTCCCACGAAAAAAAATCAGGGATATGAGGTGAAGAAGCAATGGAACACAAATCTTCAGACATCGTTTTTAACTTTTGTTAGGTCCATGGGAGTTAGCAGTTAGAGCGCCCGGTATAGGATTAGCATAGGGAAATTATTTCAACAGTATAGCTCGTCGGCTCGCAGCTGACGTAGCGCGAATGGGAAGATGCGTGACTATCATTCGAAACCCCATGCATGAAACACCAAATGACAGAAAAAGTTGGCCTGCGTTTGTGGAAAAACATCAAGAATGCAGCTAACTATCTTTCTTCAAATATATTAAGCTTTCAGAAAATGGCACTTTTATGGGAAGAATTTGATAGCCAGTATTCACAGTTTCAATTCAACATTTCATCAGCCATTTGCGGCATGAACAACCAAAAGCGCAACTGACTGCATACCTACAGATGAACAGAAAATTTAACGCAAGTCGCTTAACCCTTACGCCAAGCGGTTCATCAATTTTATATTATTCGCGAGAGTCAGTACGTGATGCCGCTTTTAATTTTAAAATATTAAGCTTTGAAGTTTGTATAAAATAAACAAACAACTAATTTTAACTAACAAAAAATAATAAATTGGACAAAAAAACAGCGGTTATCTTGACCATCGATACAGTTCTTGAGCAAGATAGAATTATAAGTAGCGGTATACGGTACCGTGCTCGCGCCTTGAGGACGAACTAAACAGTATACAAAACAAGACAATCCTTATCTGCAGTGTTTCCGAACCACTTAACTCTCTGGCCTTCTTCACAAATAGGTATTATTTGGAACCCTTTCTGGAAAACAAAAAAAAGCAACAACGAATATAAAATAAGTGTATAACTTCTTAAAATATGCATAGTATCAGGTGTTTTTCAGCTGCATGAAAACTATTGATATCGATAATTTCTGAACATTTCTGTTCAATAAGGCTTGGCAAGTCATCATGAATCGTTTAACACCTGCATAACGCATCAAAATAGGGGAAATCTACTTTGGCAAAAATAAATATGTTCGCGAAGTTCATAGAACACTTGCCACGAGCAATGCTGACCGAATTATTGCCTCCAAAAATTAATCAGCTAAACATCGATGATATTTGGTTCCAGCAACACAGCGCAACTTGCCATATAGCGCGCTTAGCAATCGATTTATTGCAAAATCAATTTGGTAAAACTTTCCAGAAGTGATCCTGTTGACTGACCCCCTAGTTTGTGCGATTTAACGCCCCTGTATTACTTTCTATGGGGCTATGTTAAGTCATTGGTTTATATCGGCAAACCGGCAGCTCTTAAAGCATTGAAAGCCAATATTGAAGCCACCATTGGCTTGGTCCAATGGACCAGGTAATGTAATAAAAAATTCCTTCCAACACGGCTAATTTCATAACTATTTGAAGTTAGTGCCGAAATGAATCATAATAATTTTTCTATTTGATTAACTTAATAAGATTTACTTCTAAAACATTGTCAGCATTGCAGCAGACTTAAAATCGTAAATATTTGGAAATTAGCCAAAGTTATTTGCTTAACAAAAGTATGCAATGCCTTAAATAACTATGGAACAGAGACTTATTGAAAAATATTGGCAATTCATTTGATTCTTATTTAATGTTTTACTAATATTTTCTTATATGGAAGAAAACATCATATGGAAAAAATTTACAAAAATCCACGTCACTCGCAAGCCACTTCAAATTCGAAATTTTTCTAAAACTTCCGAATAAAAAGTTTGGAATTTCGATGCAAATTTTTTGAAGTTTCTTATAATTTACATAAAGTTTGAAACTTGGATTTATACGATTTTTGTAGGAGAATAAAAATGAAATTATTAATTGAAACTTTATTTAAAAAGACTTGAAACTTAAAAGGGTATATATATATACATATATATAATTGGCGCGTACACCCTTTTTGGGTGTTTGGCCGAGCTCCTCCTCCTATTTGTGGTGTGCGTCTTGATGTTGTTCCACAAATGAAGGGACCTACAGTTTTGAGCCGACTCCGAACGGCAGATATTTTTTATAAGGAGCTTTTTCATGGCAGAAATACACTCGGAGGTTTGCCATTGCCTGCCAAGGGGCGACCGCTATTAGAAAAATGTGTTTCTTAATTTTGGTGTTTCACCAAGATTCAAACCTACGTTCTCTCTGTGAATTCCGAATGGTAGTCACGTACCAACCCATTCGGCTACGGCGGTCGTAAAAGGGTATACATTAAGAGAAAAATAGTATGCCTGCTTTTTTTCTTTTATATACGAAGTTTGTTCAGAAATAGGGAGAAAATACATACAACTTGCAAGCAAAATGGTATTGTAACTCAAATCTGAGCTTCAAATTATCAGCGAACTTCGGTTTAAGTGTATCTTTTGCCGTCTGGCAAAAGTGCAAATTATTCGAAAAATATTCCTAAGTGGATACAATTTTTAAACTGAAGTTCATATACCTTTAATATTTGTATTTGAATTAGCTGAGGACTTTCGGATGTACAGTGGCAAAACAACCAAAAAATAAAAATTTACGCAATAGCAGTTCATTCGTGACAGAAAATTAGCAACCCACGAGTGTTAATTATGTTGAGTATCTACTCCAAATTGCACTCTTAAACAAGTTACTTAATAATAATAAGTAAAACACATCCTAATAAGCTTAACAATTTCACTAAGCTACTTAATTCTATGTAAGGAGCTTTTAAATGTACGAATGCAGCTATGTTTCCAATGAACTGCAATACTTTGTAATAAATGTTAAAGAGAAATCGTGCATGAAAAGCCTTTTCTATACCTACATATTTATGTAGGTATATTACCCCATATCTTGAAGCAGAACTATCCTCTCCAGTTTCCTCAGTAATACAAGTTATTTCTGAGTGCATGCAAGATGTTGTTGTTGTCGCAGAAATTGGTGTTGTAGAATTGCACTTCACAAATATTAGAACACTAAACGGTGAAACAACGGCTGGTTCCTTTTCAAAATGGAAACAAGTTTTAAAAATTTTGAAAAGGTGCTCGCAGATGGGTATTTTTCCACATCAGAAACAGTGAAATTAAATCAGGAAATTCTTTTTGATACAATGTTTTGAAAATTAGAAAATGATGCAAGTAGCGTCACTGTTATTATAACTCATGCGCTGAAAAGTGCCAGGTCTAAACACGAAAACACGTTTTTTTTTTTTAAATTAGTTTTAGTCACTAAAGTAGTTTCCATCAAGAACAACGCAATCATTTCAGCGCCGCTCTAACATTTCAATACCGCTTTTGTAGAACGATTATCTTTTGTTTCTAAATAGGCCTCAGTTTCAGCGATAACCTCTTCATTGGAGCGAAATTTCCTCCCGGCGAGCATTTTTTTAGGTCTGTGAACAGCGAGTAGTCGTTGGGAGTTAAATCTGGGTATGTAAATTGAAATCATTTGTGAGGAATATATGAGCTAGTAAGCATCAACTATACGAGTATTTTATAATATTAGATATCTCTTATAATGTTTTATATTGGATTAATACTACATTCGATTGTAGCAATCAATTCCCGTTTTTGAAAATTTTGAACCAAAGTAAAAATAGGATCGCGACCGCTAAACTTAGAAACTATTTGACAAATTCGGTTTTAACAAACTGCAATATATTCTATAAAATGTATAGTCACCACCATTAACTATAATGGCTTTCTGGCTATAATATGGCTGATATCTGCGGAAGCTGTACCTCCAAAACATCGGCTACAAATCATCCGAATTTGCTTTGATAACCGTTTGATTGTCGGTATTTGTTTTCTTTCAAGAAAGATTCATGCGTGAGTATTACGTTTGCGCAATTCTATTCTGAATTTGTCTTAGCCCATGCAAGTCCTTTTTCAATGTGTGATAATGAGAGCAGCGGTTTTTTTAATGCGCTCCGGAATTTGAGATTTTCTGCAGGTAAACATCCTGTAATCTTGTCTTTGGATACATTAACACAACTTTTCCTTAAAACTGCTTCACTTTTATGCAACGATAAGTTGGGCTTTTTCACAAACAAATCAGTCAAACTGTCATTTAACTTTTGGAGAGATATTTTCTGTTGGGTCTCGTCCGCAGAAGTGGTCAACGCTTTTAACTTCGTAATATCATTGCATCGATTTATTTATGAACGTCTTCGACTTCTTCAAATATTTTGCTGCAGATGCACGTAAGATTTTTGGACCTATGGGGTGTGTACATAAGAACACTGCTTCAAATAGTTTTTCATACGGGGAACTTCTTTTTGTAAAACCAACGTACGCTTTCTAAATTTATCACAAAACCAACTAATTACACAACGCGATATGCATATTTAGCAGATTTCAAATTTTGTATATAACAGAACTCTCAATTTGAATTTTGTCGATCACACTTTAAGAGATAATGTAATCAGACTGTGTATTTAAAATGTATTCATATTCTATACGTTACTTCCTTGACAAAAAATTGCTACGCCAATTGGAAAAATTAAAATTGTTTGGTTATAAATTGTGAATAAATTAAGGCAAATAAAAACGAGTCGTCCTCCATTCAAAGCTGACTGAATTTGTAAACAGTTAGACAGGCTTTTGGGCAAAGAATTTTGAAATCGAGAAAGAAAGTTGGTCACAATTGTCACGTCCTGATGAAACCACATATTGTCCAAGCCCACGTCATCTAATTTAGGCCATAAAAAGTTTGCTACCGATGACGTTCACCACAAAAGCATTGCTGACTTCATTTTCGAAGAAGTACGGGCCGATGATTCCGCCAGCCCAAAATCACACCAAACAGTGACTCCCATAGTTTTTTGCTCAAATGAGCAGGTGCAAATGTATCTCAACGCTCAATCTCGCAATTCGCGAAATGCATTTCTTACAGAACGACCATTCTGGTGGATATTAATCCACAACTAAGTTGGGCAAAGCCTTTAGTACCGATTACATATCACAAATAATTGATGATTATAATTTATGTCAATTTACACCTATGAATATTTATGACGACTGTAGAAAAAATAATGATTTATGTCAGCTCATCAAAAACAGAATTAAATCAGGGCTTCACGTGAGGGACTACTTTTTAAGAGACCAGATAAATTTAGGCACAGCCTCGCTGAAAGATTCGCGAAAAATCGGAATGATGAATATAAATAAGGATAGGGATAGTGGGGAAATCTTTGCTAGGCGTAACAATTAGCAGCTGCGACCACCGAGTGAGCTCTTTCTAAGCGCAGCGTGTTTAATCCAACCTTGCCTTAGTGGGATATGAATACTAAATTTTATCTTAGAAAAATTAAAATGCAAATCATAATGGCAGAAGACTGAACTCTAAGTACTTGCAAACTTAAATTTAGTATTTTTTTTTTTCAAAGCCAAGATTTTAGTTTTAAGTATTCCCCGATTTAAAAAAACAGTTAATTGAAGAGTAAGCCAATATATGTCAGATGATTTTTGCTGAAACTTTGTTGAGATACTGATCTTCCCGATTTCATGTCGCTGATTTTGCTTGAGTTTAAATGAAATAAACGTTCTACCTTAACTTATCTTGAATTATTTTTATGCGTTGTGACCAACTTTTAAAAGTTTAGCGGAAAATGCTACAGAGACATGCTAAAAAAATTATTTAATAAAAAAATATTAAAGAGTTGAATATCCCGTGTTAAAACCGAATTTATCGATATAAACTAATTGTATCTGATTTTATTGAGATAAGAAGTTATTTAAAATTTGATTTGCAAAAATATTGAGAATATTGCAGAAAATCTGGGTTATCAAGTTATGTCCCAAACAAAATTTTTTACAAGAGATACAAATAATTCAAACAAGTTAGAGAAAGCAATAGTGACCAATGAAAAACACGTCAAGAAAGTAAAAGATTTGACGCCCAGATATCGTCGATTGACAACTGGAAGCTGATACATCGATTCACAACTATCTAATGCTGAGAACTTTTCATTTGGGATATATAAAAATCTCTTCAAATATGTTTTCTGACTAAAAAATTTAAATTCTCGTTTGATATTAAAAGCACTTAGTGCAGCAGCTCCCTCCGCATTTATTTTTCGGGAGCGCTTCCCTAAAAATCAAATCGTGTCACTCTTTAAAGACCATTTCGATCGATTCGAGGATCGGAAAAAATATTTGACTTAAATATATTGTAGGAAGTGCAAATACTTTAAAAGTAATAAAATAAGTAGACACTCTACTACCTATCCGTAACAGCCTAGCGCACGTATCCACACATCATACTTATGTTCTTCTTGTGTTACCGTTTTTTTTTAATGAAACACTCGCAGTTCAATTCGTCTTTTTCACCCACCTGCACAAAAGTGAAGCTATTTGGAAATGTCATCATAATCAGACATTATTTCGCGTTTTATTATTGCTAAATATATAGGTCATTTGATGGATTAAAATAGTTTGAATTATTTTATAATACTTAGTTTGGAAATAAAATTGAATCAAAACCATGTATGGGCACATATGCGGTAAAGCGTTAAGTAAGCTGGGGGAGACTCAATGAAATGCTTTCTAAAAGCCGGTGGATATGACAGCGCACTGTTGGCCAGTTTCAATTTATTTTAAGACAAAATTTGCGAATAAAGCCTCTTTGTGACTGTAAATCTACCCTTAACAAAGCCGTGGTGTGATACGGCAATTTGAGATCTGAAATTTGGAAGAGAGTCAAATCATGAGTCAGTTTTTGAAAAAGTTTAGGTATACAAAGATTTTGCAGATCGGGCGATAATTTCGGGCATGCAAATTCCCACTTCCACTTCCACTTGCTTGACTTATGTATCGGTATGATAAATAATTTTTTCCAATTATTTAAAAGTTTACCAAAACCCTTCGATTTATTAAAAATAATTGTTAACGATTTTGCTAACAATATAGCACATTTTCTTAATAATACAGGGAAGCCATCTGTAAAGGTTACTAATGCAAAAACTACAAAAATGTTACTAATTTTTTGTATGTCCGATAGCATTCCCCCAATGCATTGTGTCAGGAATTCCGGTGATCTTATTCTTGCCTACTTTTACTGTAATACCTTATACCACGCTCTACGCTTCATAAAACTCTGCGTTATTTCTAGATTTGCGGCATAGTTTTATGCTTGGATTTTTTATTATTAAGGTTAACTGCCACTATATAAACGAACATATGAGTTGCCACTTCCAGCCTTTCTACCAAATCATCGTAGACCTGTGATATTCCGGGTCTGCTTAAGACAGATTCCTAATCTACCGAATCCAATGATTAAATAATATTTGTCTGTAAAGTGAAAGGTTCATTTGTTAAATGGGAGTTCAAAAGTGGTTTTCGGAGCGTTAGCGGCATAGGTAAATTTTAAAAAGAAGATTAAAAAAAATAAATAGCTGCATATTTTTTATTTTTATTATTATTTTTTTTTTGTCATAGAGCAAATGTAGGGGTAACATCAGAAGAATAAGTTTTTTTAATCTCCCGAAATAAATATTAGAAGAAAAAAATTAAAGTATTTTTAAGTTGTTTCAATCGGAAATTTACAATAGAATAGGACACAAAATATGGAAATGGAACATATCAGCTCCAAAAAATATGAACCCTTTCATCCATTCGTTGATTTAAACATAATTCTAACTGACAGGTAACTGTGTGATTTACTGTGTGTTTATTCGAGGAAAAAAGAAAGCAATACGAACGTTACAGAAAAATTACATATTTTAAGAGACTTTTGACTGGGTTGAATACGGAATTATTTTGATATGGAAGATTTTAAGATTGTACAAATTTTTAATTAAATTTGTGCTTTCAAATATTTTAGTTTGGCTGACATTGTGAATACATTTAATAGACTAGTTTATTTTAATGAGAATTTTGTGTGTGCAGTAGTTGTGTGTAATTAAACGGATGCAGATATTTTTATTGCGCTTTCCAAAATTAAAAATTTTCGCGCTTTATTGTCGCAACTGCAATTTTCTTTCAGTTCAGTTTCGTAGAAAAAAGTATGTTAAGCACTTACTAAAACTAAATATAATAGAGAAATGGAAAACTGTATTTTAGAAGACTACTTTTTCCACAAACATATAGGGGTTTTCAATAAGAACGCTCCAAATTTTAAATTAAATAAACCAAATAGTTTAAGTTGCCAATTTATATTAGCACAATTTTATGTGGCACGCTTATAAGTGGCGTATTCTAGTGCACCACTTCCCAATGGCGTATTCGAATAAATGGGACTCAATTTCATCAGGAATTCATGCTGGTCCTCGTTTGTGGTTCTTCTGCATAAACCAGAGGTATGTTATCACATATCTTCACAGAGGGTCTAACACATAGATGGCACTAGTTTTGTTACGTTTACTCCTTTCTAGTTATTACAAATTTTAAAGAGGCAGCTGTTACAATTTCATGATATTCTATACATTAGTTCATGAGGAAGGCCTCCTCTGCGTTGGAAAGATCAGGTGGAAAAGGACTTGGCTTCACTTGGTGTGTCATTTGGCGCTGGTTAGCACGAGAAAGAAACGACTGGCGCGTTGTTAAACTCGGCCAAAATCGCGTCAGCGGTTATCGCGCCAATTAAGAAGAAGAAGTTCGTGAGCTATTGTGATAACAGTAACGCTACTTTTGTTATTTTAAAATCAAAGGATCAAAAAGAATTTCATGTTTTAATTTTATACTTCTTTTTGATGGGAAAAAGTTATTCAAATTATTCCATCCTGTTGAAGCCACTTATTTGTGTGGTTTATACATTCCATCTTAGCTTTTTATCATTGTTCGATATCAGTAGCTTTTTACAGTGAGCTCTGATACTTGCACGTCTTCGAAAAAAGAAAGGCGGGTGATATAGCCAAACCGAAATTCTAATCAATCATTGGCTTTTTCGTAGTACAGAGTTATTTGACGAACCTCTCTCTCTCTTTCCGCTCAAAACCCGATAGTTTTCCTTGTTAACGAAGGCACTTAAGCGGAAATAAGCCTCGCCACTGAATATGATTTTCTTCCCGAAATCTGATTTTGTTTATAAACTTTAACATTCCATTAATTATACCAGTCAAATTCAACAGCTGTAGCTTTACTGAGATGGCCGCTAGAGCGCGAGCTCATCTATTGAGAGCATCTTAAGCTGATAAAACAACGTCTTTCCAAATCGCTAGCTTTTCAAGAGAGCGCAGGACCAGGTAAAATGTTAAATAAAAATTGCCTAAAATTAAAATAAATGGTTTATGAAATTAAATAAACATTTTCAATTCTTTACTTTTTCATCTTTGTTATATTTGTTTATTTCTTCCGGCACAAGTCATTTTTTTTTTTTTTTAATTAGGGAAAATTGTTCTAGGTCATCTACATATGTATGTATCTCAATACAAATTTTTTTCCAAAAGGATATACATAATTTGCATAAATAATCAGTCAATATATGTTGCTTTCGCAAATTAAATCCAATTTTGTTTTTGAATAAATTTTTTATTAAATAAAAAAAATATTTTGAGTGATGAAATCTCTATTTTCACCTTTACGCGCTGCATTGCTTGCCTGTTTGTATAATGTAACTGTCTAGTTCACAAGTGTCAAATATGATTGGCGTACGACGCTCTTTCCAGACAAAAGTTTACTATTCTAAGTACACAATTTTTTAATGAATTGGAAGATCTCAGTTCTGGAGAAAGCAGGAAATTTCTAGCACTTTTGAAAGGGACACACTGGTTTCAAGAGAGATAGAGACATGCCCCCCACACGGCGTCACAATGGGCAATGAGCCTAAGTGTGTCCCACAGCATAACCGCTTCAACCTTACCTAACCTAACGATGCCATTTGCGAAAATTATAAATCTTCCCATAAGGTGATTAATTTTGCGCCACCTTATATGTATCATATTTGCCAAACAAATAGTGAGTAACATTTCTTTTTATTATTTAAAAGGTCGCGGCGGCATATTTTAATAGTTTTTCCAGCGGTTTCATGAAATAAATTAAAATTTTGAAAAAAAAATTTTGTTGTAAAAATCGTGAAATGCATAAATAATTTTTTTTTGGCGATTTCACAAATTTTCTTCGATTATTGTTGTTTTTTTTTTTTGTTTTGTAAAGCGCTTATATGGACCAACTGCTCCATACAAAAGGATTCGAATTGTTCTACAAATAGAGAATCTCGATTTCATAGCATGCACTATTGTCGGCCGAGCATTGACAGCTATGAAGAGGAACTTTTCTATAAATTTAATACGAATACTCGACATTTGTTTAAGATGGAAGAAAACATATGGAAAAACTAATTCTCGAAATTTTTCTGAAAACTCTAATTAAATAGTCTGAAATTTTGATCAATTTTTTTTTCATATTTGTTCAAAGCTTGTAACGTGGATTTCTGTAGTTTTTGTAGGAGAATGCACTATATTTTGATAAAATGACTTTTAAAATTGAATACGAAATAAATAAATTGTCAGAACTTGTCAATTAGTTTGGGTGCCATAGTTATTTAATGCAGTGTGCTGTCATAACACACACATAAACTCAAAATAATTCACGTTCCCAGCCATGTGGGTACATTAAGTTGGCAAACGAAACAGTTTGCTTGCACTAGCCTTCTCATTTCTTCTAGTGTATGTATTTAATTAACAACTTCTACAACTATGGGTGAAATGGCAACTGTTTTCCAAACGGAAGTTTTTGCCATCCTGAAAGTAGCCGAATGAATAATCGAGAGAAGATGGAGCGGGAAACAGATTGGAGTTTTCAGTGACGGTCAGGCTGCACTGAAGGTCCTGGAGTACGCGAAGTACACCTCAAAGATTGTTCAAGAATGTAAGAAGAAGCTTAATTCTGTCCCAAGACAAAACAGGCTTGTACTTATATGGGTTCCAGGACACTCATAGATGTTCAAGGAAACGAAATTGTCGATGAATTGGCCAACCGTGGATCAGCGGTTCCCCCACAAAGGCCAGAGCCAATAATCGGAATCAGTTCCGCAGGGATCATGAATTGGATCCGTGCTTATGTAGGCAATCTACATAAAGAGCGATGGTCCGGTCTAGAACGCTGCAGAACTGCAAAGTGTTTTGTGACAAGTCCGAACAGAAAACTTACAAACTTTCTACTAAAACTTGGAAGGAAAGACGTTCGGTTGATGGTCGGTATCATTACAGGACACAACCAATGGGGTAGGCATATGACCACCATTGGAATCATTCAGGACCCAATGTGCCTGTCATGCTTGGAGGAGGCGGACAGCACTGCGCACTTTCTCTGCGAATGTCCTGCCTTTGCTAGAGCACGGCTACGAGTTTTGGGTTCCGATGTCGTGAGAATGAGTAATATTCGTTCTATAAAACTGGAGGATATTTACAGATTTGCCAAAGAATCTGGAATATTCTCAGGACTAACTATCTCTATCTCTGTCTCTATTCTTTCCTATATCTCTCTCTCTGATACTTTTCTCCTTCCCTCCTTGACTATCTACCCCCTTTCCAGAGCTTTAAATACAATGAGCTTTTTAGCCTGAGTGTTTTAGGAGCCACCAAATCTCCTGGTGCTCCTTGGCTCGACCGTTTCAAATTTCAATTTCAACTTTTCTGCGAACGATAAGAAACTATTAGTTTCAAAAGCTCGAAACTCTGAGCAAAGCACACACATCTGCATATAAACAATTTAATCCAGGCAGTAAGGCCACATATTACATGAAAACACAACGAAATGAGGCAAGGTCACTTTAGAGAAAACGGTTTTCCCTCCATACGCAAACTAACTAAATACATAGACAAATGGTACTAAATATAATATTTGGTGTTACTAAAGATTTGCTTACTTTTATTTTATTATGAACGGGTGCAAGTTCTCGGTAAGTTCTTCGTCTTTAAAACCACTGATGCTTGTACGTGTGTACCTGAACTATTTCAGTCACAATAACAATATTAACAACAATATTAATAAATAAGAATATATTAAATTAAAATAACGTCTTTGTTGCAGTATCACCTAAAGTACTTGCAGCTTAAAATACATTTCACTAATTAATTGAAAAAGTACATTACTTATGCTTTACCAAATAGTATTCAAAGCACTTGAACGAAAAATAATTTATTCAAAATTAAAAGTGTAAATAATAGCAGCTGCTTCGTGACTATAATGCATAATTCTCAATGTAGTTCCTTTCAAGTAAATATAACCTCACCGATGCAGACATTTGTTTAAGTGTAAGTGAGTAGATTGTGCGTACTTTTACACGCCCATACACGCGCTGATGTTCAGACTGAGAAATAAAATGAAAAATACATCAAAACGGGATGTTGTTGTAGGACCAATACGTTATCTAATTAATGGATGTGCACGAGGCGCTGAATTGAGTGTTGCTGCCCCACTAAAACTATCAACGCAGTGGACACGGATGTTGCGGATGCAGGCAACTCCTAAAATGCAGCCTAATGAATTACTGCAGGTAAAATTATAGTATTTTATAGAACAAAAATAGTACTAGCAACTACAAAAAGCATTTAAAAAGCATGGTAAATAATGAATTTAAAGGCCGAGTGAAAAAATGTTAGTACCCTGATAAAAATGAATTTCGAACGTTACAAAAAGCAAATCAAAAGTGGCACACTCTTGTGCAAAGAATCAATGAGAAACGGTGTACATACAGGGTGTGGCAATTAACTTCCAGGCTAGATTTTATAAATTTTATTACCGTCGCTCACAATGGTATTCGTCTAACTCTACATAATGATTCCAACGTTTCCACGATGGAAGCACTCTTGGTACTTCGTCAAAGTTAACCTGTGCATTACACGGTTATAGTTTAAATAACCTTCTGTATGGCGGCATGATGAAACGTTTGAATATTTTTATTCGCTAAAAACTTTTGAACAATGAAGCAGGATAAATTCAAACGTGCTCGGCGATTTCGGGCTCTTCACTGAAAATGCGTGCCCACAGCCACTGTAGGACGAAAGCTCCTTTACGTTCCTTCACATTCCTACTTGAACCGCTTCGACCATTGAAACTTGAGCGTTTTCAGAGTGCATACATCTTCGGTTTCTCTAAAATTTATTTACAATAAGTCACTTGTTATACGAGTCGCTCATTTTCACCACGTCACTAAAAAAGTTACTGTCGAAAAACACGCATAAAACACAAACCTAGCGAGCCAGCGACTTCAATCCTCGATTGGCACTAAAGAAAGAGTTCTGCTTTCGAAACATAGGTTTCTCAAGTTATAACTAAATTGTCGGAACTTAGTTGCCACACCTTGTACATTGAATTTGATTAATGTGTTCACTGAATAAAAAAATTCGATTAACTCTATGATTTATGATGCAACCATACACAAATGTGTGCGAGTCTGTGTATTTTACATTCGTTAGAGGATATCAATATAGACCATATTAAATATAATTTTTATCGTGTAAAGTAAGAATAAAAATCTTTGCGGTATATGGAAACTCGTAAAAGGTGAGTGGTGCCACCAAGTAGAGCGTTGTTGTTGACCTATTTCTTACTCTTACATTCGAGTTTAAAATTTCTTATTCAACTCATAAGACTACAAATAAACTTTTTCAAAACCCCCCATTGCATTCCTAAAAGTCGGTTCAAATTGCGAAAACAGCGATTTTGCGTCTTTACCCTAAAGCATCGTTTTCCATATAAAATGCTGCTAATTAAAAATGCAAATGGAGACAAGTAATGTAAGCAACAAAATGTATGCAGTGGAATGGCAACAAAAACATTATGGAGGACTGCCTGACCGGAAGCAGTGAATGTGTATAGAGCAGGGACGAGCGTTGGCTCGCACGAGCCGTTTGCACTTACAAGACAGCTTGGTTCATTCGGGAGAGATGAGTCGTAGAACCAAAAATCAGCATGAATGAGACGAAGAATATGACAGTTTTTTTATATTGTCCAATTTACTTTACCAGGCATAGTCATAAGAGAATGAGGCCATATGCGTATGTGGCTGAACAGTAGGTACTAAAAATATATCCCATTGAATGAAGGTGAAGGTGGTTGAGAATCGTTTTATGATCACAGATCATTTTTTACCTCCTGGGTATTCCAATTCTAAGGTTCAAAACTAATAATAAATTAAATAACTCAAAAATCCAATTAACATAGTTTTGTGGAGTAGAAAGAGTTCTATCCAATGAATACTTACCCTTTGCAAAACAACACACAAACCGTTGTTAAAAAAAAGATAATATAAAAACGCTTTGAACTTATTCCCCAACCCAATGGATTAATATAAGTATAAATAATAAATACGGCGGCCGCCGTAGCCAAATGAGTCGCTGCGTAACAACCATTCGGAAGTGCACGTATTCGAGACCTCGGGCCCGAAACACCACATGAAAGAGGATTTTTTTGCAACAGTGTATTTCCCCATGAAAAAGCTCCTCATAAAAAAAAATCATTTATTTGTCGTTCGGAAGTGAAGTGAAATGGTACAAAAAGGGAAGAACGGAACTCCCGGCATTCAACAGCACTACGCACCGTCTCACAAAGCTCGAATGAACCAAGAACTGCTAAAAAACAACGTTCCGAACTTCATAACGTCGACACAAAGGCTCTCAAATTCACCAGACGTGAATCCGATGAATTATTCTCTTTGGGCCATTATGGAGAGCAAGGTTCGAACTAAAATATTCACCACAAGTCACATTCGGGCAGTTTGCTATTCGTTTCTGGACTGTCTTAAGGCCATAGTCAAGGCAAAATCGAGTCCTATCGAGCAAAAGAAAATTGATTCTTAATTTTGTATTATTTTCACACATTTTTTACTTTGAATTGAATAAAAGTAATTTTCCAAACTAATTTTATGGCCTTCTCAATTGGTTACGCTTCCATTGCCGGACCCTGTAATATAAAATAACATAAACAATACATACTAAAGGATAAATTGATGAAACTGCTATAAGTCTATGTGTGATATTTAAACCCGCAGTATCCGCAGGTGTAGCGATAAAGTGAGAGCCCTGATGTTTAAACCTTAGCCCGTCCAGAGCAGGGCAGCTGAGAAGAAGGTACTAAGATGATTCCACTCCAGACAGCTTCTGCAGAAAGGGCTTGAAGCAATCTTAAGCCTCACCGGTTGGACACCTAATGGGCAGTGCCCGGTGAGGATACCTACCACATTCCATAGCTGTAGCTTTGTTAGTCTTAGAAGTTCTCTCGAGCGGCCCCGATCTATCCGCGGCCAAAAGAATCTCGCGACTTTGCACGTTTGCGCACTAGCCCAGCACTCACTGAGTTGACGAGAGGCCCATCTTTCCAGTAGCAGACCACTGGTTCTTAAGGGAACTCCAATCCTCTCATATTGCGAACAAGTCGTTTCAAGGGTCCCCTAATATCGAAGTATTTAGATGCAATCGAACAGAAAAATCAGGCATTCCCCGACTAGTTTCGAACACACAAACAATGAATCCAAGGGGCTAATTGCGCTTGGGTGTCGGAGTAGATATTTACCCACTTTACTGTAATAACACAAACGAGCAACCAATCCACAGCTTCCTTAATTGCGACTACTTTTGCTAGGAAAACACTACAGTGGTCCGGAAGCCTTAATTTAAAATTGGTGGGGAGATGTTTTCCATGTCTCCTCAATGTTTGGCTTCCACGTTAACTCTCTGTCAAGGACAAGCCCCCGATACTTAACCCTGTATTTTATATTTCCTCGTAAATAAGACGAGCTCCATCTTCAGAAGAGAGACCGCGATTTGCGATCCATTTCACAACTTTCCTTAGACAATAAGTGCCGCGTCATCCGCGTATGCAATAACCTTACAGCCTCTCCCCTCCAGCTACGCTAGCAAGTCGTTAAGCACAACAACCCAAAGAAGCGGCGAGAGAGCACCTCCTTGCGGAGAGCCTCTTTTCACCTGCCGGTGAAGAAAGGCGTCTGTCCACTCTACTGCGACCTTTCTGTCGCTGAGCATTTTATGTTATGTTTAGCCTATTAAGGTCGGTTCCAACCATTATTTTATCCAAGGACCTAGTGATTGCCTCCGGAAGGACATTGTTTAAAGCCCCCTCAATGTCATGGAAGGCGCCCACCGTGAACTCTTTCTGAGATAGGGGCTTTTCGATATCTTTAACAATAAAATGCAAGATAGACTACCGATCTGCCTTTACAATAGGCATGTTGAGCGTACGATAAACGCTCCAGAGGAATTACACAGCTGAGGTGCAGATCGTTCTTGCTAAAGGCCCTTGAGAGGCTGATTGAGATTTTACCTGCCTTGGGTATGAAAGTAACGCTCACAGCCCTCCAAAATCTGGGTATATAGTTCCTATCTACCTCAGCAGATTTCTGCAATTGAGCAGGTAAATCGAACATCATGATAATTTCACAGCTTTTGTGCGTTGAACATCTCGCGAGTGAAAGGATACGATGCTCTGAATGTATTTTTTAGGTTTTTCCCCTTGTCCGCTGAGAACTACTTTAACCTTGGCTGTTTCACAGCTTAGCGAGCCGAAAATATGTCCAACCCTGTGGTAGAGCAAACAATGTGTAATAACAGCAGAAAATGTGGAATAAAAATGTTTATAAAATTTCAAATTTTTTTGGCATCAGACCTTGTAGTTTCCTGCTTAATTTTTGTTGATTCCTTTGTTTGCTAGCCTTGAATTTATTTATTTCCAATTTTGCAAACTGAAATGTATTTGACATCTAACATAAAAATATTGCCACTATAAATATGTAAAGACATACATATTTTTTACCAACTACTGCTGTAACTACTGTAGAAGGTTACTTAAAATGTCGTTCAAGTTATATAGCTGAGCAGCCAGTTGCTATGAGCTAAACTTGAATACATCTGCTGCTGGCATTTTTAAGCAGCATCTAAAGTTTATATATACGCACATAGAAAGTATACATATGCACAAGCACTCGTATGATAAAACTGTATACGTAAAGAGTGTCCGGTGGCAGAATTACGTTTTGAATTTAATATTTCGCTCTAATCGCGGAGCGTATGAATAGGAAGGGATCGCGTTAGTTTCGTTATTCGTGCGGGTTATTTACTCACGATATCGCGGTGGACGAGTTAACTCGCCGCTACAAGTTTGCACGACAACCGGCGTTAATCCGTAATCAAAAGTGCACGGGAAAGATTGAGAAAAGATTTTGGACTTCACAGTTTCAAAATTCAAATCGTGCAGTAACTACACCACGCGATTATAATTTTCGTAAAAAATTTCTACGAGACAATGTTGGAGCGATTTCTTACTTATCTTTTGGAGTGATGAAGCCCATTTGCATTTAAATGGAAAAGTAAATATAAGCAAAATTGCCCTTTAGGGACAGTTTTTTCAAGCCGACGTAGTCACCTATCGGTGCATGCTGACCGATTATTTTTTGCTCATAATGAGAGAACATCCATCCTTCAGTGCACACGCATGGCTTCAGCAAGATGACGCCACGCCGCACACGGCCAGAGAGACCATGGCGATACTGCTTGATTTCTTCCCTAACAAACTGATAAGCCGTTTCGGTGTCATATCCTGGCCACCCAGCTCGCCCGATGCTTGCCCTATGGCATATATTAACTTCTGTGGGGGCACCTCAAAAATAAAGTCTATGAAAATAAACCCAGCAGCCATCTCAGCACTAAAAGAGAATATCGTTCGCAAGGTTAATGGCATCCCGACATCACATCTCAAGCGAGTGGCACAGGGTAAGGAGACCACATTCCTAGAGTGTATCCGACGTAACGATCAACATTTAGAGGAAATAATTTTTGAAAGTTAAAATTACAATTGCTCCTTTCTAAATGAACGTTTACCATTAATAATTATTTTTTAATTAAGCTTTTGATTCCTAATTTTGGCACCGTGTCGCCAATTTTTTTAGTTTTAGTGGTATTTTTCACTTCCTTCAAGAATACTTTCAATTCATTTCTTCACTACATACATACATATTCACTCTTATATATATATAATGGCGCTCATCATGGAGTATTTGCCCGCGCATCGGGCCTCAATTGGTAGCTCCGTAAGTGCTTTGCCTGTCAGCATATCCCATCCGGGTGCTTTTTTATGTTTATGTTATGTGTATAAAAAAATGTTGTTTAATTTTCAATTTTTTTGTCATGCTACTTTGAGCTAAACCTACTCATGTGTCGCTTTTTTGAAATAAACACGATGCACAGAATATATTGAGTATGGGAATAAGTTTCCGCCCTCGGAAAAGAGGTGTCGCGGCTGATACTATTTTTGTGTTCGCTTTAGTAATATACTAGTGATTTGAAGGTGTATATGTGAGGTTTCGATCGCAGTAGATAGCATTCGTTTGAAGCGTAAAGATCCTTTTTTATTTGACGTCAAAAATGTTTGAGTTCGTCCCGAAAAACCAGCATTTGCGGAAAGTCATGCTTCATTATTACCTTTCAAAGAAAAGTACGGCTGAAACGTGACGTATATTCATCAATATTTACGGTAATCACGCTCCATCAAATACAACTTGTAAAGAGTGGTTTCGACGCTTCCAAAGTGGTAATTTCGACGTGAGTGATAAATATTGCGAAGGGACACCGTAAGAATTCGAAGATACTCAACTACAACAATTATTGGATGATGACGCATGTCGAACCCTTGATGATATGTCTAAAGAGTTGGATGTTGACAGAGCAACCGTCGGTAAACGTTTGCACGTGATGGGAATGTCCAGAATGCAGGTACGATAACCCCAAACGTCGGAAATGTTAGAGCCTGCCAGGTGAACCATCTCCATCGACTGCGAAAAAAAATATTCATGATTCCAAGGTTGCGTTGTACATCTGGTGGGATCAGAAGGGTGTCATCTATTATGAACTCCTTAAACCATCTGAAACCATCGCTGGCGATCGTTACCGACTGAAGCTCACGCGTTTGAATTGAGCTCTCAAAGAAAAGCGGCCGGAATGGGACGGTAGACATGACAAACTGATTTTGCTGCATGACAACGCCAGGCCACACGTTGCTAAGTTGGTCCAAAAATGTTTAGAGGGACAGAATTGGGAAATCTTGCCCTCAGCCCTTATTTGAGAACGGTTCCCTTCTTACGAGAGCATCGCAAATTGGCTCAATAAATGGATCAAGTTAAAAAAAATTCGAATTTTTCGTCAGAGGAATCCGTATGCTGGCTGAAATATGGAGTACAGTTCTACTTTTCAATGGCACATACTTCCCATAATATCATGCATTATTTAATTGTTTAAATAATTCGTGACTTTGGCTAAGAAAGTACGGAAACGTATTCCATTTCAATGGCTTATAAATATTTTAACCAGTTTTCACAATCTCTATTTTTTTTTGTTGGCTTTTTTCTTTAGTTTTTGAATTTTCATTACCGTTACATAAAAGTATAGCTCATTGTTTAGCAAAAACTATATAAATCGAAGTTTCAAACTGCGTAGAAAAAATCCACAATCATCACAATTCTAAAAATATTGGCATGGAGTTTTATGACTTAATACATTTAAGTAAAATAAAGGTGCAAGTTTAAAATTAATTTTTTATAATTATTTTCCCTGACGGTGCTGCCTTTTTTCTCCGTATAATAAATGCACAATATTTTTTATATGGAAAAATGCGCAACAATATGGCTGTTCGCACCAATATTCAAGTATTCGTACACGCTTTCACTTTCTTTTTTCACTCTCTTTTTTTTTTTTGGTGCATATGTTCTAGTAATTTTTATTGTAGTGGTGCAAAAGAAACGTAATATTATTATAAATGTGACAACAGTTTAGGTTTCATGTTACCGACAGACATAGAATTAGTTTGAATTTTACCAACTGCCTATTTGTTGATTTAACGCATCGTGAATTTTGTCCTTTGTGTTTTTATGGTAGTCTTGCACCAAGTATTAGTGAGATTGAGCACACCAGACATATACCCATCACTCTTGTTTCTGAAAGCGTAGCTGAATGAAACGCAGTCGATATGGGAATACTCAACCTCTTAATTGCTCAACCTCAACTGCCTTAATTGTGATAAGGACTTGGAATACGAAAGCCACAACAGGCTTTATTTTATTGCTATCTAAAATAGACTTCAAAATAATGGTTGGAGTATTGATGCGACACTGTCTCCCTTAAAACCTCATTCTATCCCGAAATCGAATAATTGAATAGTCCTTTAGTTGTTTGCTAAATCCCTAGCATTTACCAAATTCGGTTGAACTGAAATACTTTTTCTCGAGATGTCGCTCATAATATATATTGATTAAAATATTTTCTGTACTTTCCACTCTCTTTGACTTCTAATATTTCCATGTGCATACATACATACATAAGCGTTTAATTACCTAAATCCCCTTACGCAAAAATTTAATAAGCAAATTCCTCTAGTTTCTAGAGTTTCATGAATGTATGCAATACCCGGACAGCTGGCAAAAATGCAAATTCTAGTAATAAAATATTAAGCAGCTAATTAAATATATATCAACTTAATGAACATTAAGTAAGTACATAAGACCGCTGTCGCTTATTTTACGCCAGTATTAGGTGGACTTAATATTTAAAGTAGTAAGCACTCATCAAAGTATCGATAGTATCCGAATCTTAGAAACATCGATACTTAGAACTCAAAAGTGCTTACTTAAGGAGCATGAAGGCCTCCCTAGGAAAAATTTTTCTTTAGATGTCCTTGGATTGGCCATATTTGTTTACACCACAAACATTTTTAAATCAGTTTAAGTCAAAAATGTGTAAAAAAAGGAAATAAAATTGTTTTGAATATTTGGAATATCGAGCATTATTACTTTTAAGTTGTCATAGATATTTTATCATTTTTTGATTAAACAACGCGAGAATCATAAAAAGTTTTGTGAAATGTCACATAGTATTTCCTACTTCAGTGGCAGTACTTCCTTTATGAGTTGTCGTCAGCAAAATGAGAAATAGATTTAATTCAACGAGTACTACTATAATTTACATTTTGCAGCCTAATTGGCCCATCACAATGGGTCCGTTGCGGCAACGAATTTGACTGACAGCAAAATAGATGAGTTGTATTTGAGTTGAAGGTGCCACAAACGTGCCATACGCCATGCCATAATGCACAAAAACTGGCAACTTTCTACTTTGCCGAACGGCAATTGCGGCATAAATGACAACTGTTTAAAGAAGAAGATGGGGTTTTTATTATGTCAAATTAAATGCAGAATATAAATGGAATTTCAATTAGGTGAGTCAATTCAAGTGCACCCTTATCTTTTCGATAAAAGCTTGAAAGAGTAGAGAAAAAGCTAGGCTTACCGAAATTGTCCTGAAATTTTAATGTGCGTCCCGATCTCGAAGTTATGATCGCACCCATCGTCTGTGACTACCATAAATTCTATTAAAACCCTCTTTCGCTTCAATTCATAATAGATTTCACAACCAACAAAAACCTGTTTAGATACAACGAAATGTAATATTTGCTTTCACGACAAGAACATCTGTGTGTTTTTTTTTATATGCGGCAATAATTTCATTGTTGCACCACGATATGTTCTACACGTCACCTCAGCCAAATGCGTTGTCGCAACGGACCCATTGTGACAGTCCTATAAGTTGTTCTATCGTCTCACAAACGTGAATTTTTTAATATGATATTTGACATATTCTGTCTGTCGTCTGCCTTCGTCAAAGTGTTTATACTATCACTCGTTGTAGAACGGCAACGAAGTGACATGAGCGGAGACCGTTTTGAATTTTTCATATATAACCAATTCAATCTCAGTTTTTTCGTAAACAGACCGCTGTCATGACCCCAGTTACGTCTGCCAATCAGCTCATTCTTTCAAATTCGCTGAGAGCCGGTTAACGGTCTGATCTTGGTCGCATCTTCTGAATTCTTTCACAATGGAAAAAAGCTATGTCTCAAAGTGAATTACTGGATGAATCCTGGAAAATTGTGAACCCGGGATGTCGCAAAATTTTTAAAGTAATCCCGGAATCAAAATTTCCCGCTAAGATTGCCGTTCCTAATATGTATGTACATATGCATATATTAAATGCAAACTGAATATGAAAATATTGATCTAAGGAAAGGCACCTCACTACGAAATATTCTCATAAGCGTTAACAAAACATAAATCATAAGTGTAAGGACATTAGTTCATAGGGAAAATCTCACACGCGTATGCTGCACACACTTGCATGTGTACATACAAATGCATATTCCATGCACTACTAGGAAGGAAGAATATATAAGTATATATACGAATATGAATATAATATATTCAGTGATTTTCTGTATCAATTTTTAATTTTCAGGCGGCTGAATCGGGAAACTTGGATGAGTTCAAGCGTCTGTATCAAGCAGACAACGAACGTTTGTCTATAAAAGACGGCAAAGGTCGGACGGCAGCACACCAAGCAGCGGCACGAAATCGTGTAAATATATTGCGATACATAAATGATCAGAATGGAAGTAAGTGTAATGTTTATGAAATTTACATTTCTGTAGGTATGCATTAATCAAATTTAGTTTTGAAATTTTGATTTTCCGCTTAATACTAACCTTAACCCTTTTGCATTGAACTGTAATTAATTAATTATTAGAGCACTTTTTCTTGTTCAACTTTTCATCTTATTATTATTATCTTAAAGGCCTCTTAATATGAAAAAAAGATTGACTAATTTGTTTTCTTTTACAGATTTTAACGCAAAGGATAATGCGGGCAATACTCCATTGCATGTGGCAGTTGAAAACGATTCGTTCGATGCAATTAGTTATTTGCTATCCATGTAAGCAAAAACAATTTATAACCTTTTTTATAAGCACACCAAAATACTCAATCCGTTAGTTTACTTGTTGGAAAATCAAAATATATATTTCTCAGTTCGACGAAAGAATAAATGTAGCAAGAGGAGGGTAGCGGCATGTTCAATAACACAGAACAAAAAAGTTAAGGCGGCGCTGTCTTAATGTGAGCTTGCTTCGCCTCGCTGTCAAAAAAGAACGGAAAGTAGTGTAATGTATTTATGAAAGTTAGCCAAACGACAACTTTGCTTCACGTGCTTGAAGCGCTTTAAAATTCCAAATAACGCAATGTTTTATTTGACAGCGCTTTGCCGGCCTTTGACATATCAATTTCACGCCTTTGACATTTCAATTTCGTTGTTCTTATAATATGGCCATAGGAGCTTACAAAGTGAAACAAAGCAAAGCAAAGTGAACATAGCCAGAAAAGCAAGCACCTTTAGATTTTATGATTGAAAGAAAGAAAATCGATCATATAATTCTAAAAATACGCCATGAGCAGACCATTTCTGTAGAACTATTATAGTTCAGCTCGTCTAACGTTGCTTTTCACAGTGCGTATAAAACATTGAAAACGCATAAGGTAAGGTTATATAATAATAATTGGCTTCACAAGCGAGGGCCCACTTGGACAAAGCATCAAATTCGACCATACAGACTAAAAACAGAGTAAGGGTAAGAACCGAACAGGGGGAAAAAGACGACGGATTTTGGATTGGAGGATGATGACCAAACCGTTTCAAGCTGCTGATGAAATTCACCAGGTGTGTAATGTTTAAACCTGATATATCCACAGATGCACCAAAAAATCTTAAGATGTCTACCAGATGTCTAAATCTTAGCCCGCCGAGAGCACCATCCTCCAGATTCCACCCCATCCTCCAGACAGCTTCTGCAGAAAGGACTTGAGGCAATCCCAAGTCTCAACGCAAGGATTCCTAACGGACAATGTCTTGTAAAGATCCACCAAATTCAAAAGCTGTAGCTTTGTTGGCCCCAGAAGTATCCTCGAGCGCCCCCGCTCTACCCGTGGCTAGAAGGATCTCACAACTTTGCACGTTTCCGCATTAACCCAGCACTCGCTAAGTTGACGAGACGGACATCTTTCCAGGAGCAGTCCACAGGTTCTCAAAGGAGCCGGTGTCGAGCGTCCCTCGCCTAGCCAGTTTATCAATTCAGCAGTTCCTCGCTGTGCCGCTGTGACCGCGAACCCAAATGAGTCTAATACCGAGGTATTCCTATGCAGTCAAGAGAAAAATCAAGCATTCCCGACTAATTTGGAACGCACAATTCAGAGTAGATTTTTACCTCCCTTACAGTAATTGCAGAAGCAAGCAACCAATCCACTGCTTCTTTAATTGTGGCTAGTTCCGCTTGGAAAACACTACAGTGATCCGGTAGCCCAAACTTGAGTTTGATGGGGAGCTCCTCGCAGAATACTCCATTGATGAAATATGAAGGGCTTAGCGAGGATATACATATTATTCAAGCATCATGGGGACGAACTCTAAGTTTCTAGGAATACTAGAGTGGTCGTAGCTTAAGTCCAGATTGTGGCCCGAACACCTCAATCTGATTGCGACGCGTGCAGCGGCAATTTTCCCTGCGATGTCCAATGGTACCCCATTGAATCCAATGAGGACAGACCTTTGCCCTTTCTGAATTCTCTCCACAGGGGACCATAAGCACATTCACATTTGCAGCCGCCTGTCATGAGTTCATCGCGGAAAAAATTTTATATATGGCGTATTTTCTCTTTGCAAGTGTCCGTCTCTGACGGGCGCTCCAGCAACACTGAGTCAAACTACTACAAAATTGTCAGAAGTTTTTTATCCTATTGACATCTATTGCAAAAAGAATGGATTTCTTTTACTACCTTTTATTTAAAAACAAATTAATGAAGAGTTTACAAACCCATTTCACACAATAAAACTCTCAGAAAATAGAGTTTTATGGGAGTCAATTGCAATGAGGTGGCCGCCGTAGCCGAATGTGTTATAGCTGCAGAGCAAACTGAATAAATTAGCATACGAGAAAATAATTTTTAGAATCAATAGGTTGTTTTTCATTTCAAATTTAAAGCAGTTTTCAGAGCAGTTTTTAAAAGAAAGGAATCGATAAAATTGTAACATATAGGCCTTTCAACATTACGTGGAAATTGTGGACACTGTAACCTACCCGAACTTCTTTGCTTTAAGACGTGTTTATTTTTTTTTTTAAATACTTATGTATGTATATATTTTGCTCCATATCACTACCACAGCCCTGTCGACACTGGTTTGCACAACGAGAAAAAGCAAGCGCCGGTCCATTTGGCAACTGAACTAAATAAGGTACAAGCATTGCGGGTGATGGGCAAATATCGAAAAGTCATCGATATACAACAAGGTGGCGAACATGGACGTACTGCATTGCATTTGGCTGCCATATATGATCATGAGGAGTGCGCCAGGATATTGGTGAGTTTAAGCAAAGAGACAAACAGTCACGTATGTACGTATTGTATTATTACCCGCCACTACCAGGAGCCGATCATAGACTGCCGAATTGCCAACCACTTGGTATACATCACGGTCCCAACTCAATCTACTCGCAATACTCTCAATACACGTATTTAGCATTTGTTTATTACCTAAGATAACGGGCTATCACCAACACAGCATTACAATGAAGATAAAAGGACACATGCGGGATGGCAATCGCCAAGTTAAAGTGGGGGGACATTAACAAGAAGGGGCCAGGACAAAATAAGCATGCTTAAATATATAAATTTACATTCTATACATTTTTCTTCCTTATACAAAGTGGAGTCCAAAATAAACAAGACTGAGCTAAAATAGAAACGACAGTAGTTTTTTTCTGATAACTTCGAGTTTATTTATTCAAAATAGCCCACTCTGTTTTCCATACACTATTTGGCACGATCGAAAAGCTTCTCGAAGGAGTGTTTCAGGTCATTAACCGGAATGTCCTTCACGATGCCGATACAAGGGATGCCCTCTACGGGCGCAAAACGCTTTCCTTTGGTGGCCAATGCAATTTTCCGAATAGGTTAAAGTCACAGGGAGCCATAACAGGCGAATACGGTGAGGGATTGATGGTTAAAATGCGATTTCTAGTCAAAAAATCAGTCACAAGAGTGGATCGATGAGATGGGGTATTGACATGCAATAAGCGCCAGTTTCCTCCTTCGCGGTATTTAGGACGAATTCGACAAATGCGATGCAACAAACGCTTCAAAACGCCAAGATACAAAATTACATTGAGAGACATTACCATCAGTGCTCAGACCTTTCGTAAGCCCAAATGATCAGTTAAAATGTGATAAATCGGTGTTTTGGAGATATTCAACTCCGACTTCAAGAATTTCAACGATGATTTCGGCTCGCTTTTGATAAATTTTCGAGCAATTTCGATATATACATAGTAGACAATCATTGCCATAAACTTTTTCCATCAATTCAATTGTTTCGGTAAACGTTTTACCGATTTTAAAACAAAATTTGATATAAGCCTTTGTTCGAAACTAATTTTTGTACCGATGTCTCCAACATACTGACACCTTAGACGCAATATTTTCGCTTCCACTGAACCGAATGTCACCAAGCTTTCACTGGAGTCAGCTGGGGATGTAACTTCCAACGCACTAACTCATTAAAAAGATGGCGTCATCCAAAAAATATTTGTATCTTGTTTATTTTGAACTTCACCTTGTATTACTTTTTTATAAGAGAAATACACTTAGAAAGCTTCTTCTTTTGGCTGGCCTACATTAAAAAAAAATCGTTTTCTTTTTGGAATGTTTTTGAAAAGATATTATGTATGAGAAATCTTTACACTAAATATTTATCCGATTCATTATACTTTCCATAAAAGATAATACAAGATAAATTTTCTTCGTTGTGGTTAAAGCGTTCTAAAATAAAATGATTACAATTTTATTAAAAATTTATGAAATTAAAAAGAAAAAAATACCTACCCTTGAACGACATCCGGGTTGCTCATAAAATGATATTCTCCCTGCTTCACTAATCACAAAGTAATTGAAAAATGTCCAAAGAATATGGCGCGACAATAACACAAACGATAGTTTATTGAGCTCTTCTTCGCATGCAATACAGAAAACATAAATTTTAAAATACGAGGTGCATGCACAACAAAATCGCAATGGTTGATACACACTTCTAAGTTATTGTTATTTGTTCGATGCACCACTAGCACGTATTTTGCTATCCACATTGTAATGCTGCTGCGGCGATTGACCCCAGTACTCGCTAAAGTCTATTTACGAGAAGACAATCACTACAGCGCGTGTTGAAGAGTATATTTAAGTGCACATATATATATGTAGAAATTCTATAAAAAATGGGGAAGATAATACTTATTTGTGTACACATAAATATGCATATATATATATACCACCACATGTCCACATGGTATTTACTATGTCCATACCTACATAACTTTTGGATTCCCTCAACTAGTCGTAAGTAGACTTCATATGGAACCTTTATATATGTACCCTTAACCCACTATTTATCCAATCTAAGTACATATGTATATACGTATGTATTTTGTCGACTTTGCACAAAGTAAATAATATTATATATTAGGTAAAGTAAAAATTTCTGAATTTATTTTGCTGCATTTTTTCAATTAAATAAACATAGCATAGCTGTAACCTTACCTATGTAAGTGGCTCCAAAGAGCCTTCTTCTTTTCATGATTTTATCGACATTTTGAATAATTTGTCTCTTCTTCGAGGTCCATTTTACCAGAATTATTTCATGGCATTCAATACTGTATTGCAAATCACTTTTTAATACGTAATGTCCCTTTAAATCGCCTTACAGTATGAACCGATTCAATATACACATCCGAGAGATATAGCTCAGTAAAAGAAATTTTTACTTCACTTAATATAACAACACATGATTCTTTAATTATGCATTGTATGTGTGTGTCGGCGTTGAGGAAAGCACCTTGTTACTCCTTAAAAAATATTTTACTTACTTTTATTATTCTTATATGTACATACAGTCACTCACATCTTATTTGATACAGATACGATTTTTTTGTAAAGTGTTCTATATTTCATAACATTTTCCGAAAATGGAACAACAGAGTATCCAGACATCTTTTTTATTTTGCTTTAGTTTACTTCTCAACATAAAATACAAACAAATGTTCAAACAAGTGTATTAAATTTTATGTCACGCTTGTTGTTTTAACAGTGGGACCTCGTACATCGATAGAAAAGCGTGAGTTAGTATTGGAGCATTTCAAAAAAGGAATGTCGCATTGTATTATAAAATAACTGAAATTGTACATTTAAGTTCGTCAAGAGCTCGGTACATTATTGACCGCTTTATGGATGAAAAACGTAGGTAAATGAGAGACTAAAAGCCCAAATAAAACGTTCACAGAGAATGAGTGTCAGCGGTTAGTTCGCCAAGTGAAGGAAAATCCAGCAACAAGCGCGCCAATGTTAACTGGAATGGCCTAAAAGGATTTAGGTATAACTTGCGATCCAGAAACTGTTCGAAAAATACTGAGGGAACCAAATTTAAATGGTAGAAATTTAAATAAGAACCCAGCATTTTGGAAGACTATAAATTTTGGAGACGAGTTAAAAAGAAACTTATTTGGCCTAGATGACAGGCGTTTTATACGGCGCGAAGCCAATACGGAGATCAAACCCCAAAATTTGTAACCTACTATAAAACACTTCAATTTTGACAAGGTGATGAGTCTGGGCAATAAGATGGGTGTGTGGAGATTGCAGGTAATTTTATCTAACAGTGAAGGAATTTACACAATCGGAAGCAATGTTACCCCGGGTGGCGGCACGGATGTAGACATTCGCTCCCGAATCGAAGAAATCAGAGGAGCATTCGAGATGTTCTTCCCTGTATGGCGAAACAACAACCTGAGTTCCAGTTTAAAGGTAAGGCTGAATGTGCTATCGGTACTGCTATACAGTAGCCTTACCTGGAAAATCACCACCGATATAACCAGTCGCTTACAAGTTTTTGTCAACCGCTGACTAAGAATTATATTCCAAATTTTCTGACCAAAAATAATGCCCATCAAGGGCTTGCACTTGGATTAGAAGACAGAAATGGAATTGGATTGGACGCACTTTACGCAAAGAAGATGGGAGCATAGCGAAGAAGGCAATGAAATGGAACCAACTCGCGGCGAAGGGAAAAGCTCCTGGGAAACCTGGAAAAAAGTGTCTGTCTGGAGACGGCTCAACTCGGGCTAAGCTGAAAGTTGGTGAAGGCGTTATGCAGTAAGCGGAGGAGATGGCGCATAGGTGTTGTTGGTGCCCTAAGTTTCGCTAGGGATTCACTTCAAAACAAGATACAAAAACAAGACTGATAAAACATGATACCCAACAAAGGACACTCAAAATACTAAATATAATACCTCTGTTTTAACTGTATCATTTAAGCTGTGACGTGAATTCTCTGTCTGTTTTTTTTTTGTTTTTGGCATTACAATGAAATAAGTGGATGCTCGTTTATATTTTATGCTGAGAAATAAAATAAAGCAAAATAAAAAAGATTTCTGCATGCTCTGCTTTTCCATTTTCACAAATTATTATGAAATCTAGAACAATCTACAAAAAAAAAATGTATCTGTATCAAATAAGGTGTGAGTCACTGTATGTGCATAGGAACATATATAAGTATGTTTGTATTCATTTTGTTATTATTATTCAGTTAAAACTCTAATTTGATTGTATTTGCATTGATTCCATTATTATTATTGTTGTTGTTGTCAGCGTCAGTCGAATACCTTTTAATTCGCGTTACATATGTCTGACGTATCTTACAGATAACCAAATTCGAAGCATGCCCCCGTAAACCTTGCAACAACGGTTATTATCCCATACACGAAGCGGCTAAAAATGCCAGCTCCAAAACGATGGAGGTCTTCTTGCAGGCAAGTATTCTCATTTATGTGTTTATATGTACATATGTATGTAAACATTTTATACACGTGCACATCCTCAAATCCCATTAAGTTTTGTTGTCTCTGGATGTGCTTTATTTTAGTAAAATTTATATCGTCGAATGTGCCTGCATATGTGTTGGTGTCTATTTTTTTCTTGCATTCGTTTTCGTATTTGCATAAATATGTATGCACATATCCGCAATTGTATGGCCTGTCAGCCCTTGCCACTTGTCGGCATTTTCACTGTATTTTCTAATTCTGGTGCGTGAATAGCGGCCGTTCCTGGACAAACCATTCAATCTATGTATGTGTTTGCATGCATTTAAATGTATGTATGTATGTCAATCATGACTTTAACACTTATTTGCATACTCCATTGAGAATATAACGCAAGTATTTGGAAATGCTGTTTGTCTATATGTATGTAGATGAACACATTTTGGGTTCAAACAAAGGGATTGTTCATGCTACTCAATAGGGGTACTCACACCAATTCCGTTACTTTAGCGGGTTGTTACTTTGGCAAATGAGTTTTGATGTGAACGACCATTTTGACTTATTTCTGCAGCTTTCCAGCTGATTTATGGAAATTTCATTAAACAAATTTAATGCAATTATTTGTATAGTTCCTATTTTCCATTCAATCCCATAGAATTGTTACTATAAAAATCAATCATTAATTTCTTTCCATTACGTTTTGATATTTTAAACTTAAACTTTGCGACTAGCGTTTGGAGAATTGTCAAATAGCTGATTGTTATTTTGCCAACTACGAATCAAATAGTCAAGCTTTACCACGTCGATGATTCGTTGGCAAATTCGTTGGATATACAAAAACGAAATACTTGTACACAAAACTGCCAAGTATCGAAGCAACGACTTCGGTGTGAAAACCCCTAATAATTGCTGCAATCCTGTTATACTTTTGCTACAATGTTGCAGATACTCAGCTAATATACAGTGCGCAGCATAAATCTTGATGCCCACCATTTCTAAGAATAATTTAAGAAATTTCACCCATTATAATAGATTCTGAGAAACTTTATTAATATATGAATAATACACTTTGTACTCATTCGTAATAAAAAAAGAGATGTAGCATTATCCAGGAACCCATATCACTTCCGACTGAAATAACTTAGGCATCTCGTTAAGAGATGTGCTGCATTTCATGGCTACCTTAGAGGTGGTCGACTGCTTTGTGATCGATTTTAAGCCAGCTGGCTGTCATTGAAAATTTAGATATCACCTCCAGGTGTAGGTTATTTATTGAATTTTTCTTGTATAAGAAACTAACAATAAGTTTACAAATCTTATGTGCTAGAGTATTATATATCATACATATATGATTAAATCGGATATGAATGTGATGGAAGTCAATGAATGGAGGGAGCTATAAGGACGGATTTCCAGTCTCCGATTCTTCGTAGCTGGGCGCCGGAAAGGCCTAGTTTCCAGTTTTCCTTAAAGCTTCCGTTATCCCCATACTGGTTGTACAAGTTTTATTTTCCGGGGAATAAATGTGGATGGAGGGAGCTGAAAAGGACAATTTTCTAGCATAAATATTTAAAACAATTTTTTTTTAATTTAGTACTTTAAAACATCAAAAATTTAGTTGATGGAAAATACAAAACTGCGTATGTGGAATTGCTAAATAAAATCTTTAGTTTCATGTGCATACGAAATTTTTGTAGGATAACGTAGGATAAAAGTTAATTTTTGTCGCACGGTGCTATCATCATACTAAACTTTTGTTTTCCCAAAACTCAATAAATTTCTGTTTAAAAATAATGTCTGCGCAGGCATTATTGCCGATATTACCTGACAGACTTCTACCAGTGTTGTACATCACCGAACATTTTTGGACATATGCCAAGAACGTACTTTCGAAAAATTCGAAAAGTTTTAAGAAAGGAATGAAAATTTAGAAAAATTTAGAATGCAGAAATTTTGAACTGTCCGTTCTCTAAGGTTACAGACATAGTTCTCCGGCTTCGCTTCCACTCTGTGTGCCTCCTTATACAGTAATCAATTTTGAAAAATTCTGTCTAGGGAGATATGCTTTGAATCATGACGAAAAGGGTCGCATTTCACTCCCTCCTCCATCCTACTCATGCAAAAGTTATGTGTTATGATTAGAGCTGTGATAGTCATACAAATGCATGTTGCTTGCATATTTTGCATGTTTCGTCCATAAAAGCATATTTCGATTTAAAATGCATGTTTGCATATTTTTTGAGTAATTTTAAGAAGTGTAAGTCATTCTTCTAACCAAAACATAAAGCAAAACAATACGCAGCTAAACTTTCGTTTCAAGAACAGATCTATAACATTTTAAGCGCCCATCTGTTTCAAAATTTTTTTATTTGCTTTCTCCAATGAGGCGACAAATTTGTTTATAAAAATGGGACTCGAAAATTTCCACGAAATGAGTTTGGCGCAATTATTGGTTAATATGATTTCTGAAGAGAGCACAACGACAAGTGCTATGCGTCACTTCTTAGTATGAAATGCTTAGTAAAAGCAGTAAGTTCCATCATATTCTTCTCAGTTATTGCATGGTATTTGAAGTAATCGGTTGATTGAAAATTGATGGTTAAGATGCCAACAGATAGAAAAGAAACGCCGGGTGAATTTATTGTGCGTATGAAAAACCAATTTCCCAATGTTTTCGGTCGGACAAATCAGTTTTATTTTGTTCACATTGCAATTGTTTGGTTTCTGCGAAAAAAATATTTCAATTCAAGCAGCACATTGATTCAGTGAAACACAAGGATGCTCAAGAAAGAAAAAAACATAATTCTGAACGTGAAATGAGCCAATTGTTAATATTAAATCATCAACAGAAACATTGGCCAAATCTTTCGGAATTCAATATGGATTTATGTAAAACTTTAATCGTAGCCAACATTCCATTAAATAAAGTGAATCATCCGAGTGTAGTACAATTCATAGAAAAATACACTTCACAATCAGTTCCAGATCAAAGTACACTTCGTCGTAATTATGTGCCACATGTGTATGAAATATCGAAAAATTGAAAAATTGCGTTTAAAAGCTGATGGAAAACATATTTGGGTTACTCTGGATGAAACAACGGATATTGAAAAAAGATTAGTTGCGAATTTTGTTTTTGGCATATTGGATGATGAAAATGAGCGCGGAAAATCTTATTTGTTGAACGTTAAAGAATTAGACAAATGCAACGCTAACACGATCGCAACATTTTTTAGTGAATCATTGTTACTTTTATGGCCTAAAGGTATGTAAGTCTTTACCTAAACACTTTTTTTTGCGTTTCTTTTGTATTGAAGGAATTCAATATGAAAATGTTATGCTCGTTACTACCGATGCTGTTGCATATATAATTTCGGCAATGAAGTCTCTTCAAGTTTTATTCCCAAAAATGCTACACGTTACATGCTTTGTCCATGGATTGCATCGATTGGTAGAATTTATTCGTTCAGAGTTCCATGAAGTAAATTTGTTGATATCAAACGTAAAGGCTACCTTCGTGAAAGTACGTAATGCTATTTTTATCTCTTTCAAATTCAATTCCATTAAATTCCCTCACAGTCAGCAGCTCGACGACAGCTGTTTAAGCAAGCAAATCCGAACATTCCACTGCCACCCGAACCAATTGTCACTAGATGAGGAACTTGGCTACAAGCATGTGATTACTATGCTGACAAATTTGACGCTTTAAAATCGGTTGTTGATTATTTAAACGATGCAGATTCGGAATGTATTCGCAAAAAATGATGCAAAAAAAGCGTTTAGAGCGTCCAATATTCGACAAGATTTGGCATTCATAAAAGCTAACTTCATGTTCATCGCAGACAAGATCAAAATATTAGAATCGAAAGGACTTGAATTGAAAAAGTGTGTAGAGCTGTATGAAGAAGTTCATTCTATCTTAGGCACAATGACCGACGACCGTTTTTTGAAGAAGGTCGAAGAAGAGTTATCTCGGAATGTTGGATATACTTCTTTGCTTGAAATCAATGATATTTTGAATGGGGTTCACGAGCTAGCGCTTCAAGTGAATATATAACAGCATTGACACCATGTGAAATAACATTTTTTAAATTTTCTGTTGCTACATCGGTGGAATTAGAACTTTCCTTCTCAACCTACAAGTCAATTTTAACTGGAAAACGGCGGTGTTTCTCGTTCGATAGTCTGAAACAACATCTTGTTTTGACTTACAACAATGAATTACTATAAGTATCTGGCTAACTGAAATAAAAATGTTTACTAGCCCAGGAGAAAAAAATACCTTTTTTGCATTTTCGGTATTTTTTGAGAGATTTTCGAATATTATTTTGGGCTTCTTTGCATGTTTTCATACATATTTTCGTGCATATTCCAGAGTTTTTCATGCATTTTTGCATGCATATTTTGACCTTTTATTTTGCATGACTGGCGGCCGCCGTAGCCGAATGGGTTGGTGCGTGATTACCATTCAGAATTCACAGAGAGGTCGTTGGTTCGAATCTCGGTGAAAGCAAAATTAATAAAAACATTTTTTCCGGTCGCCCCTCGGCAGGCAACGGCAAACCTCCGAGTGTATTTCTGCCATGAAAAAGCTCCTCATAAAAATATCTGCCGTTCGGAGTCGGCTTAAAACTGTAGGTCCCTCTATATGTGGAACAACATCAAGACGCACACCACAAATAGGAGCATCAGCTCGGCCAAACACCTAACAGAAGTGTACGCGCCAATTATTTATTTATTTTATCACAGGTCTAGTTATGATACAATTAGATTAATATTTGAAGTGCTTGCCACTAAAAATATAAAAGTCATTGAAGGCAAATGAAAGGCTATTAAACCTAAGTATTCTTGTACCTCTTCTTGCCATATTTAATAGAAACAAAGAATAAAGCTTCTATATAAAAAATAGCATAATTGCAATGCATTTTCTTACATGTATGTACTCGCACATTTGTGGATATATGTATATATTAATGTTACCACAAAGCCGCACGCAAATGTGTGAATGGATGTATGCATGTAAATTTTCAAGGAAATTTTTCACTTTGATCTCAAACACACACATAAGCCCTTATGTATGTTAATGTGTACATCTGCGTGTGTGTCTAAGCACATGTACGAAAATCTTTACCAATCTTTTGTAACAGAAATTGCATGCTAAACATTCCCGCAAATATATGCACACATACATACTCGTGTTTGCATGGGCGTGTTTACCAACTTATCAGAAGAACATCCATAATTAAATCAGGCTCTGACATTTTCTTTACATCTGTATGCACCATGAAATGTACAGGGGTATACACCTACGCAAGTACATAGGAATGTGCCTGCTTCTTTGCATATTTTCCTTCTTTTCTATGGTCATCTTAGCGATGCAGGCTGAATTAAGGCAACTTAAAATTAGTTTATTTGTTTTTTTTTTGTTTAAGTTGCCAAGTTCTCAAAACGTAAATACTCAAAGGATTAAGGTAGGAAAAATTTCAAAATTTTTATATTTTGAATTTTTGGCGCTGCCTCGATCTATCCCTGACGTAACGTACAGAAAACTTTAAGCGCGTTCTTTTCGAACCTACATTTTTCAAGTCGGCCGCACTTTTAAATAGAAAGACTTTTCACAAATTGAATAAAGTCTTAACTGTTCAGTACAGAAGAAGTTTTTCGATATAAGTACCTAATAACCTAAGAATTAAATTAATTAACACCTAATTAATTATGACCTAATTTTATAAAAAATAAATTTCGAATTTTTTTTAAAGAAAATTTTTTTTTAATTAAATTTTTTTTAATTGCACTGCTCTTGAAAAACATAGATGTTCACATGTAAAATCGAAAAAACTTGTATTCACTGTAAATTAAAAAATTTTGGTGCAGCTTATCCGGCCGCGCGTTTTTCGAAAAATACTTTATCGCAGAAAAGCTTTTCTTTTACAGTTTTCGGAACTTTTTATTTATGCCATTGACCGGCTGGAAAAAATTCCTTAAATATACAATTTTTTTCTGTCGCTACAGTTATCTAAATAAGAAGGTCAGTTAGTGTTTCTTCTTCTACACTTTTAATGTCCTAATGTAGTCACCAACACTAGTGGAAAGTCAAAATTATGTTTCTAAAAGTAGTTCATTCCTGCTGTCTGTCACAGCGTAAAAGCCTCAAAAGTAACGTGTTAAATTTTTTGTAGTTTGTCATTCCATCGTCTATGTACTTTACTATATTTTTACGTACCACCCTGGTTAATAGGTCCGATGTTTCATTTCGAGGTACTCTCAAGTGATTCCACAAAAAAGGAAAGCCTCAATTCTCTATCTGGTCTTAGGTTTAAAAGAATTTTCAGTTATATTAATTAACCGCATCTTAAAATTTTAACGGTTCTATTCACACTAATAGCAGCGCGACTTATTACAATGTTCTGAATATTCATTTATTTTTTTCCTAAAATTTATATACATTTTTTTTTTTATAAAATATAATTCATATTACAACAAACGTCATTTAAGCTAAAGTTTAAAACTTAAAAAGATTCACACAATTTTCATCGAAATTTCAAACTTTTTAGTCAAAATTTTTGAAATTTTTGTATATGCAGTCTCACAGCTCCTTGAAGTTTGGCATGAAGAGGGGTATACGTTCTGTCAAACAAGTACCGGGAATTGGTCAATAAAACGCAAAATAATTATTTAATCATCAAAATTTATTTTGTCGCCTTCAAGAAAGGCCAATTAGTCCAGTCATCAAAGCATCCTTTTAAACGCGTTTGAAGAGATCTTCTTCAGATTCTTCAGGTTGTTCGATGATATCTGTCGAGTGTTCACAATATGAGCCTTGTGAGACGGTGCGTTAGCATGGTTCAAGATCCATAAGTTTTCTTTCCAAAAATTGGGCCGTTTCTCATGCACATTCTCTCTCAAATGCCGCATAACTTCCAAATAATATTATTTATTTACCGTAGAACCCTTTGGAATGAATTGCGAGTGCAAAGACCGACTTTGACGTGGTTTTTTCGGTTTCGGCTCATGTGGATAGCGCCATTCAGCCGCCTGTTGACTGGTTTGCATGTCAAACACATATACCCACGTTTCATCACATGTTATGATGCGCTGGATAAACGTTGGGTCCAAATTCACTTGCTCAAGCATGTCTTCAGGCCACCTTCTTCCGATTAAATTTTTTTTAAAGAAATACAACTCTCTTCGAACGAGATGAGGAGCCACGCGTCTCATGCCCAATTGATGGTGCAAAATGTTGTGAATTGATTCGTGAGACACGCTAAGATCATAAGCTACCTCCCTCAAACTTATACTTTTCCAGCACCATTTCTTTGACTTTGCCGACGTTTTCACCCGTTGAAGACGGTGATGGGCGACCAGATCCGGGCAAATCTTCCACGACTTCTCGGCCCTCTGCAAAAGCCTTATACCATTCGTAGACCCGTATAAAGCACACTTGCCATAGGCTTTTTGCAACATTTTCAACGATGTGACACACGAAATCCCGTTCAAAACACAAAATTTAAGACAAATTCTTTGTTCGATATTTGTATCCATAGTGAAAATTGCTGAACACTCCTGCGGTTGACGGTCGTTTGTTTATAATGAAAAGCTTGTGCATCTTCTGTCAGTGAAACAAAAAAAAAAATTCTTGAGCTAATTCAAACTTGCACTTTATTTATAAAATTAAACTAAACATTTTTGTAAAGACCTGGATTAGAATGCCTGAAAGCTTGTTAAATTTTGTACAAAGTTTGAAATTTTGATTTAGCAAGCTCTTAATTGAGTATTATTCAACAATGTCTACTCAACCTTCAAAAGAACATAAACCAAGGCAAAAATTGGTTGCACGAATTTCGTTACATTCGTCAGACATTATTTGTATACAAATGGCGGTAGTCAAAGTTTTGTGGTTTAGCTCCCCATTGTTGTATTTAAATACCTCAATCGACTGTCGATTTCGTCGCCACCGATCGCATATTCTTTGTGGAATTCCATGCTCACACTAGGTATTTTTCAGAGTGGAGGAGAAGAATGACTTCTACAATTTATGTATGTTCTGGGCATCAGTTATTCTTACAGGAATTCTACACGGACTTGAAACCTTCCGTAAACCACTCATATTTCTGGTAAGATTTTCGGGCAAAGCCTTCACAATCATGTAGCCTTCACAGAGCTCGTGTTGTGCTCAATCGTCAACTACATACATATGTAAGTGGACACACCTTGACGAACACCAACTAGTGAATGAAATCTTTGTTCATTCTAGTCACCAAGCCATTTAAAAATTCAACCAGATACTACAAGGAAATCATCTTCAACGAATTGCCGTATTTGGAGTGAAAACAAACCTCACCAATCAATACTGATCGCTTCAGGCAAGTGATAGGCGACTATATATAAATTTTAGTACCTGAATAAAAAAAATTTAATTAATACTTCATATGCAAATAATTAACTTAAAATTAACTTGAGTATCTAGACATGGGAAGAAAAATTAGAATTTAACATAAACATGTCCCATACCTTTTTTAAATTATACCTAATTTACTAGCAAAAATAATCCTGCATTTCACAAGCAGCGTTCGGATGTTTGTCATCGTTGATATCTTCCGTTTGATTGAAAACCCACACATAACTCAGAATTTTCTCCCACAAAAGAAGAAAACAAATGAAGCAACTGTCAAAAATTGCTTTAATATTGGAAATTCGAATAAGAAGCACAAAGCGTGTCGCCAGTACGGAAGACAAATACCCTGCTCTTTTCCGCAGCCGTCCTTCTCCACCGAACAAAATGTTTCCCTTCCAAATGTGTCCGTGTGTAAATGGGCACATTGTTCGGTAATTCGCTTTTTGTTTTTGAATGGGAATGTGAAGAGATAAAAGCAAAGCTGGATTCTATTTATGTTTCTATATTCTATGACACAGTTAGATATTCTTTGACTACAGTTAGATATTGGTTCAACGAATTTTAACGAGGCCGAACATCCGTTTTTGATGAGAAGCGACAAGGACGCCCGGCATGCTTTTTTGAAAATTGCCATAATGTTTAAGGCAGGTGCGCGTTGATTTTGACCGATTTCGCCCATTTTCAGTACCAAACTATTTTAGCTAAGGAGTAATATGGATACCAATGTCCATTGCAATTTATTAAATATTTACTCATGTTCCCTTCAGGTGGGCAGTTATGACTCAATCAACCCTCTCCTCGTTCTGAGCATTTTGATATATTGGGTATGGATTCAAGTTTATTTAAATGTAATACTAAAGTACGCCTTCCCGTAAATGCTGTTTTTCGGGACGAACGTAAACATTTTTGACGTCAGATAAATGTACTACCTGAGCCATCATAGTTTCTATACATATTAAGCAAGGTTGACGATACGAGTCAGAATCTAAACAGTCACAGACTAAACAGAACATTTACATAACCTTTTTTTTAGCACACGAAGGCAAGGCAAGAGTGCAGACTTATGTGCATTCATATGTACTTATTCTTATATGCATATATATTGTGGCTTGTCCTGCGAAGCGTGAAGAGATAATTAGCAAAAGAAATGTATCTATGTATTTACTTTCGCTCAAAGAATAATTGTTGTTATTCTTTGATGGTTTTCCACTCGATGCGTTATCACCGACAAGTTTCTGGCTGGGGAATTCATTAGTTTTTTGAACGCTTGATAGACCGCACAGGTTCACTCGTGCCACTTGCAGTTTCCTTGTAAAATAAATTTGTATATCAAAAACTAATTTACGCGTGGTTTTACTGCGAAAAATAGCCAACGGAAAAGTTCGGTGGCTACGAATTGTGTATGAAAGCTTTTTGAGAAGTAAGCAGAGTCCAGAGAAGTCCAGAGTCTAAATAATTCAGAAATGTTTGATTGACTCTTAGGCATGTATAGTATACGTGTATTTAAATGTTTTTTAATGTGGCGTTTAAAATTTGCTGTTTGTTAAGGCGCTGTGAAAAGATGATGTTATTCACCGTCATTACCAATCCTGAAAAAAGTTAAATTATTGGATTTTTGCTCCAGTCTTACCGTAATTTGAGGATAAGTGTCTTTGTCTGGCAGTTGAGGGAACGAAAAGAGTTAATGGTCGCTTTAAAGCTAGGAATAGCATAACTTCAATGGTGAATGTCAAAATCAATCCTTGAAAGGTTAAGAAATACTCAGCAGTACTTATAGCGGAAGCTGAGGCATACAATCCGGCTGACTCTAATTTCTTTCCTAGTACTCCAACTACGGAGAGCACAGACAATTTTGTTTGACCATTGCTCTGAGCTACTAAGAGTAATGAAACGTAGCTTGGGGCGAAGCAAAACAGTAGATCCCTCGTTTTGCCCTACCTGCTCTACTACTCATCTATTCAAATGTACAGCAATAGCAAGAGCAAAACTGAAAACTACGAAATAGCGGAGCAATTTAAATTCCTGGACGATAGATAAGTTAAGAAGCTGAGAACGAAAAAACTTAAATTAGAATTAAAATTATATCTACAGCACTAGCTACCAGGGCTATCGGCTAAAACAATAATAAGGTAATTTGTTTCTTTTCTTCTATAATTCTTGGCGCACGAAGAGTGAAGCAAAGAATAAATAAGGAAACGGACAAAAAGCAAAAATAAGGCAGTAAACGCGACTTTGTGCAACTAAGGAGTTAGCGAGCTTGATAGTAAATGCATTTTAGGTATATCAAAAGGAACCATCACAAATGGAAGTAAGAACTTCGTCAAGGCTCTTTCGGCGGTTGTGTACTTGTAAATATAATGAAGAATTCAATTTTTAGCTTGCTTGATTATATTCTAAACAGTTATTTATACCGATAGCCGATAGCCCTGATAGCTAGTGCTGTAAACATATTACTGTATAATTTTAATTATAATTTAATAAATACCTAATAATAATAATATTCTTACGGCAACTAATTTCAAGTGGTAAATATTTTTTTAGGAAACATTTTTTACAGTTTTATAATAATTTATTTCTTTTTAAGTCCCAAAACAAGATAATTTAATCGAAGCTAAAGAATTGTAGCCGGCTTTGAAAGGGAAATTTTCAAAATCTATACTAAAGAGTAACTTAAATAACCATTAAACGGAAGGGTTGAAGAATGTAGCTATCGTTACTTTAAATCGTCACAGTCACATTCATTGACTTACACTTTTTCGTTTCCACGACAGTCGGTTCTACGTAACTAAAACGACCTGGATTTATATCCAGCCAAGGACTGTCAACAACAACAACTTACACTTTTTAACTGTAGCCGATGAAAAACATATTTGACTAAAAGCTGCAAATTGGATGTTATTAGTCCTTCCTGCTATTCATGAGTTATTAGTCATTTTCGCAATCGTAAGTTAATATTGATGGCATAAAGCAAAATTTTGGTCCACTTGTTATGTATAGAATTAGAGTACATTTTCTAAAAAAACATACTCGCAACATATGCAAAACACTGTAAATATTTAAAATTTCGGAATTGCAAAATTAAAATTTAAAATCAAATGCCTAACAAGAAAGTACTAAAATACTAAATAATAAAATACTAAAATACTAAATAATTTATCAAGCATAAATCAAACTAACAAAAGACTATTTTTTTCAATCTTAGTCAGAACAGTCACTAGCGACTTCAATTAATTGAATAATTAAGCTAAAATTGCTACATTTCTTCACACATCTAACCTTAAGGACTCTGAGTATGGCGGTAAAAATGCCATAATATAAACTTTATATTTTATTGCTTTATTTAAACATATTATATAATATTCCTTTAAAAGGCAGTCGCTGTTCGCTGTATATTTCGGTATAATATACAGGGTGCGTAGAGTATTTGAGAATAACTGGAGAGTAAAACTATGATAATTAGCTTTTATTTTGAACAAAACTTAATTAAACTTCACGAATTTTTTTTTAATATTAACTTATTAAATATGTTTAAAATTATGCAATAAAATTTCCATTAGCCGTAATAACCTCCGTACGATGGTACGCCCGAAGCAAATGCTCTTTGTTCATATTGATACCATAACGGTATTAATTGCAGCCTTTAGAGAAAAATGGTGTTATGAGGATGTTTAATGGTTTCACGCACAACTACGCTTCATAATTAGTTATTCCGCGGATTAAGTTCTGCGGAGTTAGGTACCATAGGTTCAGTGTTCTCCAGGCACTTCAGGGTGTTTAATTCTTTTAGAAGACGCTTTAATCGGACAACTCGCTGCTTTCCGACATAATCTTGTGGGCATAACGTAGGATTTATACCGAAGATCTTCATGGACAACTTGACGGATAAGACTCTCAGCAGCACTAAGCTCCCTCGCAAGAATCCTCATTGATTTTGAAGGGTCCTCGAGCGCTTGCACTTGTTGAAAAAATTCTGACGATCGGACTGTGTTTTTTGCGTTTTATAACAGATTCTGCATTGTCATCTGATGCTTCCAATTCACAGCGAACCTATGAGCGAATGAACGGGCGCACTTAGAAAAATTAGTGACGATAACTGCTTGTCTCTTCATTTCTTGAGTTAAGTTGTAGCCGTCCATGTCTTTGCTGAAGGAGAGCAAAAAGAAAAGGTATGATTTCGGGAAGTTATAGTCACATGCTATACATGTCCTCAAATACCGTTGCATATTAGGGCAAGCCAATTTCTATGGAATGAAAAATTTATTTTATCATCTATTTTTCATTTGAAGAACCTCATGATGGCGCTATAACACAAATTATTTATTATTATTTACTAGAGCATAAATATAACGCTAATTGATAGAGACACACTAGCTACGGTGCAATACGAATATATATTCTATATTGTAAAATTTTATATGTCAATCAAGTTCAAACTTGCAAAAAACCAAGATCAATTAAATTGCACAATATTTAAAAAATTTGCAATATTTTTATCAGTTTTATTATAATCATTAATTTCTTTTTTTCAACAGGAATTATTTTCAATACTTTCTATCTTCATTGCCATAACCACCTCTAAATTTTTGTATTCATTAAAGATGGCTTCTTTTAAAATTTAGGAGGATCGAAATTGATTTTAGAGCAATGCTCTAACGGACTTTTTAGACTTTTGACATAGAAATTTAAGTCGAAATCGAGTCCTGCTAAGAACGAAGTAGAAGAATAATTGACTCCACCCTAATGTATATACATACATATATTTAGTGCATACTCACATTTATATAGATATGCAGCTCAAGTTTTGTAATTTTCCTTGTTTGCTTTGGCAGTAAGTCTACCTAACTTTGGCCGGACTACTTGTTTACCAAGTGGCTGTTGAGAATTGCTTCCTCTGGTTCTATCTTTTGTGTGATTTGGTAAAATGCAAATGCAATTTACCATGATCAAATTTTGAAATGTTTAAATATTTACAAACAACTTCAACATTACTTTCCAGCGCCATTTTAAGGTTTTGTTTAGCGGATTTAATCCTAGCAAAGAAAATATTATATTTACGTACATTTATAAATATGTACAACTAAGTAAATTAAAAAAGTACAAAAGAAATATTGAAATTTTCATAAGTTCATTACACGACTGGAAAAGTTTCCCAACTCATCGCCGGTTAAACTCAACATCTTCCATAATTTTATCAACTATTGGCCTACCAGAATGGAATCGTTGGAATCAACGCATTGTGGTTTGAAGTTGGTACTGTATTGGGGACATAAACAGCACTTTTCTTCTTGAGACTAGTGGTACAGAAGAATGAATCGAATTTTCAATTGATTACTTTTATTTTGGAACCCAAAAACGCACAATTGGCTTCAGTAAATACAAATCTGTCCAAAAACTTTTTTAAAACGTAATGTCAATATTATAATATATTATAATAATAATGTCAACATTTAATCGACATAATATATCTATACTAATATTATAAAGAGGAAAACTTTGTTTGTTTGTTTGTTACAAATAGGCTCAAAAACTACTGGACCGATTTTAAAAATTCTTTCACCATTCGAAAGCTACATTATCCACGAGTAACATGGATTATATTTTATTTTGGAAATAGGGCTCGAGATATAGGTCAAAACGTGGACCCGGGTAACCTTCTGACGTGTATGTACAATATGGGTATCAAATGAAAGCTGTTGGTGAATGCTTTAGTTCAGAGTATTTTTCATGCCGCTCCGTGACTAGGGTCCCGAGGTAGAGACCAAAACGTGGACCCTAGAATGAGTTTGTACAATATGGACATCAAATTGAAGCTGTTGGTGAATGCTTTAGTACAGAGTATTTTTCATGCCACTCCGTGACTGGGGTCTCGAGATATAGGTCAAAACGTGGACCCGGGTAACCTTTGGTTGTGTATGTACAATATGGGTATGAAATGAAAGCTGTTGATAAGTGCTTTAATATGGGGTAATTTTCATACCTATTGATGACTAGGGTCTGGAAATATATGCCAAAACGTGGACCCGCCGTGTCTTTGCACCGAATTAAACCAAACTTACCCACATTGTTAAGGAGGTACTGAAGATGGTTTCCGTATAATTTGGATACCTATTGGTAGATAGGGTCTCGAGATATAGGTCAAAACGTGGACCCGGGTAACCTTCGGATGTGTATGTACAATATGGGTATCAAATGGAAGCTGTTGGTGAATGCTTTAGTTCAGCGTATTTCCTTCCGCTCCGTGACTAGGGTCTCGAGATAGAGACCAAAACGTGGACCCTAGAATGTGTTTGTACAATATGGGTATCAAATGAAAGCTGTTGATAAGTGCTTTAATACGGGGTAATTTTCATACCTATTGATGACTAGGGTCTCGAAATATATGCCAAAACGTCGACCCGCCGCGTCTTTGCACCGAATTAAACCAAACTTACGTAGATTGTTAAGTAAGTATTGAAACTGGGTTTCGTAAAGTTTGGTTGTAATTCGGAGCACTGGCAACGGGTACAGCGTTCTTTTGAACCAGCCATAATGTCGCTTACTTTTTTAACGCTTGGGGCGGAACTGAACTGTCAAATTGACAGTGTGAGTTACAATGTGTCAATATTTCTTTCTGATTTGGATGCCATAAAGAGAAGACGTAAGGGCAAAGTGTTAAAATTTTTTGTGAATTTTTTTGGAGTGAATTTTGGAACAGTGAATAACTTCTTACGAAATTTGAGAATTTAATGTGAAATCCGAATGAAATTATGTGTTCGTGGAAAAAAAAATTTTTTCGTTTTTGTTTTTGAAAAATATAAATGGATAATGGTTAAAAAAGCTCCAATGCTTAATAAAACATATAAATTGAAACGAAAAATTCATGGATGATCAGGAAAAAAGACGATTGTTTCTTAGTTATTCATATGCGTTGATTTGAAATTTAAAAACAATCTTCTTTTTTCCTGATTTTCAATTTATATTTTATATTTACTCAAAAACAAAAAGAAAAACAAAAAATATTGTTTATGCTAAAGCGCTTGAATAAAGAATAAAGAAATAAATAATATGAAAATCATATATTTTCTGTTCTAAACCATATCTATTCTATTTTAGTGTGCCCAGGGAAGGGGGCCGGGTTTGCTAGTTATAATATATGTCGATTAAATGTTGACATTACGCTTTAACGCTCATAATTATGAGCCGATTCAATGCACACACCGTGAGATATGCCTCACTAAAGACATCTAGCGAAAAATTTATTTAGAATTTTTAAGTTAATTTAATATGGGTATATCAATAAAAATCATTTGGTTCATAAATGTAAATACGAGCTCACAATAGTTTGACAAACATTAAATACATTTTTTACATACAGGGTTTGATTGAAAAGTAATGAGCCTTCCCGCGCGGAGCGTCTGCCAAGCGATCATCCGAATCGGCTGGTGGGGGAAAATGATCGTTGGACCTTCCCCTTCCCCTGGAAACCGGTCCCAGTTCGCTGGCAACAGCGGTGCGGTCAACATCGCTGCGCGCGTGAAAGCTGTTTTAAAAGTGTGTTAGGATTTTGCAGTGGCGAAAATGCAGCAATCGTTGGAGCAACGTTATTCGATCAAATTTTGCGTAAAGCTAAACAGTTTGTACCTCCAGGAAGCACTGTAAACGCGGCATTTTACAAAGAAGTGCTCCTTCGGCTGAAAAACCACGTCGCCCGGGTTCGCTCCGACCTCGTCGACAATTGGACCCTTCATCACGACAATGCGCCGGCGCATACCGCCTTCCTCTGCAGCTCTGCATTGGCCAAGATGGGGGTTCCAGTGCTTCCCCATCCTCCCTACAGCCCAGACTTGTCCCCTCCGAACTTCTTCTTGCTCCCGCGCCTGAAAAGAATGCTGAAGGGGAGGCGTTTCGGCTCCATCGAGGCGATCCAAAAAACTGTGACAGCCGAATTAAACGCGATTCCGGCGGATGAGTTTAAAAAATGTTTCCTGCAGTGGAAGGACCGCTACCAGCGGTGTATTGACGCTCAAGGGTCCTATTTTGAAAAAGCCAGAAGGTTTAATAAAACTGCTTAAAAAAAATAAGGCCCATTACTTTTCAATCAAACCCTGTACACCTCTCTACTCGAGTCATTCCTTGCGAAGTGACCAGAACCGAAACGTCTATATGTTTCGGAAATTTTTAATTAGTAAGATCAAATGCAATATATATACATACTACATATTATGCACCAAATTTAGTGGAGTTCAACAATTTGGTTTTTCAAGAAATATTCTCATTTAGTTACTGAGATATTAAATTTTTTTAAACTTTGGTAATTGTCACTATATTGATTTTAGTTCAAAGCCTACCGCTAGAATAGGAAATTATTAAAATTGTCTCTTTTATACATCCTTCTTCAATTACACTTTGCCTTGGTCTCAAATGGACACTTCAGGCCATCCCCAAAGTAATTTTGCGCAGTCTTCACACCCTTGTTTTGGCGTATCAGGCTTTCTTACATGTTCCAATTACCATTTCTTATTCAGATAATCTGCCTGTGACAATATCTTCACCGTCAAATCTAGATATTGCATTGAATAGCATTCCAACTTATACACCTAAGCTAATTAATGAATTGAATTCATATCATTTGCCCATCAAATTAAATCTAAAGATAGATGATCCGTATATTTCTAGTTCAAAGTAGGACTTATCAAATGCTAACTGGTGCTCATATAAGAAGTTTTTTAAAAAATGCTCTTCAAAACACATCTACAAATTAGAGAAGATTAACTGCCGCGAAAATGTTGACGAAAATATAACAATTTTTAGTAGTAAAATAATGAATGCAGTAAGTCCCTAAGTATTTCAGTCCCTAAGAAAACACCAAAGATTAATTTTGTTAAACAGTCACGTCATATATTCAATTTAATTAAAATAAGAAAATACTTTCGAAGGCAATGGAGCCACTGTCGACAACAGGAAGATCAGTTAGAGATATTTAGATTGTCTGGGCGTATACCGAAACAAGTCTTTCAACATAGGAACATAGAATGGAATAAAAGGACAAGTGAACTAGGTACAAGAAGTAAACCTTTCGGGAATATAAGCAAAGTTTTAAAAAAGAGGCGTGTACATTGTCCAGCTCTCTTTGATCAAAACAAAACTATTGTGCTAAACCACGAAAAAGCAAAGGAATTTGCTCACACTTTCCAAAATAATCACAAAGTTTATGAGCACTTAAGCTCTAAACTACATGAAGATGCGGTAAATGAAAAAAAATGTAAACTGAATTCTTTATATGGTAATACCTCACCAACCGACTATGTTAAGTGCGAACGCATCGATTTATTAATTCAACAAACAGCTTTACGAAAATCCCCAGGTTTAGACGATATACGGAATATAATGCTTAAGAATTTGCATAAAATAGCAGTTATTTTCTTTACATTTATTATCAATTCAGGTCTTCAACTTCAGTACTTTCCGGAGACATGAGAAAACGACAAAAGTAACTCAAATACCAAAGTCCGGAAAACCCGCAAATGAAATCAGAAGCTATCGACCAATAAGTCTTTTAAGTAGTCTCGGGAAAATATTCGAGCAAGAACTGAAAGATAAATGAACAGAATTTATTAATGAAAATAATGTACTGCCTGCTGAACTATTTGGATTTAATAAATTTTCACCGTTCAACACACCAAATCCAGAGAATTTGTAACCCCGTAAAATCTAGTTTCAATAACAAAAAGTCGACCGCTTTAGTCCTCTTCGACGTTAAAAAAGCCTATGGCTCCGTTTGGCACAATCATAGATCTAAAATTTCCTATCCAACTTATCAAGATTGCTCAAAGCTTTCTAAAAAATTGTTATTTCTGGGTGTCCCTCAAGGATCAGTTATAGGACCTATCTTGTTTAATATTTATGTGTCTGACCTTAAGTTCGTCAACTGTCACTACGCCATGTATGCTGATGATATCGGTATTTTTTATTCGCACGAGTCTGCTCATGATATAGTGAGTAAAATGCAAAGTGCGCTGAATCATGTCGCAAATTATTTTCACAGATAGAAAATAAAACTTAAGCAATTTGCCCATCACAAACCTCAATATTAATGCATGATATAAATTGGCAAACACCGTTAAATATTTGGGCGTAGTATTAGACAAAAAGGCAATCTTCCGTGATCACATTCACCACATAAATAATAAATATAACATCGCAATCAGAATGTTTTATCCTTTAATCAACTACCAGGCGCCTTTATGATCCTACCAGCTGAGTGCGGTAGAGCAATAAAATAATTAAACCGCACCATAGGTATGATAGGATACAGGTGCCGCGATGGTGAGTGGCCGAACGGAATGTTTTCGTTAGATTATGAAATGTAGGTAACGAAATTTATCCTAATTATCTGTATGTTTAGCAAACGGTAGGGGAAGGGTATAAAAAGTGGTGCAATCTCCCAGGACGCCATTTGTGAATTGCTTGTCGTTAGTGCAATACCTGGTGGAATTCGTGAAAAGAAAAGTGGTTATTGAAAAGACGCGTTATCGGTGTCTCATTTTATGGTTGGTTGTGTTTTACGGTACACTTACATACTTTCAAATTTTAATCCTTTAAAATGGATTTAACTAGCTAAAACGAAGAAGTATTTGCTAATTCTTTATCTGGATGTTCTGTGAGCAGAGATTTCAGTGATGATAGCAATATTATAAGTTATCAAAAGCATTCTGGATTGTAACTACAATACAGCGATTCAGAAGAAGAGTTGTTTATTGGAGAAGATTTACTTGAGTATATGGTTAGCCAATCAAGCATATATCATTCTCAAATAGAGAAAAGATTGAAAATATCATCAAAGACAAGAAAGTGGACGAACATTACGGTATCAGAAATGAAAGAATATTTGGGCTTAATTATTATAATGGGACAAGTGCGCAAAGAACGACTTAAAGATTATTGGTAAACTGATCCATTCATTGAAACACCAATATTTTCTAAAAGCTTTGAGCAGAGGCAGATTTATGCAAATATGGTAATGAACTTTAATGATCGCAAAAACGGCCCGGCTTAGGTGCTATCTGCTTTCTAATTCGCCCGTGTTAAAGTGTTACCATGCATATATCTCAAATCTAGCCTCCGCTAAAGGATCGAAACAAATCCAAATTAATTTTTTCGAGCATACTTCTTTCAAAAATAATTAATACTTACTTGTATATAGAAAATATTTTCCGGAACGTCAATTCCACAGCTCAACCCTATGGGTATATTTCGTTTTAAAACAAAATGTATTTTGAGTATGACCTGAATCGGACCATAAACACGATTTCTTAAATAAATAATCGATTCCAGCCCATAAACTACAAACAAACAAATAAACTAACTTTCGATTTCATATATTTTTATACCCCACATAACGACTGCATGTACTTATAGCTGCATAAAGGAATTGAGATAAATACATACATATTTACGCAAATATTGTCAGAACGAGAAGAGGAGTCGGTTTAGCCATGTCTGTCATCCATCCGATTGTCCGTGCACTCGACAATTCGAGCAAAAATTAATGGACATACTCCATTACTTTTGTTGGCAATTGGGCAAATTTTTTTTGCTGTGAACGATCTTTTTGACTTATTTCTGTTAGTTTGGCAATGCTCTTTCGGAATAGCTGATTTACAGCAATTTCATTATACCCAAGTACAATTTAAAAAGTTAAAAATTAAAAATTCTGCGGAACTTCCGTGTAATGTCCGGCGTCCCTCAGAGCAGTATTCTAGGACCGCTCCTTTTCGTATTGTTCATTAATTACATTAGTTCTTGCATTTCATCCGCTCAGTTTCTTTTATACACTGATAACTTGAAAGTTTACTCGCTAATAAATTCCGCGTCCTCTAGATCTCACCGTTGCTTAAATATTAAAAAATGTTTTCATGCCACTTACTCGTGTCGTGTTTTATTTATGAAAGCTCCTATATGTATCATAGTATTGCTAGCCATTTCCTGCAGACTGTTGGTCAAATAAAAGACCTCGGTGTTATTTTTGATACGAAATTTACATTCATTAATCACATTAACTTTCTCATTTCAAAATCTTATACGATGCTTGATTTCATTCGGCGGAATAGCTCTGAACACATTAAAATTGCTTTACACCTCTTTTGTACTCTCTCACCTTGACTATGCCACTATTATTTGGTTTCAACTCTCAACCAATAGGAGTCAGAAAATTTAATAAGTTTTTCTCTTTTACGGTGCTTACGATTTACTGAACCTCTTCCATCCTATAATGCTCGTTTACTTTTTTAAATCTCAGGCCTCTAGAAAGTAAAAGATCTGTTCTCTCCTTAACTTATGGCATTATAAAAGGAGGTATTGGCTGTGCTGCCCTTCTGGAAAAAATAAACTTTAATATCCCAAAAAGAGAACTTCGAAATTTCTACCCCTTTCACGGAAGCAATAACAAAACTAATTATGCCCGAAACGCACTAATTGCCTTGAAGAAAACAAAAAAACTGCAAATACTGAAATATAGCGAAAGATCAAACATTAATAATCCAGTAATAAAAACTGCAATTTACGAGGGCTGTTCAATAAGTATCCGAGTTTGATGACAGAGGGCGTTCCTGAGGGGAGTTGGTGTTAGCATCGCGTGCTGTCGCCTATCAGACGACGGCAAAACAAATTTCAGACCGATTGAGTTCGAGTAAGACGTATTTCGCTAATATGGAAAAAGAGCAGTATCGTTCGGCAATTCGCTATTTATTTTTGAATGGAAAAAAATTAGAGCAGATAAACGCAAAATTGGATGCTATTTATGGGGACCCTTCGCCATCTATGACCACAGTTAGATAATGGTTCATAGAATTTAAATGTGGGCGAACTTCCGTTTTAGATGAGGAGCGACCAGGACGCATGGCAGACGTGGATAGCTAGGAAATCATTCAAAAAGTACTCGACATGATTCTCGCTGATCGACGAACGAAAGAGCGCGAAATAACAGTGGTCATAGATATGTCGACCGGAACGGAAATTAATATTTTACATGATAAGTTGGAATGAAAAAATTATCGACCCGATGGGTGCCGCGATTGCTCACGTTAGACAACAAGTGGATGTGGCTGTTAACTTCGAAGCAGTTATTGGAGCAATTTAAGCGAGATCCGAAGGAATTTTTACATCGAATTGTCACCGTTGACGAAACCTGGATTCATCATTATACACCAGAATCTAACCAAGAATCAAAACTATGGATTTCTCCCAGTGAATCTGCTCCAAAGAAGGCGAAGACAGTCCCATCGACCGGAAAGGTCATGGCGACCATTTTTTTGGGATACGAACGGCGGCATCCTCTTGAAATTTTAAGAGAAAGAAAGAACAATCTCTGGGCAATACTACAGTAAGCTATTGAACCGCTTTCAAAAAAAATATGAAGGAGACGCGGTGGCATTTGGCGAAAAAGAAGGTGCTGTTTCACGGCGTTATGAATTGCTGCCTCCGTATTCACCCGATTTGGCTCCCTGCAGATTTTTCTTGTTCCCTAATATGAAGAAATGGCTCGCGGTAAGAAATTTAGTTCGAACGAGGAAGTCATCGCCGAGACATAGGCGTATTTCGGAGAGTTTGACAAATCCTACTTTTTGGAGGGGTTAAAAAAAAGCTGGAGTGTTGAGAGAAGTGTATCTTTCTAAAAGGGGGCTATGTTGAAAGTTAAAAAAAAATGTTTGAGAAAATGGTGCCTTCATGTCTAACACGAGTACTTATTGAAACTCCCTCCTAAACATTCTCAGCCAACAAATTTAAAATACAGTTGGTCCTCATCTGTCAATTTGTTCAGGCTTCTGGCGCTTGCAAAGTAGAATCGTTTCATCCACTAGAAGAAAATATCCTTCAAATATAAAATTTCTGTTTTTTTCTTTCACTTCACTTATTTCCTGTACCACGCACCTAACCATCAAACGACAATTGTCGAACAGCTGATGTTATTTTGCCAACTACCGATCAAATTGCCAAGCTTATTACCGTAGCGCTTCGTTACTTGGCGCTTAGGTGCTTTCATTGGATTTACAAAAACAAAATACAACTATACGCAAAACTGTGCAGTAACAAAACAACGAGCTTGGTAGGAGGACCCCTAATATTTCAATGCCACACATATTAGTCTTTGGCCAAGGGATTTCGGTTTCGGATAAAAACCATGCCCATTTCTAATACATATTTATGTTAAGACCAAATTTCCGGTCAAAATTCGATATTACAAGATTTAACGCTTATTGTCTATAATTTTTTTTTTATAGCAAAAATTAACAGTGCACTCAAACTAAATTTTACTAAAATGTGCGCGGATATACTTAAATAAAGTTCGGTCCGAACCGAGTTTAGCCTTGCTTGTTCATTTATATAGCAGCTCTCATTTTTTAAATGTGTTATGTGCATATGTATGTAATAAGTATTTTATGCATGTCTATAAAATCCAACCCCATTCTTATAGTAACAATTCTATAATTAGGGACAATATCTGTAAATATCTGTAAATGATTGCTAATCGAAAACATAATCAAGTTTTCACCTTTTTATACTCACAACTTTTACTTAATCGTAAAAGTTAAAAGCATTTAACTCACATCTAATCACAGCAACGACACGCGTACTGAATATCTGCAAGCCCATCAATTTACATCTATCATTATTTTCTATTTCGACAGTGGGGCGAACAACGTGGCTGTCCACGCGAAGAGATGATTTCCTTTTACGATTCCGAGGGCAACGTGCCACTTCATTCCGCCGTTCATGGCGGCGATATCAAAGCGGTGGAATTGTGTCTGAAATCTGGCGCGAAAATCTCTACACAGCAACATGATCTCTCGACGCCGGTGCATTTGGCGTGCGCACAGGTGAGTGGAAAACATTGCAACGGTGTAGCAACCAATTCGCAATAAATCGTTCTGTTGTTTACAAAATTTTCGTTACGTTAGAATTTTTTAGTTTTACATTTTAACTTTTCTCCGGCATTTTATTCTTATCAAACGTTTCTTATCATAAAGTTTACAAATTCTGCCCATAATTTAGCTTCTTATTTAAAATATCTCTCAAAATTATTCGAATATAAGTCATTAAATAGTCGCTTAATACAATCATTGTACCAATTAAAGGAGATGTTGATCCACAAAACAGTAAAAAGTATTTTGCATAAAAGGCAATATAATGGATATACCCACATGATTATATCCATGCATATATACATACAGCTTACATATGCTAGGTTGTTCCAAAAGTTTTGCGGTTCAATAGGAAAAACACTATTTTATTATTCAGTCTCCCTGAACATCAAACACTTGTTCCAACGAATTTATGAATTCCATCTCTGAGGTGAGCATCTGGAAGGGCTGCAAAATACGCTTCCACAGCTGTTATGACCTCATCATTTGATGAAAAAAGCTTTCCACGCATGAATTTTTTTAGGTCTGGAAACAAATGCATGTCGGTAAGGGTCAAATCTGGTGAATTCGGTGGATGCTCCAATAATTCGAACTTTAATTCATGAATTTTAGTCATTATCAAAATGCTCTTGAGACACAGCGCATTGCCTTGACGATTTTTTTTTTATTTTGCAAACTGGGTCTTTTTTCACGAATTTTTTCCCTCAGCTGATCAAAAATACTACATTAATATTCAGAATTTATTATTTTACCCATTTGCAAGTAATCCACAAACTAAATTACTTTCGCCTTCTTAGCCGATATCTGGACACGAACTTGATTCGCAACCGAAATACCAGTTTCACACTACTCTTTAGCCCTTTGTTTTGATTTAGGTTCGTGGTGATGGACCCAAGTCTCATCCACAGCGATGAATTGACTTACAAAATCCACTTTATCCTTTCGAAAACGCTCAAAATGGGTACACAGCTTTCGGAAACCCAATACTTCAGTCAAAATGTTGCTTACACTGCCCAATGAGATGCCCAGAGCTTATACTAAATCGACGGTATCCTGTATTTTTTCTACGATTTCTGGTGTTGTTTCTTATTCAACATTCCCTCATAAATTCCCTTTGCTTTTAAATCTTCCAAAAATAAAAATTCAATCACTGCAAGATACTTGATTTTTTCCATTGTGAGTAAATAAAATCTAGTATATACAGGGTAGTTAAACTAGCATTTGGAACTTGAACTATGTTTTTTTTTTTTTTTGACAACAAAAATAAGAACCGTAATGTATCAGGAATTTGCTTTCAGGCTAGAAATGAGGAAATAAAGCATATTTAAGAAACAATTTAGATTCTTTCAGGTCTCACTATTTTTATTCAAGAATACGGCTCTTAGTGGAGCCAGGATGCATGATCTAGGCGGTCAGTTTATGTCACCATTACGTGAAATTAATCGACCTGGAAACTTAGATTGCAATAATGCGCCCGTATTGTACGACTTGTGGGTCCTGTGGCAGTTGAAGGCAAATATCATCAGTGTATATTCCTTCAAGCCCACAAATAGTATTCAGTCAGTTGTCTATCTAACAGATTTTGCATCTTCGGAGAAAAAGGATCAATTCTTCACCCAGACTAAAGCCACACTAAACAACCAAACAGTCCAATTTAGGGGATGTAATGAATTTTGTGAAAATACTCCAAGCTTTTCTCCTTGACAAAAATCTGTGAAATGAGCTTCATCTCTAAAGATGACTTTGCGTGTAAAAACATCATCAAATTCAAAGGACGAATTCACGAAATTTCTGCGTTGATAATGATCAGTTGGCCTAAATTTATATATTTATTGAATTTCGTAAGGATGCAAATGCAAATCGTATAAATTTCTACTCTCTGTCTACTTGTCATACAGCTCATCGTTCCATCGCCTGCGATATTCGCCGTTGCCAAAGGTCCAAAAATCTTGCGCAGAATCTTTTTCTCAAACACTCCCAGCATCGCTTCATCGGATGTTACCATCGTCCACCCACCCTGTGCCATAGGTTAGGTTGGGCATGATGAGAGCCTTGTAGAGTGTTAGTTTTGTTCGTCGAGAAAGGACTTTACTACTCATTTGACTACTTAGTCCAAAGTGGCACTTGTTGGCAAGAGAGATTCTACGTTGAATTTCAAGGCTGACTTATGTAGTTGTCGGTGTTAATGCTGGTTTCTAATATCAATATCATCGGCATAAGCCAACAATTGTACGCTCCTATACCAAATTGTGCCTGAGCGATTAAGTTCTGCGGCTCGTACGATGCTCTCCAACATCAGATTAAAGACGTCACACGACAGCGAGTCGCCCTGTCTGAAACCTACTTTAGTATCAGACGCCTCGGAGAGATCCTTCCCAAATCTGACGGAGGTACTGGTATTGAGCAACGTCATTTTGCATAAGAAGATTAATCCCGCAGTAATTGTCACATATTGTAGTTTCACCTTCTTGTGGTTGGGACAGAGCACACTTAAATTCCAATTCATACGACCATATTTTGTATGGAATCTGATGCATGCACCATACCGGCTCTTCGCCGCCATGCTTGTATAGCTCAGCCGGCAGTCCGTCGGCGCCCGAGACTTTGTTGTTCTTTAGCCGCGTTATCGCTATTCTCTCTTCGCCATGGTCGGGTAGCGGAACGACAATTCCGTCGTCAACGATTGGGGTATCGAGATCGAGACCGTCGGCGCCCGAGACTTTGTTGTTCTTTAGCCGCGTTATCGCTATTCTCTCTTCGCCATGGTCGGGTAGCGGAACGACAATTCCGTCGTCAACGATTGGGGTATCGAGATCTCATTCGAAAAGTGTTCCCTCCATAATTTAAGTATGCTCTGGATGTCTGTCCCCAGATCGCCGTCTTTGTTCTTACAAGAAATCGCCCCGGTCTTAAAACCTTCTGTAAGCCGCCGAACTTTCTGGTAGAACTTTCGGGCGTAGTTCCTATTGGCCAGCATCTCAAACCACATATGGAGGACAAAAAACCACTTCGATCACCCTAGTATGTATACATAATACATACGTATAGGTGCAAGAATTTTTTGAATTTAATATCTGACACCAGACTGCACGTCAACAAACAAAGAACAAAAAAATAACTACCTCCACTTCTCACGGCGACCAACTGCCTTCGATGTTCTTGCATTTTGTCATGTTAGCATTCGTTATTTCGTCTGCTTAGCCAATTATTTACAAAGATACTCTTCCTCGGCCGTTGACAGGCTAGCAAAATTCCTTTAATACCCATGTAAATACACGCACACACATCATACACATGTATGTGTTTGCAACATTTTAATCTGACAAAAGTCATTACTAATGGTGGCAGAAGTCTAGGAGAAAGCATTTAATAAACTTGACATCATTAAAAATGTATTGCCGACTTATAACAGACGACTGTTGAGTTTTTTTGTTTGAGCTAGAAAATGTTATATGATATGATAATGACATGATAATGATAAATATTAACTGTAATATTCGTTTCAGACATAACATTTATTTAGCAAGCTTAGCAAGCAACTTATTTAATACTCATTCTGAGCAGGAGACCAAACATGATTTTCTCAATCTTATACCTAGCGTGGGCGACAATTTATACAAATTTTAGAAACAGTTGCTAAGAGCGGTAGAAATTTGTTACGAGGAGATGTTCAGTATCGTTGAATACAAATTTAATACCAGACCTGTAAAATTCTAAATGGTGGATACAATATGGCGGACGAAAATCTAAAATTCTACCGAATTATTGTATTTTTAGGGTTTTTGCAATATAATCAGTTTAGGGCATTTTTTAAAATTTACTCAATTCACACAGTACTACTGTTAACATACTATAGTAAACCTAATAGACTCCATTCAATTCAAGTCGATTGAATAGAAGGCGAATACATACCGGTGTACGTTATAAAGTGGAACTTTTGACAGCCCCGTCATTCCGTATAATGACATACCACTTTGGAATGGTCAGAGGAAAAAGGTTTATAATAAAGAGCAGTGCACTCCGAAAGAACATCATCAATGGCGACGTTGTCGATCCATTATCACCATCATTTCCTCTATCTCCTTGGGGAGAATAGCGTCGATATAAAACATTTGAACTGAGTTCCAGATATTGGAAATCCTTTAAGCCATGATTAAATGGGGCGTGCCATATATTTTAAGACGTTCACCCTTTACGTCTGCCTTGGGGATTCCAGTCAATTGCACAGCGACAGATTTCCTCGAGAGGTTTTCGTAGAGTATGCCCCATCCAACCGCATTTTCGCCTTTTTTTTTTTTTTTGATTATGGCGTCTGGTGCGGCTTTTGGGAATGCGGCTCAGTCTTCTATTTATAAAGGCTTGCTTGTAAAGCTGCCGTTAGCTAGCCATGTCTCGGAACCATATAAAAGAACTGTGAGAACATTGGATTTGAATGTGTTCGCCTTTGTGTTCCAAATAAACTGGTAGAATTCCATATTTTTCGTAAGCTAAGAAAGCTCCAGCACTTTGCTAATCTGGATTCTATATCTTTCATTGCAAAACTTTCCATGGTAATTTCAATTCCAAGATATTGAAATGAGTCGACAAAATCAATATTCTCTCCATCAATGACGAAACTTAAGGATATATTGGTTTCATTTTTTTTGTCTTTTGGATGTTTATTTTCAACCCATATAGTGCGGCTTCACTTGCTAGGTCATATCAGAGTGTGTTGGTGAGAGTAAACATACTTATGGCATCAACATAATTGGATGCGCGGAATTTACCATCAACAGATTTATGCAGAACATTGTCAATGACTAGAAAGATGAGTATAGACGGTATTAGGCAGCCTTGCCTGTGATGCCTGTGTTGCTATTGAATGGCTCTGATAGGCGGCCTCTTTAGCTGAAGTTTTCGTAATGGGTTTGAATTAAAGCAATAAACTTTGGTGGAATTTTACAGTCTGGAAGCGCTCTCTAGATACAGTTGCGGTGGAGCTGTCGAAAGCCGTACGAAAGTCAATAAATTCCCCACAAGCTCCACCGCATCAGTTTATTGTGTTCATTGTTCCGAATTCGACTGATATCGAAAAATTGCAATTTTGGCACAGATTATCCAATTTAACATCACCAGACTTTTATTTGTGGGCTTATTTGTATACGAAAACAAGTCAAGGACTTGCCAACGAGATGGAAGCATTTGGCCATCAACACCTATGTTTTCGTATGAACACTTAATAAAATAGGGTGCCTCACTCCTTTCACATCCAATAAAAAATTTCATAATTCGCTCATTTACTCGTATTCCCCTATGCCTCTCTCTAATGCCTTTCCAAATATCACACACCTTAGTTCTTTTACTATACCGCTTCTCTATTTTCCAGGGCGCTATCGAAATCGTGAAACTCATGTTCAGCATGCAACCTTCTGAGAAGCTAACTTGTCTCAGCTGCACCGATGTTCAGAAGATGACGCCTCTTCACTGCGCTGCTATGTTTGATCATCCGGATATTGTTGAGTATTTGGTGAAGGAAGGCGCTGACATCAATGCGCTCGACAAGGAACATCGCCCACCGATCTTATTGGCCGCTTCACGTAACGGTTGGAAAACTGTGCACCTGCTGATACGTCTCGGTGCTGGCATTAATGTCAAGGACGCATCGTCACGTAATGTTTTGCATTTTGTGATTATGAATGGTGGGCGTTTACCAGAATTCGCAGATGAAGTGAACAAAAAACAATCGCATTCTCAATTAGTACAGCTGCTTAATGAAAAGGATGCTTCTGGCTGTTCGCCATTGCACTATGCCAGTCGTGATGGACATATACGTTCTTTGGAGAATCTCATTCAATTGGGCGCTTGCATTAACCTCAAGAATAACAACAACGAGAGTCCATTACATTTTGCGGCACGTTATGGTCGCTTTAACACCGTTAAACAGCTACTCGACTCGGAGAAAGGATCTTTCATAATCAACGAGAGTGATGGAGAAGGACTCACACCACTACATATCGCCTCCCAACAAGGTCACACGCGTGTGGTACAATTTTTGCTAAATCGGGGCGCGCTTTTACATCGAGATCACAATGGACGTAATCCTCTGCATTTGGCCGCGATGTCGGGCTATACACAGACCATTGAGTTGTTGCATTCCGTGCACTCACATCTACTCGATCAAGTCGACAAGGATGGTGTAAGTATTGCTTGTCAAATTTAATATTATACGAAACAGAATATTTTTCTCGACACACATACATATTTGCATATGAGTGGATATTGCAGGAATTGTAAATTATATTGACTTAAATAGAAACTTAATAGCCACTCTTACCTCTGTATTTTTCCTAAAAAAGTTCTACAAAACTTCACGGTGTCTCATTTTGGCAACCTGCTTTTATGTTACTCGAAAAGTATGAGAAGTTTATTAAATCACAAAATAAGCGCCTTCTCACTCAGCTCAAAACTAAATCTAAATGTACACAGATATATATATGTATGTAAAAGCCGAAGTACTCAATATTACTTACGACACTCTCAGAATTGTTCTATTTGGTTGGAGAATACTGTCATTGCGTTTTTATATTTTATTTTGTTTTACAACGGTTTGTTTGCTATTTGGCAAAGGGTAAGTATTCATTCTCTAGACCTCTTTCTGCTCTACAAAACCATGTTAATTTTTTTTTTTAGTTATTTACTTTTTGAAATGGAATACCCATGAGTCAAATACTTTCGACACCTGCTCTTCTTTGCTTTTCATCGTCAAAAAGCTGCCGAAGCAGCCCGGGACATTTGCGACGAGTATGGAAAAGGTGTCATAGGCGACTCTACAGCACGGAAATGGCTTGCAAAGTTCAAAAGCCCTTCAGAATTCGATGAAGTAGAGACGTTCTTGAGAACGATCTCCAAACCAGTCGTGAATTTGTGGAAAAAATGAACTGCGTTCATAAAACGATTCTCAATGACCTTCATTCAATGGGATTTACCGAAAAATAGTGAGCCTGGGTGCCTCACGAGCTGAACGAAAAAAAGAAGAAAGTCGCCTTCAAATTGCTTCTCAGCATCTCACCCGCCATCGAGCAAGACGCGGTCATAAACACTGCTATACATCAATGTGAAGCAAAAAAAGCAGTGGGTGGCTGCAGGAGATACGTCAAAACCGAGAGTCGAGCCGCATCTTCATTCAAAGAAGAAGACATGTGTTTGGTGGGACTGGGAGGGCATGGTGTACTGGGAAATGATCGAAAATAATAAATAAGGAGCCCTACATTGTCCAACTGCACCGCGTGAATGAGGCTATTCGACTGAAAAGGCCTGATCGACATGGCCAAACCATACTCCTTCACAACAACGCCAGGCCCCATGTTGCACAAGTCGTCACAGCAGCACTCGAAGAGCTCGAATGGGAGGTGTCTCAGCGTCTGCCGAATTCTCCGGACCTTGCACCGACCGATTACCATATTTTCCGTTCCATGTCATACCATATGAGGGGCGCTACCTTCTATAACAAAAACTCCATACTAGGCGATTTTTGGCGGAACGGCATCAACAAATTGGTCGAGAGGTGGGAAGAGGCTGCACCTGAACAGCATCGGCGCTTATATAATCAATTAACTTATTGACATAATTATTGTTTGTTGTTTAAATAAAAGTCTTCGGTAAAAACGCAACGAACTTATTCCCCAACCAATATATTGCAAGGACAAAAACCTATTGTTTTATTTTGAAATAGCTGATATTTAAAGGAGCCTCAAACCTCATGACGTTTATTTTGCACTATGCATGTATGTGTTTTTTGTTTTGCACATTTGATATAAAAATATTAAATTTTATATATCTCAATAGACAAACTTTTAAACTACATATCTATTCAGTGATAGAACACGAAAAAGCAAAACAAAATAAAATAAAATATCCACTGTTTAGATAATATAATTTATTTTAGGCGCCGTCGTAGCCGAATGAGTTGGTGCGCGACTACCATTTGGAAGTGCACAGGCTCGAATCTCTGTGAAACACCAAAATGAAGAAAAAGTTTTCGGCAGGCAACGGCAAACCTCCGAGTATATTTCTGCTTTGAAAAACTGCTTATAAAAGAAGACATCTGCCGTTCGGAGTCGGCCTAAAGCATACCTCCACAAAGTTATGCACGGCCAAACACCCAAAAAGAGCGACTTTTTCTCATGGGCTTCATGGACCATGGACAATAACTGTGCGAAATTTGCGAAGAATTTGAATTCTGTTCTCATGTCTCACGTGCTTGTCAAAACATAGGTTGTTCCATTGTGTACTACCTAGCTCTTTTTAAGGCCATATTTTTCCCCATTACAATTAAGATTGCAGACAAAGAGATTATATATGGAATACAATATTCGATAAAGACCTCATCACCCGCGGATCGAATCTTGCTTTAAGTATAGGAATTTTCCCTTAGATATTGCCTTATGTAGTCCTTTCCTTAAAAAATCTCGAAACAAAGAACTCCAGTAATGGTGGCTCATCTTCGAGGCGAGAGATGGCGCTCTACTGAATTCGCTTTGTTCGGAAGCTCTGAAACAATATCGTACATGAAATCGCAAATGTTCTGTGAGGAAAATAGGTTGTGCTCATTGTGGGATAAATTTCATTTATTATGCATGTCTTATTTAAAAGCGAAAATGTTATGCAACTATGTATTGAAACCCTTTTTATTTTCCAAATCTGTATCGTTATTTAACAGAATACCGCTTTGCACTTGGCCACCATGGAGAATAAACCACACGCCATCTCGGTGCTACTCTCAATGGGTTGCAAACTCTTCTACAACTACATGGACATGAGCGCCATCGATTATGCCATCTACTATAAGTACCCCGAGTCTGCACTCGCCATGGTCACACATGAAGATCGCGCCAATGAGGTGATGGCAATGCGTTCCGACAAATACCCCTGTGTTATACTGGCACTAATTGCGTCAATGCCAAAGGTGTTCGAGGCCGTTTTGGATAAATGTATAACCAAGGCGAATTGTAAGCGTGATTCAAAGAGCTTTTACGTAAGTATTTGTTTATAAGTTTTTTCTTTGTACAAAATTAGAAAATTGTATTGCTTAAACATACATATATATATATTTATATATATTGTTATATATACTTTAACAAATTATTTTTATTAATTAAACTTAACATAAACTGTTTGTGTGAGATAAAAGATGCCTAAAATTCTTATGCTTCATCTATACGGCAGATTAAGTATTCGTTTTCCTTTCTGCAATGCCCCTTCATGTATGCAAAATTGGATGAAAAAACCGGTGAATCGATAGTTCATTCGAATCCGACACCATTGCCAGCGTTGAATGTAAGCATAGAGCATATGACACCGAATTTATTACCCTCTGACTGCCTGCCTGCCCGTCATTTTTTGTACTTGCATGCGACTTTTCCCCCTTATGATTTATTGCTTGCAATTTTATAATATCAACTACCCATAAGCTTTTTAAATAATTTCAAGTGCTTGCTTGCAATTTTACGTAGTTTACTACTTACTTACTCAACAATGCTTTAAAAAAGGATGTTTATTGCTTGCATGAACTATGGTGATTTAAGTACACTCATACCTATGTAAGAGTTTTTTGTTCATTACCTGAACGTTAAAGGCAGGACGTAAAGTAAAGGGTTTTCTAATAAGAGGTGTTATTTTGATATTCAAAGAAAAATGCTGTTTTTTAATATAAATGGTCAAATGTTTATTTGATTATAAAGAGGAAGGCTGCCGTTAATAGTGGAAAAAAACATCAGGCAAATGACCACCACGACAACGCATACAGGACAATATCCTTTTCATGAAATTTTCCATAACCGAATTGCAAAGTGGCTGCCCTATGTCTTCCATAGCCTCACGAATTCCATGAGGTCTTGAATCGACCCTGTGCTGTTGGCGTAGACCTTCTCTTTCACGTGGCCCCAAAGAAAAAAGTCACAAGGTGTTAAATCACAAGATCTCGGTGCCCAATTATCTCTTCGAGAGATAATACGGTCCGGAAACTTTTCCCGTAAAAGATCAATGGTTTCGTTGCTTGTGTGGCACGTAACGCCGAATTGTTGAAAATAAACGTTGTCCAGATTAATGCCATCCATTTCCTGACATAAAAAATCGTTAATCATCTCTCGTTAGCGCAATCCTATTCAAAATAACACTTGTTATTGGAAAACCCTATATTTCCTGCCCTTTGTCAAAGCTGCATATTTTTCAGCAAAGGCCAACCAAAACGTGTTATTTGAACTATGAATTTAAAATCATTATATCAAAACATAAAAACTTAGAACAAATGCGCAAAAAGCTGTTTTTGTAATATGCATATAATATTTGTTGTTGTAAAATGCGCATATCATTACCGTACGAGTTGTTTAATAAATTTTTGATAAAAAATAGATTTTCTTAGTAGAGCTAAAAAAACCCAGTTAAAAAATTATTTATATAAAAACAGCAGTTAAAACAGAGAATTTTTCCAATCATTCTCAAATTCTCATTCTCATTTCTCAATTATTCAACTCAAAAAGAAACAAAAAGTGCGTTAAAAACTTAATAAAAAACAAAAACAGCACTTAGAACAGAGAATTTTTCCCATCATTCTTAAATCGTCATTTAAAGCAGGAAACTCTATTTTCCAATTGACTTTTATGAAAACGCAGCAATTATTCGTTTCACGTATTCAGACAATTTATTTTACGCGTCTGGAAGGTGAAAGATTAAATTAACTCTGTCCTGACCTCATCGAGAGAAGCGAAGGGTGCATATTGATTCTACAAGCGCTTGTTTGGCGCCTGCAGCTGTGGAGAAGGAAGCGATCTTTGGCAAACTCAGAAATTCTTTAAGACTAAATGTGAGTACTTTAATTATGGCGGGAGTACACCTGCACCCCTGTGGCCCTATATTCCACACTGGAACTCTAGGAATGTATAATGACTCCTTCCGCCCGCTAAACGGTGGCACCCGCAGGATGCACAGATATGAACAGAAATATCGTTAGCAATGGATGCTGCCGAGCTACCATTTTGAGCTGTTCAAATGCCCTGGCTAGTAATACCTACCATTTTCGTATATCACCAACACATTCTCAGTTTTTTTCGTAAACAAACCGCTGACATGTCCCCGGTTACGTCAGCCAATCAATATGTTTAATCACGGTTATGGTTAAGGTATGGCACTACTAATTGCACCTTTACTCTCACAATTTTGTTTTCCCCCATAGCGGACGGCACTGAATTTAAGCGGGGAGTTTAAGTGTGGCCTGCCCAATCCGAAGGAAATGTATCTAGTGAGCTCGTTTTGCTTGGTCGTATTGTGTTCCCCACCGTTTAGGCACACGCCTATATCTAATCAAATAAATGATACCTACAATATGTACATATATCAAATATTTCTCTTATGTGTAAAACTTACCCTCAAAAAACCAAATTAATTAGTTCAGAACCAGTGATATTTTAATAAGAGCGAACTAATTTGAAAGGAACTAGTTTTTTCACATGTAGATGGAAAATATGTATTTTTCAAGATATGGGACGTTTGATATTTACAGCGTCTAAGGTACTAAATCGATAAAAAGTTCGGGAATATATTTTTTATTTATGAATTAGATCCAATCGAGGGAAAAGTATTTTGCAACGGCTATATCATGTTGAAAAAATTGCTTCGCTTTCAGAAAGGCTATCTAAGACAAATTGTATGCTTTATAGTTGTATAATTTTCGGCTTCGTAGCTCTTTTTTTATTAAAAAATAAGAGTCCTTATAGCCGGGTCGATACTATATCGTAAATTCTCAGTTTCCGAATATATCCTCTTGCAATTCGAGCACTATTTGGTTCTTTTGTGCGGTTCAATAAGAACCCGTGTTTGATCACAGAGGGCGTTGGTGTTAGCATCGTGTGCTGCCATCTATCAAACGACGACAAAACAAATTCCAGACTGATTGATAGGTTAGCTTGGATTTGTTAGCTATTCAAGTAAGACGTGTTTCATGATTTTCGCTAAGATGGAAGCAGATGAGTATCGTTCAGTAATTCGCTTTTTGTTTTTGGATGGGAAAAATGCACGCAGATAAAAGTAAAGTTGGATGCTGTCTATGGAGACGCTTCGCCATCTATGACTGCAGTTAGATATTAGTTCAACGAATTTAAACGTGGGCGAACATTCACTTTTGAGCGACCAGGATGCCCGACAGACATGGTTACGCAGGAAATCATTCGAAAAGTCGTCGACATGACTCTCGCTGATCGACGAACGAAAGTGCGCTAAGTAACAGAGACCATAGGTGTGACGACCGGAACAGAAATTAACATTTTACATGATAAGTTGGCGATGAATAAATTGTCGACCCGATGGGTGCCGCGATTGCTCACAAGCAACAACAAGCGGATGCGGCTGTTAACTTCGAAGCTATTGGAGCAATTTAAGCGAGACCCGAAGGAATTTTTACATCGAGCTATCACCATTGATGAAACCTGGATTCATCATTACACTCGAGAAACTAAGCAACAATCAAAACAATGGATTTCTCCCAGTGAATCTGCTCCAAAGAAGGCGAAGACAGTCCCATCGGCCAGAAAGGTTATGGCGACGATTTGTTTTTTTTTTTGGGATATTTACAGCGCCATCCTCGTGGATTTTTTAGAAAAACCAAGAACGATCACTGTGGACAATAATACATGGCGCGAGGGAAAAAAATTTAGTTCAAAAGAGGAAGTTATCGCCGAGACAGAGGCTTATTTTAGAGAGTTCGACAAATTCTATAATTGAATGGAGGGGTTAAAAAATGGCCCGAGTGTTGGGAGAAGTGTATCTTTCCAAAAGGGAACTATGTTGAAAATTAATTTTTTTTTTTTAAATGTTGTATTCATTTCTAGGACGGGTATTTATTGAACCCCCTCTTACGTAATACAATACAATATAACAGAGAACAAAATACATGAATATCGAAACTAGTTTTACCAGTAACAAACTGATAAACCAATCATCACTCAGCACCTTATGTAGGCACCGAAATTATCAAACGCCCCTCATATACATAGAGCGCAACCAAACATACCACAGTATTTACATAGAGAAAATTCAAATTTCAGATAAAATACTCTTTTCATGCCGTTCAGTATTCTCCTGATGAAGTAGCAAAAAAACGTTTGGCTCTCAATGATCCCAATTGGAGACAAGAACCATTACTCACCATAAATGTGAGTTGTTTTATAGAAATAATTCATGAATATGCTAGACGACAATGGAGAGTTTATAATTTACTGCACAATCTTTACATATTATTTCATTTAGTGATAAAATTTAGAATATATAATTTACAGCACGACAAATGAATATTTAGGATCTATGCTACAAATTTGTTAAACGGTAAAACTTTAAAGCAGATTCGAACCTGCGCACTTCCGAATGGTAGTCACACACTACCCGATTCGGATATGGTGGCCGCAAATATTGCAGAGAGAAAATTGTAAACTCTTCAAATCAATTTCCATGGGCAAAGATTTCTAGTTGGATTGCTGATTTTCTGACAATTGAATTAATGAACCTCTCTTCGCCAAAAAAAAATTTTTATTTTCCTTTCATCCAACGTTTCGCAAAATTATATATGCCTTGCAAAATAGCTTAATCGATTTTCAGTTGACCCAAATCTCTTAACCTGGGGTTTCTCGCTAGGCAAATACAAACACAAACGGTCGCAACCAGGAAAAATTACCACATAATATATAGGTGTATAATTAATTAAATATTTATTTTACGTAGGAAGCGCGTCTTTTGTTTCTGTGCAGAAAGGTACTTGCAGGAGCAGGTCACGATATTTTGTTGAAAAAAAGTTAGAAATGGTTTTATTTACCTCTGTGGTATTTTTTACCCAATAGCGACGAACGCCGGGCTAATGCCAAGCAATTTCTACAAATTTGGAGAAATCAAATGGTCCCATCAGGAAAATACTATGTTAGATGAGAGAGCAAAATATTTACTTATTTGACTTCATTTCAATGCAACAGCCACTGACCATTTTCAGCGCTGACACATATACCGCCTTGATCAAAAAGTACTCCCCATCAATCGCGACGCACTTATGCCAGCTCTCGAAACATTTCTGGAACTCTATTTTTAGTATAGCCATCAGATACGACTTAGATTTTTCCATTAATTCCATTCGGCTGTTAAAAAATCGCAAGGATCAGATGAATTCGATGGCTGTTGGCAGGTATTCGCTTCGTTCTTGGTCTGTGTCGACGGTGCGTTATCATGGAGCAAAATCAACGAAATGTTTTCCTACAAATTTTTTACTTTTTGGCGAATTGCGTCACGTAAACGTCTCTTGACGTCCAAATAATAGTCATAATTAACTGCCTGACCTTCTGGCAAAAATTCGTGGTGTAAAATACCGTTGTAATCCATAAAAACCGTGAGCATCGCCTTCTTTTCTAACTGAAAACAACGTGGTTTTTTCATTTCGTCTGGCAGACCGTCGATGGACTCACAATCTGTTCTGAAGCGTTCATGCTTCACTCGTAATCGACTGTTTTCTTAAGGCTTTCGCACCATTGAATCTGCATCGCACATTTAACGCAAAATTTAATACAAACTCGCTGTTGCGAATTCAAATCCATCTTTACAACTATAAAAAATCGAAAACACGTGCAGAGGGAGTTTTGCTCAGGAGCCTCACCTGGCGGTTGTTTCGGGAACTTTTCGATCAATAATTACACAGTAATATTGCAGTATTGTTGCACAGTACATTGGGATTTTATTGCATGCACAGTAAACAATTTTGAACCGTATATAAGTGTCGGTATCCAGTAACTTTTGACAAGAAGTAGGCGAATTTTCTTTGGGGTAAAATATTGAGAGGCATTTGTAAAAATTTTAAATCATCCGATAAAGTGATTAATTATGCGTACATATTTGTACGTTTTAAACGCATTAAGCCATAGTGAACAATATCAAATATTTAGAGTAGTCGAGAAAGGTTAAAAATTTTACGCTCAGTCTTTGTCTAGTATCGCAGAGCAACAATTCATTCGGATTACGATTAAAAATCGCCAAACACTAAAAGTATCGTGTGTTTTTTTAGCCACATGAGAACTATATGTATGTAGATATCGATAACTTTGGTTCGACAGCTGAGAATGCCAAATGTGTTGACATTTCTATTCGATAAGATTTGGCAAGTTATCATGGATCGTTTAACACCAGAATTGTGGAAATTTACTTTCAAAAAAATCTGTTCGCGATTTTCATAGAGCACTGAGCGCATCATCGGTCCTTATTTCGTTCGAAATAAAGAAGGAGCCAACAATATTTCAGTTTTGTATTATAATTCGAAGTTCATAAGTTCTTAAAAAAACACCCGATTATTTTGAAATTGGTTATCAATGCATTCTAATAAAACATTGAATTAATTTTTTTTTTTAACAAACCACCAAATTTTGAAGCAATCGTAAACATTTATTTGTTGCCAACAGGAAATATTTTAAGCAATACTATAAATCACATTTTTGTGCTGTGAATTGTGTATTTGTAATTTTCGGCTAAGACACATATTTCTTGTGAAGAATAATAAATAGATGTGAATATATTGTACATATTTATAGGTATGTTAAGTATATGATTTTTAACCGAAAATTTGAATTGTCGTCTAGTGTTCCACAAGTGTTCATCTTTATACACTTAATATAGTATAACTGTTTTGTTCATACCCACATTTTTTATTTGTATTACCTGTAAACATATACAGCAAGACGCACAACGCAAATAGGAGGATTAGCTTGGCCAAATACCTAATAAAGAGAGCAAGCATCAATTATATATTATTATATATATACATGTATACCATAGTTATACAGGGTGGCCCATATAAGTCAATATCCAAGTAGCGCCAAGTTCGGTAATCGTGTTATCAGCCGTCTCGGCGATGGCAATTAGACATTTTTGCGATGAAGGACGGATGCTATGTTAATAATCCATTAAGGAGTGAGGCTCTTAAAGCGAAAATTGCGCATGAAATTCGTGAGATAGAGCCAGAAATTTCCAACAAGGTCTTGACAAACTGCATATACAGGAAACTCGCCACTATGAAGTCAATAATAGAAAAGCTCGCGCTCTTCGAATAAAGAAATAGTATACCCCAAAAATTAAGTTTTAGTTTTTTTTTTAATTTTTATAAAGATGCCACAATATGGACCACCCTGTGTATATTGTTAAACTTTTCTCCAATAAAGCTTATCTCTACAATTCCTCTCAGTTCGATCACTGGATTGCTTAGTAAAAGTCACAAACTAAGGACAACACAACTTGCTTGCGTTATTTAATTTCAATTCTTATTCATTTTACTTTACGTTTAGAAGTTCGCACGCTCAACTTAAGACTGATTACTTTGTGCACATGCACCTCTGCTTATATAACTGTGTTTATTTATCGTAATTTCTAGATGTGACAACTCGTATCTTCTGACAACTTCCGTCTTGTCATCTGGCATTCATGTTTTGTTTTAGTATTTCAGTAGTTTCTCGAATATTCGTGGTTTGTCACTATGTCCTCCGCTTAAGTCTAATTGTCCCGGTTATGCACCAAATTCTTTTATCCAAATGGAGCCAATTTCTCCAGGTGAACTACTTTGTATCTCCCCCGTCCGGTTTCGCATTGGTGTATACGATAGACTACATCAGTCAATCTTTTAATCACCTTTTATCTAAATCTTTCGCAGTTTACAGCACGCAGTTTACAGTCAAGGTTCATCCCATTACTCTTTGACTGCGTACAACCCCTCACATGAATGGTGTAATTCATCCATGTCACCCTGTAGTATTTCCCAATTACTACCTTCTTCCTTTGCATAGGCGACACCTATTCCGATGACTAAATCATCCGGAAGACATAAAGCGCTTCAAGAGATGGTCCTTGCAGGCGATTTCCGTAATATTCTTCTCATTTTATCCTACTTCGAATTTCTTATAACATTGTAATGTGTTGTCAACAATATTCACAAAATGTTGGTTGAGAGACGAAATTTTGAAAATTTTACATTTAATTTAAATTAATATAGTAGGTTAGGTTAGGTAGATATGGAGTGAGACAATGTCCCATCAGTACTCTAACAAATATTTTACATTCCTTCCTTGAGAGTGATAAAATAAAATTGTAATGCACGTTAGTAACATTTTTTGGCAATCCTGTGGGAGATCGAGGCTTTTCACATAGACTCTGCTTTCAGAGATAGTTCCTCGTCTAGTGCCGTCTTCAAAATTGAGAGTAAGGCATGCATATATGTTCCACGTACTCATCCTGTGCTCTGGTATCCAATAAATTTTGACCTGTCTATTCTCACAGAGCTCGTCCATTTTGGATCCATTATTGCTTTAATACCAGCTTGACTATCAATAAAGATGTTTGTGCGAGTGTCGAGGAGAGTAAATTTCAATGAAATATGCTACAGTGATCAGGAAGCCTGCTTTTGGGAAGAAGACAGAAAAACTGCGGGCAGAAGAAAGCTGCCGTCATTTGGAATCCATGTGTAAAGAAATTGTATGCGTGGTAATAGAAGCCAATCTGTTCTGTTACAAAATGTGCCTGTTCCCAAAATGCACTTATGGAATTACGTTGTCTGACCTTCCGTTTATGTCGTGTATGTTGCTGTGACCAAAAACCCTTTGTGAGAATTGTCCAATCATCCTCAGTCTTAGTGAAGATCTTTTGGCTTGGTTTCTTACTACAAATTTGATTGGATGCCAGTCGAGAAGTCTTTCTATTGCCGCTGATAGAGTAGTGCTCATAGCGCTAGTTACATGTAATTTCATAAAGGTAACTTCATAAATTAATTAAAAGTATTTGTATTCCACCTTTTCTTGGAAATCAATCCGAATGAAAGTGCAATAAGAGTCAGCAGAAGTCTTAGTTTCATTGGAGAAAGAGAAATGGGTTTTAAAAAAATACATAGTAAAAGCGTTGCGTAAAACATTCCCGATTATCGGGATTATATTTTTACTAAAAACTTTCCAATAGTTAACCAATTCTGAATACTGCTTGATGGTTTTGATGTTTTGAGTGTTTAAGATAATTACGTAAGTGTAGCGTAAAGGTTAGACGCTTGTTTTTATCAATTGGAAGTTGTTTTGCGATTTTTTCGTGATCAAAATGATTGTGAAGGATGAAATGTACTCGTATCATACTATCTACACACGGCCTTCGTACTGTTCTATCACAACCCACATCTCTCTAATATTCCAAATATTGATATAAAGATCTCAAAGTATTATGCAATGTCATTTTTTTTTATTATTTATTTTTCCGAAGGGTTGTAGCATTGCTACTAGTATACATAAAAGGATACTAATACGCAATTTTCAATTGAAAATTTATCTTGTTTTAAGAAGCAATTTAATATCGCTATTCGCTCTCCATAAGGTCTGCTGCCGTTGTACGTTTCAATCGTCTTTGAGAAGAATTCAGCCAATGTAAGCTGGATGCTGCTTCGTTGACATGCTTTTTTAGTCGCTGTTTGTGAGCTATGTATGTCAAATTACTTCGTTACTTCAGTCCCAGTTGGTATGCCAAGATAAAGGTTCCTTATATAAATGAATAAAAGTTCTTGAAGTTTTTATTTTCGCCTACTGCGATGTTGGTCTCTTTATTCACAGTTATTTAATGCCCCACTATCACTCGAATTCCGTTAAGGGGTTATATACAGTTTGAAGGCCGAAAAAAGCGAACTTTCCAGAATTTTTTCTGAGAAAACTTTTAAAATTTTGATCTAAAAATTTGTACACATATTATGTTATCTTTTAACTGTATTTTAAGACTTAGTATTAGTAAAAATATTTATTTGGAAATAAGCTACAGCTGATATCCGGGAGCTTCTCTCAAAAAAGACGTTTTGCGGTGACCACTATATCTCTGAACTGGATCCTCTGAAATTAAAAAATCAAACAGATTTCGTTAAAGTAATGTTAAATCTAGAAATTAATCTAGGGAATATATATTTAAGAAGCTCGTGTTAAAATTTGAGACTAATCGGCTTAGCGGTTTTGGAGTAATGTTGGTCACCGACTTTGAAAACACCATTTTGAGAAAAACGCGTTTAAAGTTTGCCCTGTACTTTCAAGCACTCTGAAACGCCTTTTCAAATTTGCGTGTAACTTTGAAAATATTCACCGGAACAATATTAAATTTTCTGTGTGTATTCTTAAAAATATGTATAGAGTATGTAAAAATAATAAAAAAAATTGATTTTTTGAAAATTCTAACTGTATGTAGCCCCTTAAAGAGACCGCTGTCAGCTCTTCCACGAACCAGGATTGTTGTTGATTTTGGTATCTGCAGGGGTATTCAATGTAGGGTGAATTTTGGAATTTTGTTTTTCAAACGTTGGACAGAGGTGATGTACTTGTGGTTAGTGCATCCCAAAATTATATACCGTAGGTCCAAACCACATTTCCTTCCAACAACTCACTATGAAAATCTCATCTTCCAATAAATCTTACAATTCAGTGTCCATTTCACAGATATACCTACTTATCAGAATCACTATCAAACTCAATATTTTTAACCACTTTCTGCTTTTTCTTATCCATTGTTACAAACACAAAAAAAAAATTGTAGGAAATTTAAACTGCTCACGTTGCCGAACAAAAGTTTTATGAATCTCAACATCCTTTGAAATTTAACAACATCTTATTGTACCTTATTACATCTAACCTAACTAATTACCCAATTCTTAGAAAAACTACCAAAAATGATCTTTTTTTCTTTCATGTTATCGCCCGTTTTATTGTTTTATTACGCCCTGTCTCATCTTTTTCATGCCAGCAATGTCAGCATTTCAAATTACCGAAATAAATGCTGTGCTGGCATTCCGAGTGTAAAGGGTTAGTGTTTGTTGGTAAATAAATAATTTGTTGCGGATAAACTTGAGTGCCTACCGATGAGCTTATTTAATTTCAAGTCAAGTCAAAGTCTTCTCGTTTTTTCTTTACTCGAGTGTTATGCCCAGATATTTGGCTTCATCGACGTATCGGATTATCGACGAATCGATGAAGATTTACTTGTAAGTAGCGTTTGTTATGCAAAACACTATACCATATGTGCTGACTGACTTAATTTTGTTTAGTTTCCTCTCGATTTATTAGCCCATGTAGCAATAAGGTTAACTGGTTCTTGCAACTTATTCGTTGCTTTTTCGATAGTAAATATTATCGACTGCAAGTATGGCAGTGTCATCCGCAATGTTGCAATGTCGTGGGTAAACAGGAGATATAGCAGAAGACCCAAATGCTGTCGTCTGGTACGCCTGCGTTTATATTTTTTAGAGACGAATATGTGTTTTCGTGTTTTACGCAAAAGTGCCTATCATTAAAATATGAAGAGTATTGTGTTGGCAGAAAATACAAACAATTGTGTGGTAATTGGTATTTTATAAAACAATCGTAAAAGATATAGACAAAAATTATATGAAAGATGAGGATGCATTGTATTATTTACTGTATGTATTAATTTCGATCTAAGTACGTCCACCACAGTATCGCGTAAAATTTAACATTTGCTTATAACAAATAGAATAATAAACTTACCTTATAACAATTGGAACCGCCAAATTAATCTGGGCTCAGGAAATGCTTGTATAAGACTTGGGAAGTATATCTTTGCAGCCTATGCAACGTAACCTAGCTTCATGATTAGGATCCTCACATTAGCGAATTTCCGTAATTTATTATTTGCTATGGCCTTTGCTATGCATATCCTTGCGGACATTTTGAATGCTTACATCATGTTTGCATAGATGTCTACGCTCAGGTCCAAAAGTTCCTAAAACGTTGTCGAGAGTAGACTCAAATGAAAGAAAATTTACAACCATTTGTGCTCAATTACATAAAACTGAACTTAGTCTCCCTCGAGCGACACACATATTTCCCATCGGTAATATAACGATTCATCAAATTGTCTATCTATGATCACATTCAACGTATTTTTTGTTTTAATATTGAAAATTATAGATTATTGGCTATGCAAACAAGCCTGGGCTATGTGGTGCGTGATCCTCTTCTGAAGATTCATTGCCTTTTAAGGCCTGCCATTCAACTCGAGCGATGTAAACAGGCGTAGAACACCCACTTTCTTTCCGACTTCTTCAGTCTTTCCAATTTATTTTTTTTCACAGCTTTGTCTCTTGCTTGAGCTTTGGTTCATACATCCCATCCGCGGCCATCTACCTGGTTACAAATATCAACTTGCGGGTCTTCACTAGATGGCGAGCGGTGTGGTCATTCGTGATGCCCTACCCCAATGCGCTTATTACTATTCTGTAGGTCTTCTGTTATTTTCCATACTATAATTCTGACCGCGATCTCGGCATAGACAATGTCACTGAAACAGTAAAAAGAAGCAGCAGTAAGCATATCTTGCGACTATTAGAGCACAAAAACTATGAAATGAGACTGATGCCGGAAATGGAACTTCAACCAAAAATTATAACTGAATATGACCAAAGACAATACTGTTCTCTTCGAAAGGGAAGAGACATTTTAATTCCAAGATCTGACACCAATTATATTATAAAAAAAAATTCTGTGATCGGTCGGCACTAATTTCTGTACTTTTTGAAATTCGACTTCTTTCGCTTAGATCGTCTTCACTCCAGTGAGTTGACTTGTTAACCCCTATTACTATACCCGGGTTATGGCTCAAAAGTCCGTATAATCAGTGAACTATTTTTAAACCATTTTAGTGTATTCGGCGAAAAATTATTCAATACAAGTTTAAATAAGAAAGTTTTTTATCGAATTTCAGATAAAATATTCATTTCACGCAATTCAAAAATCGCCTGCTGAAATAGCAAAAAAACGTTTGGATCTCAATGATCCCAATTGGAGACCAGATCCTTTGCTCACCATAAATGTGAGTTGTTCTTATAGAAATGGTTCATGAATACACAAGGCGACAAATGAAAGTTTACAGTTTCCAATTAAATTTTCATAATATCTTTTAGTCACAGAGTTTACATTATTCAAATCATAAGAAATGAATGGCAAGCGATCCTTTCGGTAACACTATTTGTGCTTTTTTTTAAATTTATATTGTGCATTTTGTTAGGAAAATTAAAACTTCTTAGATGGTATATTTGAATTATTGTACTGAATTAAAAAAATGAAAAAGTTTGATTCGTTTCCAGAAGCAAGAACTAGCTTACAGTTTTCGAAGGTTCTGGACATGCTAAACTTAATCTAACCTCGGTATACCCCCAGCTTGTACCTTTTTCAATATTTTCAAGCTTAATAAATGGCTATATTTGAGGTTATGTTACATTAAGGGACTATTCGGAGGCTACTTCTCAGATTACGTATCAAAAATTGTAATCTGGGTCTTCGTTTAAATTTATGTCATCCTGTATAATCTGAGCACACGATGTTCACTCTATTTAACACCGTTCCTGCGACTTACGTAGAAAGGTGTAAGCGGTGTATGACGGTTAGTCAGCTTTGTAGTTTTTACGTTTTTTTTTTTCATGACACTCAAACCACACGACTCATATCAACCTGGTTTATGTGTCTTGAAGATTAAACAAAAATCGATTTCTACATTTTAGCGATTTTGATAAAAACTTTGTGATTTTGATGAAAAAAAATGGAATTGAAAAAGATAACTATAGAAACTGATTACGAATCTGACATATCATACTTTCAAATTTAAAATGGCGGATTTAATATGGCGACAATTTTTAGAAATCGATCGGAATCGCTTCAAATTCTTCAGAATCGATCAAATTCTTTCAAAAACTTAATTGAGGAAAATTTCATAACGAAAACATCTAAAAAAATGTGCCGTATATAATGCATAGTTCCGGCAAAGTGCCGACTATCTACTATCGCGTCCGGAAGGTAAAATTAATTTAATAAGCTATTCGAAAAATAACGGCTAAAAAACACTTTTTCTCTTGCACTTGCTGGGATCTGCAAATAAAAAATAATAATAATACTAATGATACTAGTAATAACAATAATGCTAACAATAATTTATAAATTGTTAAACCTCAATCGAACAAATTTGACATAAGGAATCGGTGAAAAGGCTTGGATTCGATTTTTGAAACGTGTTTAGGCAGTCAAATTTCAATGCCACTGCCCTTAAAAGTGCACTTCCCAGAATTTTTTTCAACACAGAAAGATTTAAACCTTCGTAAACTTTCATTTGTCGCCAACAGTATTTATTTGTAATACCAACCCAAAATTATGTGCTGTGAATTGTGTATTTGTTACTTTTAGCTAAAATATTTCTTGTGAAAGCAACCGTTTGTTAACCTTAAAATTTCAGCTGTTACAGTATGTGATACAAAAATGTGCTTGTCTGCTTTTACGTAATGTAACTATTTTGTTATACACTCACACATAAATACAGGGTGTCCAGTGGCAGTGTTAGGTTTTAAATTTAAAGTTTCTCTCTCGTGCGGGTGATATACTCACGAAGACGCAGTGAACGGTTGAACCACGTGCGCTCGCAATCGAAGCGTACTTCAAAATTAATAATTCTCGTAGTACATTTTATTCACGTTCCAATATTTCACTCTTACGTGATATCTCAAGTGAAGATTTGATTCATTCATGGCTGCGAAGGTTCTGGGTAACAAGTTCGGTGGCAAACACCCTAAAGCCGAGGCCCAGCCGGACATCGAGAACAAGTTTGCACAATAATCTGCATCAGTCCGTGTGCAAGAAAGCGGCTACCCTGGACTTCCAAAAAATGTTGTGCAAATATTACGAAAGGAACTTAGACCTCACTCACTCAAATCGTGCAAGCGCTTAAGGGGTTAGGGGTAGTCAGAGGCCCGAAAAAATGATGATTTTCACGAATTTTTTTTTTGCTACTTAATTAATTTATTTAACAAAAATAAAAACATAGCATAAAAATATCATGTTTTAACTTGACTTCACCAAAATTTCAAAAAAAAAAATTAATAATTGCAAAAGTTATCGCTGTTTGTGCGAAGCCCGTTTCTCCAGAAGTCCCTTGCGGTGAACATCACAAGTCCTTGCAGATTCATCTAAAACCAATCGGATGAGAAAAATTATTTTTATTGATAGATAATCTCGAGCCGGATCGAAGCTTTTTTTTTTTCAAAATGAACAAAATGGCGGCCTCAGAAAATTTTTTCCAGATTTTAGAAAAAAAAACCAACAGTTAATTGTTAAAAAAAAATCGAAATTTTTGAAAAAAAAAATCCTTCGATCAGGCAAAAGTTTTTTATGTTTTTCAAAAGCTGTATAAATTTTATTGAAATCTACGTAGCGGTTTTTAAGTTACAGTGTTCCCCAGTTTGAAAAACATAGTTTTGAGAAAAACGCATTTAAAGTTTTGCTATCGGCTCCGGAGCGGCCGAGCGCCCTTTGTTAATTGTTGAATAACTTGAAAAGTATTTGTCGGATTCACTTTTATTTAATTTTTACACAATATTTTTAAAACATTATACTTTAAGAAAATGCACAAAAAAATCGATGTTTTGAAAATTCTGACTCCCCTAACCCCTTAAGCCTAACGATTACTATTAGCGTACAAATTTCTGCGAGACATGTTGGAGTGATTTTTATTTAAATGGAAGTGTAAATAAGCAAAATTTTCGGTATTAGTCACCTAAAGGCCAAAAGCCACTATTAAAGCATTATTAGCCACTTCACAGTCCCAAAGTGACTGTTTGGTGTGCATTATCAAGCAGTGGAATATTTGGACCATATTTGTTTGAAAATCGTCAAGGGCAAGAAATTTCAGCGCATGCGATTTTTTTCTGCCCATAATGGGAGAATATCTTCCTTCAGTACACACATAGGTATGGTTTCAGCAAGATGGCATCATGTCACACACGGCCAAAGGTACCATGGCTATATGACAAGATTTCTTCCCTAACAAACTGATGGGTTTGTAGCAGTATAAACATTCCCCATACATATACGTAGAACCGACAGTCGTGGGAACGTTAATAAACTGATAAGCCGTTTCGGTGTCGATGGTCACCCAGGTCGTCCGATCTTACCCCCATAGACTATTTCTGTGGGTTACCTCAAAAGTAAAGTATATGCAACAAACCCAGCGAACATCGCAGCACTAAAAGAAAATATTGCTCGCGAGGTTAATGCTATCCTGACATCGCTTCTTCAGCTAGTGGCACAGAGTTCCGTAGTCCACATTCCTAGAGAGTATCTGACGTAACGATCAACATTTAGAGGAAACAATTAAAAAAATTAAAATCCGCACTTGATTTTGTAATAATTATGGATATAATTATCATTAGGATTTATTGTTTAATTTGGCTGTTCATTCCTAATTCTGCCACCAGACACCCTATACCATGATAATATATTTTATAATATTACTTATATATAATGTGAATTTTTTCGAGAGAGTGAATATATAAAGCACAAATACAAACTTTATTAGAGAGTATTTTCATATATTATCATATTACACCGGTGCGGCACATATCAACTTTTTTTGTTATCCAGGTAAAAGCACGTGAAGCTACAGATTTTATATGTATAAGAAATGTTGCATATTCAGTTTTTCATTTTCCAATAAATTTAAATAACCATAAATTCAAAGGGGAAACGTAAACTGAGGTATCCATGGCGTATACTTTATTTCATAGGAGGAATGTTAAGTCGCAAAACTGTTAAGTCGCTCCATTTTTCTACCCTGTACTATTACTAGCAACACAGATCGAATCTCCGTAATACCCGCAATACGCCGAATGCGGGCTTCCATGTCAGCCTTATCAACAGAGATATGCCCATTTCCTGAGATGATTTGGTCAGCTGCATGGCTAGTTGGTGAAACCAATTACGCAATTAGTATTGGTATGGCCAACCAAAAAGTCGCGAATTATTTGCCTGCATCGCCCACATGAAACTCCAATCACCGTTACTGGAACTTAATACTTATTGAAGAAAGCGCGTTGTCAAGATAATTCCTGCCCAGATCGCACTTCCCCGTCAAATATGGATAATAATAGTGATTTATCATCTGCACTGAGTTCCTGAATATTAAACTACTAGCCATTGACATTGCTTTCTTCGCATTTCAGCTGAAATCTGTTAAAAAGTAGGAGAAAAATCCGACCCGAATTTGGAGAAGACATGGGATATTCACAAAAACAATGTAACATTCTGCATTGTCTGTCAATAGGATCCAGCCGAGTGCAGCATCCTGATGTCTAGCCATCCGCTTATGCACCAGATCTTGTACCGTGCAATTTCTATCATTTTCCTAAAGTGAAACTGTCTTAAAAGTAACTGAAAGTGAAAACACCACGCGTACCGAGAATGCTGACAGAAGAATAATTCCAGCACTACCGAACAATGAAAGGCTTGCAAGGCATGTTGTCCCAATAGAGGAGCTGATAACATAAGCGAACAAAAATTTCAAACTAAAATACAGATTACATGATGAAGTACTGAATCCGAACCTGAACTCAGGTGGTGTAATAAGTAAATATGTATAAATCAAAATAAGTTACTCGTATTTTGAAACTTTAATCTCGTTATGCAATAAATACAATTACGGAAAGATTTGATACCAATTATACTAACGCGCGTCGAATGAAATTGCCTCGTCTCACTACATAAGAAACAATTTCGATTATTTATGTATCTAATAAGCGAAAAACTAGTTTATTCTAGAGCTTAGAGACCCAGGTATCGAGCGGGGCGAGAAGCCCTATACTCGCTGCAATTTCGTTCATTGCTCAACTACTCAAATGTTTGTTCGAAAGCCCCGTGCTTTTCAATAATTGAAACAAATATTGTCAATTTTATTTGTTAAAAAAGTGCTGACAAAAAAATTAAAATAATCAAAACAAGAATCGCTCAAATTATAGGAATAAATTCGAAATACTCGATTTCGCGTGCGAAAATTTTCGACTAATGAGCATCGAACAGCCGTGCGATTACTCGTTGCTCATACGTCCGGACCGGTCGAAAATCGAGAGTTCCATCTCTTCGCCATTCTTTAAAGCTTTCAATTGCCTGACGAGATGTATTTCCATAGTAAGTTTAATCACTCCAAATAAAAACACCCTATAAATTTTCGATAACCAGATTTATTTTAGTTTATAAAACCATTAGACATGACAAATCTTTTGTACATACATACGTAAATAGGTGTCTGTCTTGTATTATCTGCATAATCAAATGTTTTGAAAAAAATAAATGTTATATTAATTGTATATTCTTTTTTTCGATTCTTTTGTTTTCTCTGCATGTTGTGTGGGAAACAGAAAACTCCTTTTAATTTCTAATTTCAGCTGTGCCGTCTTGTTATTCCTATATGTAAATTGTTCTATATGTAAATGAAGATATTTTTCTGTATGCCTGTATTTTAAACATTTGTGTTGCTGTCGTGGTGTTATTTATTCCAAATTTATCTACACCAACAATATACATACATATTTATTTATTTGCACGCATTTGCCAGACGATGGTCACACATGGACGTGTCGAACTGCTTGCCCATCCACTCAGCCAAAAATATTTGCAAATGAAATGGAATTCATACGGCAAATACTTTCATCTTGCCAATTTGTTGATCTATTCAATATTTCTTCTATTCGTCACCGTTTTTTCTTCGCTTATGATGAACGACATTGAAATTCGTCCTTTGGCAGTAAACTCAACTGTTTTGAACAATTGGAGACTATCGCTCACTAATGACAGCAATTTGAAGTGAGTTTCAAAATTATTTCGTATAAATACCACTATGCCTAGAAACTACTTATATACATACATGCATATGTCTACTTTTGTTTAGAAATGGAGTGCTCAAAATAGCAAAGAATATTAGACTAAATTATTTTTTCAGTGCAAATTTAACTAAATTGAACTCGCACGGAAGAACGTATGAAGTGAAAAAAGTTAGGGAGATGGTGAAAAGTATTCATAAAAACAAGAAGTTCAGTTACCCAAAGATGAACGAAGCAACATGAACGTAGACTGTGTTGATTTTTTCGTATATCACCAACATAATCTCAGTTTTTTTTGTACGCAAACCGCGACGTCAGGCAGTCAGCTGATTCTGTCAAATTCGATCTTGGTCTGACTTTCTGAATTCGTTTGACCATTCCAGTTTCCAGTCCATTCACTAATTGGAAACTAATTGAAAAATTTACCCTAAAATATGGAATACTGAATACGAAGGTCGATCAATAACAGTCCCAAATTAAGAATGGTTGCTCAAGTCTGCTCCGGAACTAGTCTGATTTAATCAAAAATTAAGGGAATAGGCTTCAGAAACTTTAAAGGAGTTCACTTTTGTGAGAGTGATCTAAATTATGTTTCCATATAAATGATTACCGGAGCAAGTAACAAATGCATACATATGTATGTATGCACAAGATCTCTTATATGCTGAGGAAGATGCTAAAAGAATTAGCAATAAAATTAAAATTCAAATTATAGGAGTAGTAAAGAAGTTGAAGTTGTAGAATATAAATAGTAGTGGTAGTAGTAGAGATTAATTGGAATTGATTGAAATAATGAGAAATTATTTGAGTGCATTCAACAATATTCGTCAAGGTAACGAAGCAATTTATGTCTGACTCGCAACTTCTCTTTTATACATTTAATATTTAGGGATAAGTTATTCCAAAAACGGGCAGTATTGAAGTGAGTTCAATGAAAAATGAAGCAGTTATTGAATTTGAAGGCAAAAAAAATGTGGGCAAAAAGTAAGGTGAATTTATTTGTCAAACTTCGCGGGATTAAAATTTCGCTCTAGTTATTTTTTTCATGAGTTGGCAGCACTGTTAATAACATCTGGGCCAACTTTCATGTGAATGTTAGTATCAGTAATATATTTACGCTTGTGTTTACCAAACGACCAACAGTGCATTTTTCGATTTTTACAATGTCTGATTTGATTGAGCAGAGAAGTGCCATCAAATTTTGTTTGCGGAATGAAATTTCAGCTGCGGAAACGTTTAGAATATTGCAGAAGGCATTTGGTGATTTGACCATGTCGCAAAAAAATGTTTATAAGTGGTACAAAGACTTCAAAGAGGGTCGAGAACGTGTTGATGACTTGGAGCGCTCCGGACGACCATCGACGTCAACAGATGACCAACGCGTCAATAAAGTGAAGGAGTTAGGGCTCAAAAATCGTCGGTTGACTGTTAAAGACCTTACTGATATGATCGGAATATCAGAAGGATTTATGCTTACGACCCTGAAACAACCGACCAATCAAGCGAATATCGTGCTAAAGGCGAGGCCAGACCGAAAAGAGACCGTCAAAGTCGTTCAAAAATAAAGGTCATGATGACAGTTTTTTTCGATTTTCGTGGTGTGGTGCACTATGAATTCCTTCCACCTGGCCAAACTGTTAATAAGGAATATTATTTGAGCATTATGCGTTACGTGAAGCAATTCGTCTAAAAAGACCAGAATTATGGGCCAACAACTCTTGGTTTTTGCATCACGATAATGCACCGTCTCACACTGCACTCGTTCTTCGTAACTTAAGCGAGCTTGGTCCACGAGCCATACTGAAATCGTACAGCGCACTGTTAAACACCCGAGCGCGGTTTTGGATGTTTGGAACTCTTCACCCAAAATTTTAACGCCGTAAAAATGGTCGAAATTTACAACCGAGGACTTTTGAAGTTGGTGAAAAAGATGTATCCAAGAAGAAACAATGAATGGGTCTTGATGACCCAAAACACCAAAGTCGTCTCTGTAAGGCCTGAAAACAATAAGATGGTGTCCCCAGACGACAACTCTATTTAAAATGTGTGTGGAATTATGAAAACGCATCTTGGCGGAAAGCCAGACCACTTATGTACTTCATTAATAATCGAGGATCTTTTTTTCTGACACAGACTGTAAGATTACATTCTATGGATAATGTACTGAAGAATGAGATCTAAAGTTGGGGTTGAACTGAAACACTCTAGGAATAGCGGTTATTTTCATTTTGCCTCACAATGAAATTGTATTTAAAAAAGAAGTCTTATTTTCACGAAAATAGACATTAAATTAGCTTTGTTTTCTATCCGCCACTTAAAACGAGCGAGCAAAGTTAAAAAAATTTAAGAAAAAAGTGTTCCCTTTTCCTAATAAAAAAACTAAAGAGTTTACCTGCCCTACGAGTTTATTGACATTTATCGACAGTCTGTAAAACTAAGATTAATCATTTTAATCGCAGTTCAACAGAGAGAAATGTCGAAATGACTTCTACCTTGTTGAATGTGCTCTGGTCACACCCCTGTTAGTTGCATTGCCTTGCGATATTTTCTTGCTTGGCAGTTCTTCGAAAAACACGTCAACAGTCAGGTTTCTTCAAAGACGTGTAAATATTGATCGGCCCTCGTTCATTTGCTTGACCAAATTCATTGTATCTTAATTACATCCTCTTATGGGTAAAGAGTGAAGCGTTCTTACAAGGAACGCAAAGAAAAATGAAACTTTGCTTACTCTCACCATATTTATCTTTGTATTAATTTATTATTATGCACATATATCTTTCAGTTCTACAACAAATATTAATAACACCGATCCTGAATGGTCTGAAAATCCAACGGACGGAGGTGAATCGTTTGCAATGAAATATGGTGAGACCTATGAGTGTCTGCAACATTCTACCGCCTTGGTATTCTGCGCTGTAGCAATCGTCGTTTATATCGGCTGCAATTCTTTACGCGAATTTCTACAAATGTATCAACAACGCTTACACTACATATTCGAGATAGTCAATTTAATATCATGGATTCTATACATATCCGCCTTGATCATGGTGTGGCCTGTATTCTGCTCTGATGGTAATATATCGACTGTGCACTACTCGGCTGCGGCAGTGGCGGTATTTTTATCGTGGTTCCGTCTATTGCTCTTTCTACAACGATTCGATCAAGTACTGTTGAAAAACTAGAATACTTCCAAGAAATTTAGTAATAATTAATAATTATATTTCCATTAGGTTGGCATATATGTTGTGATGTTTTTGGAGATACTACAAACTCTGATAAAAGTGCTGACCGTGTTTTCAATACTAATCATTGCTTTCGGTTTAGCATTTTACATTCTTTTATCAAAGGTAAAATCAATCAGTCTGACCGAACTACTTAGAAATTTGAAGAAATAACCGAGTAATGCAATGATTCTGACAGTAGTCCCTAGTAACTTTTGGGATCTATTAATCAACACAGTTGAGAAAATACAAAAAGTTGCGCATACCGCTACGCGGCTTTCGGTAAATTGGAGAGATCAACAGTTCAGCTAATGCAATTGCAGTTTTTTATTTAAATTTAATACACAAACAACTATTTCCTTTTTTTCTTCTTTGTTTACATTAACTTACCCTAATTTTGCTTTTTTGTTTATAAATCATCGAAATTTTGGTCCCATCTTAGTTGTTCTCTCGCACATCTCACCTATATTAGAAGATGAGAGATTGCCAATCTTTTATATTTTCTTCTTTGTTACCTTAACCTGATTTTGAACTTTTGTTTATTATTGCACTTCTCACCTATATTGGAAAGTCAGAGGTTGTCATTCTTTTCTATTATTTTTTTTGCTTACCTTAACTTAACCTAACATTGCATTTTTGGTTTACAAGTATTAACTTTGGTCCTTTCTTAATAGTTGTCATAGCACATCTCACCTACATGCGTATATTTGAAAATCAGAGATTACCTCTCTTTTGTATTATCTTCTTTGTTAACCTTAACTTAACCATTTTTGTTTATAAAATCTTCCAAATTTTGGTCCTATATTCATAGATCTCAGATCTCGCGCACATCTCACCTTTGACTAAAGTTATGCCATCCTTTTCTATTTTCTTCTTTGTTTACCTTTATTTAAGCTAACTTTTCATTTTTTGTTAATAAATCTTCGCTAAATGGACTATATTTCCTTAATGCTCTCGCACATCTCATCTACATTTATGTGGCGCCATTATTATGCCCATTTTTCTGCTATAGCCTGCGCAATCTTATATTCGGTGATATTTGGGTGACCACCGACTACTTTTAGGGACATGAAAAAAGTATTATTGAATCAAAAATATTTGTGAAAATATATTTCAGTTTTTGAATTGCACATAGTTTTTTCATTCAACGATATTAAAAATTAATCGTTTATATTTTTACTTCAGTTTTATACCTTATTTTATTTATTATTTCCTTAAGAAATATTTAGTAATCCTTATCACAAAAACATGCATCTGCGTGTATGCTTTAAATAAATTTATACAGGAACTCAAATAGCCATCACTAGTCGCAGAGTCTCTTTACTTTTCATTAATAGTGTAACTGCTGTCAGAATCTTGGATAAAATATAGAAGTAAACGCTCTTTCGTACCGGCTTTTTATTTTATGAAATGTGGCTTCTATGCCGTTTTACAGATAAACGATGCGCAGCCGAATCATTTATCGTTCTCCAACATACCGATGTCATTGTTGCGCACTTTTTCAATGATGTTGGGCGAACTGGACTTTGTGGGCACCTATGTTAATACCTATTACCGTGACCAGCTGAAAGTGCCAATAACATCATTTCTGATTTTGAGTAAGTATTAGAAAATCTTTTTTTATAAAACTAAGACACTGCATATGTGAAAATGCAACTGGTCACAAAGAAATAGAATATATGGTACCTATGCATCGGACACTACGGTCACTTATTTAAATAAGGTGAGACTTTCATTTTCTACCGAAAGTTAATACCTCTGCTTAATACTTAAAAGCAAGTTCGACTAGAATTAACTGAAAATGTTTAGTTTACCTGCTTTAAAAAATATCAGATTTAGTAGTAAAATGCTAAAGGTACAATAGGCAGCATCCATGTTTGTCAAAGTTTCTTTGCCTTTGTAGCTGTATACTCGTATATATGTATGTGTATTGCATATGCAACTTCTACTAAGTCTGTTCCCGGTAGATTACATATACGGAGTCTCAACTAGATTTAATGCGCTGCAAACATGTAGAGGCCTTAGATTTTTATTTCTTTAAACTTCGGTGATATGAACCAGGCTTATGATTCAATTTTTAAGGGTTTGCTCACTAGTGACATTCGTTTTTTGACACTCCCTTACATAAGGTTGTATTTAAGAAGGTGAATAAATTGGAAAAAAATAAATCCTTTTTGGTAAAAATGGTAGCAAAAAACTATTTTCTTACTTAAATGGAAACAAACTGCGAACGGTTTAGAAAATAAATTTTAATTAATATTTGAATCTAAATAATTGTACAAATAGAAGTTATTAACGGAAATTGCCAAGTCTAATATTAAAAAAAGATATTATTTTACTTAATCCAAGATTTTATTTTGTGAATTAAGTTTTAAATTTAAAACCGATCGCGATAAATAATTGGCACGTACACTTCCTCCTCCTATTTGTAGTGGGCGTTCCACAAATAGAAGACCTACAGTTTTAAGCCGATTCTGGCAGATCGTTTTTAATGAGAAACTTTTTCATGCTGGTACTGTGCTTTGCTAAGCCTCCTCTGGATACTTCATCCATTCATGGGAAGGTGGGCTCATTGGAAACAAATTCCGTCAATCCCAACTTTTTTATAATGAGGTATGCAATGTTATCGATCGCGTCGAGACTATCCAATTATTCAAACATGAAGAGGCCTTATTCACCCTATCGTAAATCTTTGGGAAATGCTAGCTCTTTGCAATACATGAATTCCTTCTAAATCACCACATCATATGAAATAAAGCTTTGTAAATTCACCACTCATCAATCTCGGACTGCGTCAATTACTCTATCATGTCCTGACTTAAGCGGTATGTATTTCAAGTCATACTACCTTAGTCCTGAACATACCGATGAAAACTCTTTAGCGAGTTGTTGCTCGTAAGCAGGCCATTTTGAAAATGAAATATTTTTTCTACAAATTCTACTTTTCCTCCACTTTTACTCAAAATTTCTAGAGCTAGCAACCCAATGTCTTGCTAAGGGAGCCGATTTGTCAAGAGAGATCGAGAAAACTGCTTACTGAGCAAGCCTTTTATCATTGAATCATGAACCAGGATATCCCACTTTTCAAATTTGGAAACAAATTCATAGGAATAGCTGAGGAAAAAGCGAATAAGAAAATTGTATGGGCGTACTCTCTTCTTCACTTATGGCTCAAGTGTTGCTCAAAAGAGCTCTCAGTGAACTTTGCATGTTTGCATGCTTATTGCATAATCTTTCTGACTAATTTAAAGAAAAGCCTCCATCTCTACAAAGTCTTATCACAATATGTTCTGACAACCAAGCTCTGATAAAATATTATTCTCTTAGCTCTTAATCTTACTTTCTCAATTGGTTCTGTGTGTGGTAGATAGCATTACAAGACTCCGCCTAATGGGACGCATGGCAAGCGAAACATTCTTTTCGCAGCTGCAGAACTGGGAAGCAGATGCAGAGCGCCAAGCATTATTTCTGTAATGGTCTCGCTTTGGCTAGGACGCGACATCACTATCTTCAAAAATATGTCTTTGAATTTCCAACGGCATTAAACTCAATGAACTTTCGGAGTTTTTCGCGTTTATTAAGAAAACGCAGCAGTTTCACCATATGATTCATATCCTTTGCATTCGTGTAAGCTTACCATCGAACCACAACTAAGCACAATTAGCTATCCTTATATATAAATTATAAGCGCTTTACGCATGCGCACTCATGGGGGATCACATAAGTCTCTGCGACTTGTTTCTTCTAAAAAATTACCACAATAGTTTCGCTTGTCTGTGACTTCATTATGGGGATCGCATGCGGGAGTAACCTATTAACTTATACTCTACCCATTAACTTATACTCTACTATTCGCTTAGGACTACACGTTTTCTAAGAGTTCTTCAAAAAACCGAAAAGTATACTTCAGAAATCGGGAAATGTATTTCAGAATAGTCAATTGTATTTCAGAATACGTAAAATATAATTCAGAATAGTCAATTGCAATACATTTTACGGTTTCTGAAGAACAATTGGCTATTCTGAAATACATTTGATGCTTTCTGAAGTACTATACTCTTGGAAAAGAGTACTTATTTTCGTCTTCTTGCTTGGTAATGATAATTGCCTGACGATGATATAGGATTACATGCCCAATGCAAAACTCAAGTTTTTTATATTGAAGCTGAACTGTCTAAGAATACAATTGATGCAAACACAAATACTTTTCAAAATGATGTGGTGCCATTCCCCAAACATCACACCAAACATCGCTTTTCGTCTTATTTTCGATGTTTCTTTTGCCACATAAAATAGGAAAAAAAAAAGAAATTACTTTTCGAACTCTCTGAAAAGAGTTGCTAGCGCATGCTATGTAAAAGTGGTGAAAGAAATCAACAACTATGACCTAATTTATTATCAGTAGATGCATGGTCGAACTTGTCTGCCAATTGATGGTTTGCGTCTTGGTGGTAATATCAGATTTATGTTACATCGGAGTGTCGAATGCAATCGGAGAGTTATAACTAATTTCCAGGAACTTGATTGCCACACCTCGTATGAGGTATCGTTTTGAGACAAAGTGAGTAAACAACAAGGTCTATGGCAGTGAAATTTTGCTCACAAACCAAACATCGAATACAGTACTTATCCTTTTGCCTGACCATCAAATTTATCCTACGCAGCAGTTGCGAAAACATCAACTATCGTAACTAGAACACCTCCTACTTTTGATATACTCGAGCATACCTTTTTTATTCAGCAAGAAACGAAATATCTGCATATATCTACTTATCGGAATATTTCATTTGAATTTTTCGCTTGACTCAAATCCAGTTCTATGTGTGTTTTTTTCTTTACTTATAAGTTAGAAATTGTTGCTAATTTTCAATTATTCTTATGCTAAATCTTATTCCAGGTGTATTCATGATTATCATGCCGATTCTACTAATGAATCTACTGATCGGTTTGGCGGTTGGTGATATTGAGTCTGTCAGACGAAATGCGCAGCTCAAGCGGTTAGCTATGCAGGTTTGAACTTGGATTACATATACCTACATATGTATACTAGTATATAATATATGCACATACTAGGGATGCCAATATTTGCAGACAATTTTTATTCGGACAATTATTAAAGTATTCCTATAATACCGGGGTTCGCCTTGGGACATATCCTTTTAATATACTTCAATATCTGAGAACACTTTGGACGTGAATTTTTTTCGACTTTGAGCGTGAATTTAACATATTTCCATTATAGCTAACGACTTGAGCTTCCAGTAGTTTTCTAGAATTTAAATTTCTATCGATTTATGGACATAACCTTTTAAAAAGAATCATCGAACTGGTCAAAAAAAGGCCAATCTCGGGTGATCAACCAAAGGTTTTAAAAAAGGCGTCCAATATGCATATCAAATATATACATACACACATATATATATATATACATATATTTATACATATATATGGCCGACTCCCAACGGCAGATACTTT